>LKEA01000019.1:19484-119592 GCA_003795315.1 Cytospora schulzeri | reverse complement strand
CACCGATATTCGTGCCATCGTCCCAGCCCACGAAACCAGTGCACGTTGGCGTGGCTGTAGTTGTAGGCGTAGTGCTAGTAGTTGACGTCGTCGTAGTAGTAGTGGTCGTAGGACACACACCACCTCGATCAAAGAAGGTGTTCGGTGAGCTAGGATCCGCTACGTCGTTACCCTCGACAGCATAATCGTACAGGATACAGTCAGGAGCAGCGGCATTGTAGGAGAAGCTCAGGCAAGCCGTGTTGGCGTCACAGAGAGCACTACAAGCCGAATAAGTGGCGTAAGAAGAGGAGCCGTAGTAGCCGATGTTGACGCCGGTGTCCCAGCCTGTGAAGCCGCATGTGGGCACAGATGTCTGCGCAAGGGCCCCACCCGCGAGCAGAGGAACGGCAGCGAAGTATTTGGACTGCATCTTGGCGTGTTGTCGGTGTTGTTGGGCCTTTCGTTGATGTATCAATGACACGGTGACGAGTGCTTCACTGGTACATCCTAGCAATACAGGCACGCCTTCCTCTTAAATAGTTGTACTGACACTTTCCCTCGCAGACGTCGACCGCCTCCCCCCCTCCGCCCACGGATATGACTGATCCACTGCATCGTCCAAGAGGAGAACACGAACTTTTTGGAACATGGGCAGATGACCTCCATGACTCCTCCAAGCGGCGGTTGAGGGCAGTCTCGGCCTGCCAGACGTTCAGTATATTGCGGGTCATGGGGTGACACCTGGCTCCTTCCAGGTATCTGGCAGGATTGTGGTGTGCCTCGGTCAGGGGTTGAAGTAAGCTCGGATCGTATGCTTACTTCTTGCGATAGTGGTCGTTCGTGTCTTCAATATTTTGTGTGTCTAATCCCCGGGCACGGGTCCAGGGGGGTTCCTCCAATCGGGTGTGCCAAACTCTTAGTATTGACCGTGGTGGAGGACGCGGACCCGGATGCGAGTGCTCGCATCCAACTCCGTTGTCTTGATCAGGTCAAGACCTACAAAATATATACTAATGCAGGATATCAGTCAAGTTCATCAAGGAACCCGCATGTTTATACCCAGAACAGGCAACGCTACTCGTCTGACGTGCATACGATGAGTGGATATGCTTCTTTCTCGTGTTGATCCGGCAGTAGAGCCGATTCGGTTCAACCGAGGATGGCAGTCCCTCTTGACCACACGACTCCCAGTCCTGCAAAGGAGACCGTCGAGACTATGACACTTGAGTGAGAAACTAAGGCTCATCCAAACTGGTCGTCGGCGCCAGGGTATATCTCGATGCCCACATGTAGGGGCCAAGTTCTGGAAAACAAGAGACCCTGGGGAATCTAGGGATGCCATCCATGCCCGATGTACGTAAATGAGACAGACAGAACATGAGGTGACCAAGTGAATGGTATATACCCGTGATTTGGGGTTGTTTCATCCGAAGGGAGTTGGCGCGTAGTCGTCACCTTTAAAGACAGACAAAGGATATTGGCTCTTGAGTAGATTGCTTCATGTTGGAGGTAGAATCCAAAACGCCGTCGCTTCAAACCGTTTCAATATTTGGGCAAGCATCTAAAGGGTGGCACCGTCAGCAGTGGAGTGGGTCTGTACCTACAGTAGTGTAAACTGGTGGTAGCCTTGACATCTGGTACGTACTTCAGTGTGCATCTTATCGGAGGCAGCAGCTGCACTTGTAACGGGCTGAACGGGAGCACGGTACGGAGTCCGGACCGCGCCGTTTATTGTTCTGTCAGTCTGTCATGACTGTCAGACTGTCAGTATCTTATCTTATCGATGAACCCCGCAATCGTTTTGGTGGGCGGCATATGCACTTTCAGGGTTGTGCATGTCTCCAATTCTACCGACGGAACGAACTCACCTGCAGCCGACTTCTTCATCAAACAATCACATATCTAAAAGATGATTGTCTGTATGTAGCCAGGTACCTCAATAGACTCAATTTATAACACACACACACACTTGTGTACACACCCTCCTCTTCATCCCCCCCAAATCCTCTTTGTTGCTCTGTTCCATCAGATGCCGACATAAAACACCATAAGCGTCTCCACTGCAAGGTCTTGAGACAGAACCCACACTCTGCCGGTGTCGTGAATCAGTCGTCGCAAGAACCACTACTGTTTCCCCACCACCTCTCAGACCTCGGCACCTAATTATATTCTAATACCTCCCCTAGAGAACCATCTTCAGCATGCCCTTATAACCTTATTACATACATAATTGAACTATATACTAATTGACACTTGTCACTTGACACTTGACACTTGACCAACCATCCACGATCTCGACGACCATCACGATGGGATCAACCAACCCAGCTGGGCCTACGCGCCCGCCTGTTGCCTCCCTTCTCCCACCCCTGATTCTCGGCACCGCGACCTTCAACCACCAATATGTCGACGACCCAGCTCGCATGCCCTATCAGTCCATTGTCTCCCGCTCTCTCGAACTTGGCATCAAAGCCTTCGATACCTCCCCATACTACGGCCCCTCTGAGATCCTCCTTGGCGACGCCCTCCACCACCTCACCAGTCCCAACGAGACAAACGCCCAGATCCCCGACTCGACCACACAGAAATACCCACGCGATGAATATATGATCCTGACAAAGGCCGGCCGCATCACCGGAAACTGCTTCGACTACAGCCCGGAGTGGATCAGGTACAGTGTGCTGCGCAGTCTGAAGAGGCTACACACCCCGTACTTGGACCTGGTCTACTGCCACGACGTGGAATTCGTCTCGCCCGCAGAGGTTCTCGCCGCGGTAAAAGAGCTCAGGAGACTGCGCGACGAGGACGGAGTGATCCGCTACGTCGGAATCAGCGGGTACCCAGTCGACGTCCTCTGCGACCTAGCCGAGATGATATACCGGGAGACGGGAGAAGGCGTCGACGCCGTCATGAGCTACTGCCACTGCACCGTGCAGAACCACCAGCTGGTCGAAGGGTTCCTGGGCGACGACGACAGCGACGACGCACCCGCGCCCGACGCTGCAGACGACGGCTCCGAACGCCGCCTGCCGCCCCTCGTGAGGTTCAAAAACGCAGGCGTCTCCGCCGTGCTCAACGCGTCCATGCTCGGCATGGGCCTCCTGACCACCCGCGGCGTCGACCACGGGCCCCAGGCCGCATGGCACCCCAGCCCGCCGCCCCTGCGCAAGGCGTGCGCCGACATGGCCGCCACGGCGACGGCCGCGGGCGAGAAGCTTGAGCGGCTGGCCATCCGCTGGAGCCTGGACACCTGGGCGAGGGCGGGTGCCTCTTCGGGGCTGGGCGTCAGCCTGGACGGCAAGGGCGTCCACGAGAGCCTGAGCGACAGTGATAGCGTCGGCGCGAGCGTCATGGGTATCACCAGCCTCGCCGAGCTGGAAGAGACGTGGGATGTCTGGATGAGCGTGCTGGCGGAGAGCGTGCCGGATGTCTCGCTTGAGGATGATGTTGCCAAGGAGGCGTCCAAGGACGTGGTCATCAACGGGGACCATGACCTGCAGGCTGCCAGCCTGAGGCGGACTGACCAGGTGCAGAGCTTCGTCAGGGAAAAGTTGTGGCCACTCCTGGGGGATCTGAGGAATCACAGCTGGCCTTCGGGGTTGGAGGACGAGGGCTTCGCTAATGAGAGGAGACCCGAGGAGATGGGGAATGTGCCGATGGATGATGGGATCATGGCCGAGTATGCGGCCAAGAAGAAATCGGTATAATAATAGCACGTGCCAGGCTTGGGAATGGGGGTAGCGAATGTCGAGTAGAGTTCATACGAGTATCGGTATTGAAGGTATTTCCAGGGCATCATGCGTGTTGGTCCTGGTATGATTCTGAGAGATCATGTACTGGATACGTGGTCTTCATACAGCAGTTTATAGGCCACAAATCACGTTGAAGCCTTACTGCTTCTCCAACGTTAATAGTATGTGGCGTTGAGCAACCTTGATGATGACTGCGAAGGCATGAAGGAGTATGAGCTTGTTCAACTCCAGTGTAGGAAATGTATTGCAGCGTTGTAGCATTGCTCGTGACAACCTCGACAGAAACGTCGCGTATACGAGCAGCTATCACGGACATGCCCAGTAGTGATTCCACCTAGGTTCACAGAGTGTGCGATGAGGGTGTCTCCAAGTTTGGTTTGTATTGATTTCATTGTGCGTCGCACGCATCTCAGTATCATACACACGTAAGACATTATTTACTCCAGCGCTCTGTCGATACCCAGGCACCGAGGATCCCTGTGGAATCCTCAATGATATGTCTGCAGGATGTTTCTCTGCCCGAGCTGACCTGGGCAGAATGTCCACTTGCCCGGTCCTTCTATCCCGTTCACCTGTGCCATCTCCTTCATGGCCGGGGAGGGGGGGGGTGCTTCATCACACCTACAGGAAGGCCAGGTGTCCGTCATTGAATATAGCAATCTCTTCCATATCTCCAGAAGGCTAACTGGGAGGAGCCAGTCGCGCCACAGGCACGTAGCGACTACCCACAATGTCCTCGTGTCGGTGTCCCACGAACAGGCTCAGGCGACTGCGCGAAGGGGTATCCTTCAGACCCGGGTGTTCGTCCAGCAGCGCCCAGCGTTTGAACCACAGTTGCCGATCTCCCCGAACGGTGAGCCAGTAGTCCCGGAGGACCCGGACCCTGATGGAGCCGTCCACAGCGGAGTTGTGAAGACCGATGCGCTCGTAAGATCAGAAGTACATACGGCCAAAAGGAAGGACAGCATAGGAAGGGTCATATGATTAATATCAATCGTGTGTATTGACGACCTACCTGGTACAAGGAAGCTTTTATGTCCGGAGGGTCTCAATGGGCTTCATTTCTGGTTGTTGATATCAATGTTGACTTTGAAGGTGTGCCAACGTGAGATGGATCCTCTCAGTTGGACTGTGCAATTATCTCGCTTGAAATGAGTCTGATTCTCAGTGCTGTAGCTTGGCTAATCACTTTGCAGGTGTATCAAATCATACCCTAATGATGACTGTCAATATCGGCGCTCTGACTCTTTACTATAACATACTTATACATGTCTCGTCTATCAGCGATGACCCGGTCTTGCTAACTGCTATATTTCTTGAGTGTGGTATTCTAAATCTGAGAATCTTCTGTTTTCACAGTTTCGCTTATTACATGAATAGGCACTACTGTACTTCCTCAATATTGGACCGTGTAGTAACGTACATACAAATCTTCACCCTTTCTACAGACGCCATCTCCGATGTGTGAGGGTACTCATGTTCCTTTGAAAACTGGCCTCCTTCAAGTTGTACTATCCTACACTCTCCCCGTCTATATCAACCCGGGCGCCGCTCTGACAAAGATGTGACGATAATCTTAGCCAGGTGCAGGAGGGTGTATTGGGGACATCGACCAGGAAGGAGGATCTGATGAGTTATATTCCACTTGCAGCCTACAAGTCTGGCGCGCGTGTGTCAGTAAACTTACAGCACAACCGCAACAGCTATGCCTCACTGAATGATTGATTACTCCGGAAGTTGAACAAAGTTTTCATTTCATAGTTACAGACTTCCTGTCTGTCAGTGTGGCCTCATCTGCAATGCAAAACCTAGTCGAGCGCCAACCGGGTCCCAAATGCCACCCTAGCGCCGTCCAGTCCCTTCCCATTGCCATGATCCACCGATGGTGCAAAAAGACAAGAAACCAGGCCTCCATTCCAAGAGCCTGCCACGCCTCCTTGAATGGGTAGTGATCAATGAGAGGAAGAGGTAGTAACAACACACAAGACAATACGTGCAAGCAAAAAGGACCGTCGCTTTCCATAAAACAAAAGTCACCATTTCTATCCGCCGGTTGGCATTCTATTATGCATTGACCAATCGTCATTGAGTCACCTCTTCCGGAACCTCCACTGACCTTGTCCCCTGGAAGCTCAGTCGCTTGGAGTGGGTTCCGTCATCGTTGTCTGGTACAGGTGTTTCTGGGGTCACCATCAGGTGCGGCGCTTCCATGGCGCCGCCGCTTGGGTGTGCTTGCTCCGAGCGCTCAGCATGGGTTACTTCACCCTTTGAGTTGAAAGAATCCTGAGTGAGTGTCGTGATACTAATGGACAGCTTGTCGCTCTCGGTATCCTCCACTTTCGAGGTAGCCTCGGATGTATCCTCTGCATGCTCCACGTGTGCCTCATTCATCGAGCTACACTTATCAGTGTCGTTGTCAGCTTGCGCTGTTGCGGCTGCACCCTCGTCCTCCGCGTGACTCTCCCCTATTTGGCTCAGTCGACGACCAGCGTTGACACCGTCCATCTCGACACCGACCATCTCGGCTAAGCTCCGGTAGTTGAACATGGGTTCTGTGCTGGTGCTGGGGTCGTTATCCTGGTCTCCTGATTGTCCAGCTCCTCCTTCGTCGCTGACATCACTCCTATTGGCGAGAGACAACCCGCTGGCATGCGGGTCTTGATGTTGTACGTCGCCTGGTGTGTTCTGATAGCTGCCTGCTTGAGAGTCGGGCTGTGATGAGGACGCAGAAGACGCGCTGCTCATCTGCCGCAAGTGAGATGGTCCAGCGGGTTGGTGAGGTGATGGGACAGGCCTTGGCGCAGCGGTCGGCGGTGGGGCAGGAACCGTTGTCGGTGTCATGTCAGGATGGAGAGCATCAACGTTGGTCTTCCCAATTTCGGTCTCAGGTGGCGTTTGTGGTGGGCCTCGGTCAATGCCTTTACCTTTGTCAGTGGGGCTTGTCGGAACGGGATTCGGAGGACTTGATGGACTGCCGGCGGAGGCCATCGCGTGTGCTGTTGTAGCCTCGACTCGTAAATTCGACGCAGCACTGTTGCCTCTTCTTCGGCCAATGGCTCCGAGGCCTGAAAGGCTCATGGTACTACCAGTCGACGAACTCTGGCCGCTGGCTGAATATGGGTTTCCTTTAGAGGCAGCCTTTGCAGCCTTGCGATCTTCCTTCTCCTTCTTTTTGGCTTCCTTCCGCTCCTCTTTCTCAGCTTTACGCTTCCGTTCATCTTCAGCCGCTAGAGACAGTCTGATGGCCTCGGCAAGCATCATGTTTTCAAGGTTATCCATGTGGGTCTGTCGATGATCCTCAGTAGTACCACGTCCAGAGGAGGTCCTAGGACCGGGCTCAGGGCCTGCGGGAGCGGCTCCCGGACTGCCTGATGCTGTAGGGACAGTCTCAACCGCGCCGCTCGGTTCGCTGTTTGTGTTCCTCCTACCGAAACGACTGATCCTACTGAAACCCCTGGATCCAGAGTCACCCATCAAGAAGGCGGCTGTATGCAGAGCCGTTGCGGCGGCAGCGCGCCTTGCCAGGTGATTTCGTTGTGCGGCGAGCTTGACTGCCCAGTCAGGTCGGACGCGATCGGTGGTGATAACATTCGGTGCGTTCGCGGACAGAGAATGCGTACGTCTCCTCGAGATAGCGCCCCCTGAGGGTGCTGGAGGGGTCAATTGCGCGGGTGAGGGGCTGGAATTAAGCGAGCTACTAGAACTCATAGCTGTGTTCATCGAAGCGAGCCCGACGGGCGATATGGCGTAAGTCAGACCACGACGGAACGGGGGCGCCTCATACGTTACACCGAAGTCAGCTTGTTGGCAGTAGGGGCACTGCGCAGGTTCCGAGATGAGTAGGCCGGCTTCTTCTTCGGGATCAACACTGGGGTTTTCCTGGTCGCCATGACCTTCCGGGAAGTGCGGATCTGGTCGCTTGATTTGTACAAAGCATTCACTGCAGATAGGCTGGTCGCAGCATCGAGTGTGGTTAAGGTAGGGCGGGTAGTACAGGAAGCAAATTGGGCACTCGCTGCCCTCTTTGTACAAGAACACCTCGAGCGGCTGCCCATTGACGAATGGGTCATCGGGAAGCTTCAACTCTCGCGGTGCAAGCTCGGCGGTTGATCCATTCCTTGACCCTAAGCTAAGAGCAGCAGCAAGAGCCTTGGTCCGCGGTTTGAACGGAGAAGAGGATCCCTTGTTGCCTGCGCCGCTCGATGGAAGAGCAGAACCGACGTTGGAGGCGCTTCGGTCGGAAGCCACGGATTGAGTCCTTGGACCCATTGGCACCGTGAGATTATTCACATTCTGTGTGGAGGTCGAGGGAGACTCGGGGGATGATATGGGTCGAGGGACAAGCTCTTCAGGTGGTGTTTGGTCGGCAGGGGGGATGGGAAGACCTCGGGCGGCAGCAATGATTTGATGCTCGGTCCATTGTTCGTCGAAGTCGTTGAGTCCCCTCCAGAAGGGTGCCATTTTCCTTTCGATCTGCAAATTCAAACAGGCACCTTGTCAGTACTGGGTGCGTAAAGACGGCCCGGTGCCAGGAGCTCCGTCGGTCAATGACAAAATGATATAGAGGGAGAAGGTAGGTATCGCACCTGGATCTGCCGGACGACCTGTTTACTGTAATCCTCTGGACCAACGTAGACACCCATTGTTACCAGGTATCCACCGTCGACACTCTCCTCCCTGATACTCCTCTCACGATCTTTTACCCGCTGTATCCTCTCTCGCTCCAGCCTGCGTGCCTCGCGCTCTTGTTTCGTCTCCCGTCTTTCGTAGGAGGGATCCGGGCGCGAGCTTGATGATGACGACATTGGACCTATGCCCAGCAAGGTGCCGAGGTCATTGCGGCTGGACCTATTCCTGGACCTGTGACTGGAGCTCGATCGATCATGGGAAGAGGCGGAGGGGTCGAAGGCGGGAGCGAGGGAGGTCCGATGATGGCGATGGCCGGAAGAACCGCCCGCATCACCAGAGCGCGACTCTTTGCCGTTGGTATTACCCATTTTCGCAGCAAGAGGGAGCTCCGGGAGCTTCCGACTCGGGGCGGTGGGAAGTCTGGTCCAAAAGAGCTGGCGCTGAAGCTGAGGTTGATGCTGATGCTGGAGCTGCAGGAGCTCAAGAGGCGTGGGCTAGACGCCTACCTGGCTGTGTCTGATGGGTGCTGCTGCAGGGAATCAACAGCCTTGACGGATGTCTGCGTCGATGGACCAAGACCGTCAAAGTACGGTACGGTGGCACGAACCTGTCCAGGGGAGACTTGACTGTTATCCGATAAAGCTGCTGTTTGGCAAAGGTTTAGAGAGGACGAAGTTTCAGATAATTGGAAAGTCGTGACGTCGCTGTCGCGGCAGTTCGCCTTGTTTGATTGAACGAGGAGGGTTGAGGGAAGCGGAGAGAGTGGGGAGTAGAGTGGATTCGCGTCCACCGCCCGCTGAAACTCAAGCACGTGGATGAGGCCAAGAATAGTGTAGGTTCTGGCTCCTTGGGGTCAAAAAAGTGCTTGATTCGGACAGCTTGTTGTTGATGCTGTTGTTGTCGATGTCAAGATGAGACCTTCGAGGAAGGGGGGCAGGGTCGCAATATTGTCTGTCCCTAATAGCCTCATAAGTTCATCCGGGCGGGCTACTGTTACTTAGTACGGATCCGTACGTACAGTAGTAAGTAGGGTCGACAAGGAACCAGGCATGAGGTTAGACAGCAATTAGGGAGACAACCTGGAGACCAACAACAACCCCAGCTCCACAGATGGCGGCAAAGGCTTGCCAAGGCGTTGCTTAGTCTGAGTAGTCAGGTAGTCCTTGTTAGTGATGCGGCTTTTCTGCCGAGTCCCAGAGTTTTCCCCCTAACAGGAGCTGACAGGTTGACAAGGATGAAGCAGAAAGTGAGTCGATAATGGGAAAGCTGCCGTCACTTTGGCACTTCTCTCTCGCCTGGGTTTCCGTGGTTTCCGTGGTTTCCGTGATTAGGCCAACAGACCGTCAACCCCGTCCACCTTAACCCCGTCAAACCTCCCCCAAATTGTTCAGTGCACACGATCAGGTCACGGGCTCCCCCTGTCAGGACCTGAAAGACAAGGATGAGGCGACCTTGAAACACTGGAAGCTCTGTAAAGGGTCCCACATCAAGCCTACGAAATCCGTAAAAGTAACATTGAATGTCACTAAATGTCAGGACATCAGGACATCAGGACATCTGGACAGTCAGAGCACCACTTTTATTTCAACCTCGCCATTTCACTGTCCTCACTATCCATCAGACTATCTCCGAAATGCTATAATTAACCAACATGTCATTCTGTTTTTTTCTCATCATTACGGCCCCAGCTAACCCCGATGAAGAACAACTACCAATAAATACCTTCCTGTCAATCACTGCTCGTTGCGATTCGAGTCAGGGGTTGACATCCATAGCTACCTGGGTACCTACCTACCTAGGTACTTAGTAGGTAGTAGGAACCTCCTCTCCCTTTCTCCCCTCCCTCTCCCCTCCCATAGCTGTGCCGCTGCCAGTCAGCTTCAGCTCTGCTTTCAATAGTCCCAATATTCAGTACATACCTAGGTACCTATATACGCATCGAATCTACCAAATACAATTGGGCCACAAGCAGGTTTCCACAACTAGTATCGACGCCTCATGTCCGTCTGTCAGCTTCGTCACCACCAGAACAGAGTGTGTCCCACCATCGTGCTTCATAACGTGCAGGCCCAATCGATGGTGGTAAACACCAAACGCGTGACTATTCTTCACCAATCTAGACTACTGGCCAAAAACGTGTGTGTCTGAGACAACGCCAATAGGAGTGAGAGGCACATGTGGCTTCTTATCACCACCGCTGGTGGTGTGCTTCCGGTAGAAGCCCGTTTGGAGCGGTTGCACCCTTTCTTTCGGTTTTGGTTACTGTGCCGATATTTGTGTGACACTGAATACCGGTATTATCTTCTACCGAAGATGTGCGCTTATGCCATCATGCCATCAAGTATCAGCTACCGGAACACCACCCCGTCCGGGAGCCGGTCGAGTCCGCCCTACTGGGGGCGGGAAGGGGGAGGGGGTTCCGGATGCCGGTATCATGCATGGCAGCCCGAAAGCTGGAGACAATCGCCGCATATTGAGCTGCACCGTTAGAACTCGATCCGGAGACACGGAAAACAAGTTCGATATCAATTGTTGAGTATGTGCATATATTCTGAAGGTGAGAATAGCGGTTGATCTCCTGTCCCTCCTTTTCCAACTGCAACCATACATGTAATCGAGCCAACTATCAAAAGACCCGGCGTCAACACCGAAGAGGGATAAAGATGGGTATATTTGAAGCGAATACTGTAAGCCTCGATGAGCACAATGTGTGTTCTTGAAAGGAAGCCACGTTCCCCGTCAAGAGGAATCAGTGAAATGCAGGGTTCACTACAAGTGTTGCAGATGACCCTAAGCCGATTTTCACCTGCCGTGTCCCCTTCAAACACGGCGGGCCGCTCGCTTCTCGTGCTTGCTAGAGGGTATGTCAGTTTTGCTCACTCATTTGTGGTCCGGTGAGATTTGAGACGCACCTGATGATCCACCAAGCATGAATTAGACCCGGAATCCAACCCAGTATGGTCAATCCGATATTGACGAAAAAGTCACACCCGCAACCACGCTTGAAAAATACCGCCAGCTAAAGAGAAAGTCAGCCAGGATCCCGAGTGAGTGAGGCCTAGGTGGAGGGGTCCGGGAGAAGGGTGTGCTCACCGGTGGGAGAAAAATAGCAACGATGTAGTCGATCATGTCTGTGGTTGATGATGGCGGACGAGTCATGGCTGCTGTTTTGTGTGCAGGATGAGAGGCAGCAAGTTGGTAGTCGACAGTAAGGAGATGATGGTAGTTGCTGTTGAGGGTTGTCGTTACTGGCCGCAGAAGTTGGAGATGACAGGTCCAAGATGCCAAGATGCCAAGACCACGAGTGTTTGTGATGTATGTATGTGCTTATGGACTTAGGTGTTTGCTGTCCAAGTGTCAAACTTTCACAGGCTTGTCCGAGTTTATATACAGCTTGGCAGAAGTCACGGTCGAACGGTGATGGCTGTGCTGATTGCCCATCAGGGGTGCCCGGCATGGAGAGGATGACGTCGTTGCCAATGTGCAATGTGCATGTGCTTACATATGTGCAGATCCTGTTTTATGTCTCGATTTACTCCGGTACAGCGCAAGCAACGGCGGAGTTTCCATATAAGATCGGATCCCATGAAGTCCGTCCAGCACCGCCGTCCTTGGCTTGGGGGGGGGAGCCCTACAGCCTGTCCCCCAACCCTGAGCAACATTGAAGCAGGTTAGGACAGTCGATCATAAAGATTCATGGATCACACAGGTTCATTGATCAGGAGAAACGAACTAGAACATTTCCATTCCTCTGGAGCCACTTCTCAACTACTGCCTATTTATTCAGGGAAACACTCGCATCATGGATCTTGCCGTAATTCAGTAGCCTGTGTATATGTATATATTTGGGCGTCAATTTACACACCTGCAGTCATCAATAATATCAATAAGCAACCCTCCCAGGGGCTCCTATCGATATACTGTGCAGAAGCTCAAAGAAGTTTGAGTTATTGTATGTGGTAACTGCCCATCAAACGTGATGTTAATCATTGATAGTTACCAATCGTCTCTATGGAATTGCAGCAATAAGCCCGGGCTCAAGCACAAGCTTCGCCATGGATTAGTGGGTAGACTGTCGAGTTGCAGCTGTCTCAAGTGCTATAAAAGAACCCTTTGCATTCTCAAAGACTGATTTCCAAGTATTAACTACGTCCCTGTAATCCTTTAATCAGGGATAGGGAGTACTGTATAGTCATATTCTAAGATGAGAAAGATTGAGCATCATTAGAGCCGCTTCACAGAGGCAAGCAATTATCAAGTCATGTTTATAGGTTCACTTGCACACGTCATTAATAAAAGCGAATTTCATTACTCAATTGACCCTATTCTTAGTTCTGGGTTCATGTCAAGGTGGTGAGCAACAGACCCTGATATGCGGCTTCTCAAAAACCTTGGAAGCAGCGAGTCTTGATTCTTCACCAAAGCTCACCAAGACACGGTTCTCAACCTCCATGTGATGTCAGTAAATAAGTGCAGTCAGGCCCTTGATAAATAGGTGACTAATGAGTGTTTCCTCGGGCGATACAATGTTCCAACATATCCAATATATAAAGCTCACTGTTTTCGACCTCAGAGCATGTGAAAGTATACCTCATCGCATAAACAGTGCTCTCAATCTATCCAGATACTCAATGTTGCACAACCCAACCACATGTGGACCATAATGCTCTCCCAGCTCATTATTGGCAGCCTTCTAGGCAAGGCTCTTGCATACATTCTGCCTATTCCCGAAGTGGACATATCGATTTACACCCGCGACCGAACACCAGATAATGACACCATAGCCACATTCAAGAAGACTGGCAGCTGTTTTGGCTACCTCCATACCCCTCTTAACGATGTAGAGGAGGCCAAGACTCTCGAGCCTTGCTATACCTACTGTCATTACCCCAACAACTGTGCTTCCGTAAAGGTAAGTTCGTAGACAGCCAGCACAACGATGATAAATCTCGAGAAAGGTTACTGATTGATCACGGTATCTCGATACAGTGCCCCCAGCCACAGCTACCGATAGACCCCCCATCAAGTGAGATCTTTACGGATGACGATGGTGCCGAGTGGATAAAGGAGTATTGCGTGTGCTCAGGTAAGACGGCTGTGAACATCGAGGACTACGGTTATGCGTATATATCCGAGAACACTGAACGTGACGATCTGGAAGACAAAGGCTCGAGATGGGAAATTGACGCCTTGCCCTCCACGTTCGTGGACATGCTAAGTTTTCAAAGCTCATCATCAACGATTAATATCTGGGACGCGAAGAACAAAGATGACCCGCTTCGAAATTTGAGATTCCGGGACATCCTGATAGCCTTCTGGAATGAAAAGGTTGGAACCAACCCAGGCAACATCCAGTCGTTTTATTTTGATTCCGTTGTCGAATCCAGCACGCAAGCCGTCCTTGAAGAGATTATCAAAGATCTGGGGAAGGAATATGGCCAGAAGTTCACGCTTCTCGAAGGCTCTGCGGACAAGAGTGAGAGGCTAGCCTACGCAATGTTGATGGACAGATCGAAACTAATTTCGTTGGTCACAGTTACTCTGACTGAATTTGAAGCGTTCTCAGGTAGAGATATCACGTCGCTATCGGTCCAGGTCGGTCCCACATCGTACTCCTCTAGTAGCCTTTGGGTCAATATATAGAAGAGCATTTGAGTCAGCGACGAATATTTACGAATCAAGATAATATTACGATCGTTCTCTTCGCCTCATATTCCTGTGACCTATGAAAGGTATCAATGCTTCGAGCTCCATTCGCTTGAATGTTCAGACTCGGGGCCCGCGGGCACGACTCTATGTCAACAACGGCCCTTCCAAGGTTGAGAGTAAAAGTGTTTGACCCTCCACAAACATCAACTCGATCTCGCCATGAATCAGAGAGATTAAACATCCCGCAGCATGCATGAACTCACATCCATCTAAATACACACAGCATCCCCCTTTGCTCCACCCCACTACCTACTCCGGACAGCCGTGGCTTATTGATACGGGCTACGGTTTAGAGTATTGTGCATTTACAGTGGTAGAATAAGCCTGGGGCCTTCTCCCCGGCCTGGGTCAGGGGTAGTCCAGCCATCAGTGTAACGTGCCTAAATATGAGGGTCACGGCTAATGCTCCAAGATCATCAGCTTGGTTTAGTGAAACAACAATGTTCGATAAGGGTATTGGAGTACGTGCCTTCTGCAGCCTAACTACCTACTTAGTACTTACTCAATTAGGTACCGGATCCTGCGAGTTGCACTGTACTTTAAACCCCACCAAACAGCCATGGATGGATGCATGCTTATCACAGTAATAAGAGTCCCGATTTGGCTCGCCGGTAAAGAACGCGCAAAACCCTCCAGCCTATTTTCGTGTCGTGATTTAAATAGTGAGGATGGTAATTGTCCAGATCCAGTTCTTGATGACCTGCATTAGTTGACTCTTGAATATAACCAGCTGTTCTTTTCGTCAAAACCTTGTGTGACAGTTTCTCAAGATGAGAGCCCGGAGCTTGCAAGGCGATCAAACACTCGGCCAGTCACTTCAACACACATTGCAACTGGCTATAGGTCAGCCCGTTACCAACAAAACGTCCAGTCATATTTGTCAAAATGACCTTACTATCGGTCCTTTTGTCTCAGGCTGCCGGGGAGACTTTGACTTCACTCTATTGTTTGAAGAGACTGTTTTCTCCATTTTGCCTTCAGCCTGTTTCCTGACCTTTTCGGCATACCGGATCTGGTCCATGAGAGGGAAGCCTATAGTCAGTGGGGGTGTAGTTATGAGACGCAGCAAGCTTGTAAGTCTTCTCTGTTCATTGTGAACTTGTTCTTGTTGTCTCGCTCCAATAATCCTTTGTACTCACTGCTCGCCAGTTTGCCATATCACTATGGCTCGTCCTGAACTGGACTTTAGTTGCACTCGTCTCACAGGATTCACTGGGCCTTGGAACTGTGAGGTTGGCTTCAGCCGCGTTATCAGCTCTTGTCCCGTCTGTTATGGCCTTGCTGTCATATTTGGAACACACACGATCTGCCAGAGCATCGATTCTCATCAACTTATACATTGGCATTAGTCTGCTGCTGGGAATCATCCGCTGTCGCACATTGTGGCTGGTTCTTGGGTTCCAGCCCTATACTACCCTCTTCATCGTCACGACAGCGATGACCGCCGTAATTGCAGCTTTGGAGGCAGTCCCGAAAGGAAGTTGGCAGAAAGCAAGGGTCGAAGGAAGATCTCCGGAAGAAACAAGCGGTCTTTACAGCTTGCTTTTCATGTCATGGCTGAACCCTCTGATTCTTCTGGGCAACAGGAAGATCCTAGATACCGAGGATTTGTATATTCTCGATTCCGAACTTTCGGCGGAGAGCCAGTCCAGAGACTTCCAAAAGACTTGGTCAGCTACGAAGTCTCCCCCAAAGAGAAACTTGCCGCTCCTTCTACTCAAGTCGATCTCCTGGTCACTACTTCAGCCAATTCCGAGCCGCCTCGCCATGGTGGCCTTCGCCTTCTGTCAGCCGTTCTTCATCGAACACCTCATCAACCACCTCCAATCCGATGCCTCCAAACGTCAAGCCGGACTTGGTTTGCTATTAACCAGCGTAATTATTTACTCCGGCCTGGCATTTTCAACATCCACATTCCGATGGCTTCACACCCGTACCCTGCGCAAAGCCCGAGGCGCGCTTGTCACAGCCATATTTCAGAAAGCGACCCATATCAGCTCCAATAACCTCCACACGAGCGTCCTGACACTCATGAGCACCGACGTCCAGCGAATTACAAATGGTTTGTATCCGCTACATGACGTCTGGGCCAACACCATCGAGGTTATCCTCGCCGCTTGGCTTCTGCAACGTAAGCTCGGGGCCGCCTTCATCGCCCCTCTCCTCGTTGTGCTGGTGTGCGTTTTCAGCACCTCGGCCGTCAGCAAGTTTACCGGTCCAGCGATGGCAAAGTGGACAAAAAGAACAGAAGACAGAGTAACGCTCACGAACGCTGTGGTTTCAAACATGAAATCTTTGAAGATTTCCGGCCTTGCACGGTCTACTGCTGGGTTGCTGCACAAGTCTAGGGATGATGAACAGCGGGTAGCAGGCACATTCCGCTTCATCTTGATCTTTTCTGTTGCATCCGCCTTCACTCCGCAGTTCATTTCACCGGTGGCAACTTTCTTTTGGACCGGACGCCGGTTGAGTATGGCGGAGGTGTTTGCAAGCCTGTCCTACTTGACGCTGGTCACGAGCCCGTTGAGTCAGCTATTTCAAAGGATCCCCAGCATTATTGCGTCCCTCACCAGCCTCAAAAGAATACAGGACTTTCTTGAGAAGGAGCCGCGGTCGGACTACCGCGTCTTCGACGAGTCTTCGGGTGTTTATCGAGAGGGTGAAGGTGTTGCTATCTCCCTCGAGAATGCAAGCGTAGGCTGGACGGAGGACAAGTGGCAATTGATAGATCTCAATTTGAGCATCCCCAGATCGCAGCTCACCATCGTGACCGGCCCCGTTGCTGCTGGAAAATCAACACTTTGCAAGACACTATTAGGCGAGGTTCCCTACACTGGAGGCACCATCCGGTTCAATATGGAGCGTTCCCGCATCGGATATTGCGACCAGACTCCATTTCTCACCGGCGGAACCATACGATCCAACATCATTGGGTTCGAGCCTTTCGACGGCCAACTCTATGACGAGGTCTTGGAGACCGTCTTGCTCAAGGAGGACCTTCAGGCGCTTCCCCGATCCGATGACACCGAGATCGGCAGCGGTGGTGTCACTCTCAGTGGTGGTCAGAGGCAACGTGTTGCACTTGGGCGTGCGTTGTATCTGAATACAGACCTGTACGTCCTCGATGACTGCACAGTTGGCCTCGACCGGCAAACAGCAGATGAGGTGGTCCGGCGAACGTTCGGACCAAACGGCTTCCTGCGCCGCAGAAGTGCAACTGTAGTGTGGTGCACTCACTCGCTTCAGTACCTTCGCCATGCTCAAATAGTCATCGCGCTGGATGCAAAGGGCCAAGTGATCCATCAGGGTGGTCCTGATGAGGTTCTAAATGACCGCCAGGCAACCTTGGTCATTGACAGCGACGGAAATAGTACGGAAACGGACATCGAAACAAAGCCAGGTCACATGAAGGACTTCACGTTGGATGGGACTCCATCCAAGAAACACGAAGACGAGAAGGATCCCACGCGTAACCTCAACGATGCCTCTGTGTATGCGTACTATTTCGGCTGTTTTGGTCCCTTTATCAACTTCGCTGTACTCTCAACGGCCACCTTGTTTACCATCTCCTGGAATTTCGGTACCCTTTGGCTCAATTACTGGGCAGACAACACATTTCACGTCCCTGGCCCTGTTCTCCATATCAAGACCTTCTACCTCGGCATCTATGCTGCCATACAGCTCATGGGCATAATGGCAATGGGGCTTTACATCGCCAGCACAGATGGGGGCATGGCACGAGTCGGAGGCACCATGTTGCACTCGAAGGCTGTGACTGCGCTCATGGCCGCTCCATTGCGATACTTCACGACAACGGATCAAGGCGTCACCGTCAACTTGTTCTCCCAGGATATCAACCTGCTCGACCTGTCTCTCCCGCGCTCGCTCAGTAATACCATACTATCAATATTCACGTCCGCCGGCCAAGCAGTGGTGATAGTCATAGGCACGCCCTTGGTCGCCCTGGCCTACCCGATCCTCCTGTTAGTGATAACCCTCATCGCCAAAGTGTACCTTCGCACATCAAGGCAGCTGCGTCTCCTCGACCTCGAGAATAAGAGTCCCCTTTACGCCCAATTTCAGGACACGGTCAGAGGCATCGCCTCCATCCGGGCGTTTGGTTGGGTAGCTCCTTACACGGCGCAGAATCACAAGTACCTCGACGACAGCCAACGGCCCGTATATCTCCTCGAGATGACACAGGTCTGGCTCGCACTTATTTTGGACCTTATAGTCACCGTGGTAGCTGTGTCAGCCACTGCAGTTGCAACACAAATACCGTCCGTCTCTGAACGAGCCGGGTACGTGGGCGCGGGATTGGTGTCCTTGATGCAGTTTGGCAATTTGTTGAATGGTAGTGTTCAGTCCTGGATTCTTTTGGAGACTAGTCTTGGTGCGGTGAAGCGACTGAAAGATTTCGGCGAGAAGACCGGAACAGAGGATAAGCTGGGTGATGACTTGAGACCCGGGGATAGTTGGCCTGAGAGTGGCGAGATTGTCCTCGAGGGCATTGATGCTACTTACGAAGAGGAGACATACAGAGACACTGAAGACGATAGGAATCTGGCTCTCAAGGGCGTCTCTCTGCACATCAACCCCGGCGAGAAGGTTGCAATCATTGGGAGGACAGGCAGTGGCAAGTCATCGCTGATTCTGCTTCTCCTCCGACTACTGGATCCAATTCCTGAACACGTGGACAAGATCACCATTGACAGACTTCCCCTCAGCCGCATCAAACGTGAGACCCTCCGACAGAGGATCATCGCCATGCCACAGGACATGCTGCTCCTATCAGTTGGCGAGACATTCAAGACAGCTCTTGACCCCTACTCAAGGGCTACCGAGGAGGAGTGCAAGTCTGCTCTGGAGAAAGTCGGACTCTGGAATGTTGTCGAAGACGCTGGCGGACTCCATGCAGGAATTGGCAAGGATGCACTTAGTCAGGGCCAGAAACAGTTGTTCAGTCTCGCCATTGCCGTGCTCCGCGCTCGCCTCCACCAGAAAGATGGAAGCAAGGGTGGCATTCTGCTCCTTGACGAGGTTACTTCAACTGTGGACAAGGATACTGAGGTGACTATTATGAAGGTGGTGGAGGATGTTTTCAGGGGCTACACGGTCGTGGCTGTGACGCATAGGCTTGGGTCTGTGATGGGGTTTGATAGGTTGTTTGTCATGGCGGATGGACAAATTGTTAAAGATGGTAGCCCGAAAACGATGATCACGGAAGATGGCATTGTAACCAGATAGAACTGTGTTGCAGAAGGAATGCAGGCCACCTCACCGTTGATAGTACGTGGGCCATTTGGGATTCGCTGATAAGGGCTCCTATGGGAGACTGCACCCAATTCAGTAAAAGATAGTCATGGGAAAACGGCTTCATTCCTTCCAACTTAAATGTATGTACCATTCGTTCCTAACGACTTATAGACAGTAGACTAGAACCAAATGTTTGCCTCACAGTTCAGAGCAACTGTGGTCAGGAATAGAACCATGCCAACTCCCTTCTCAACCCATCCCCTCGAATCTCCCCCCACAACTGGTGAGGCTCAATCAGCCTTTTAGTTGTTACCGAAAGGCCAGCCGCCGCCGCCGCCACCGAAGGGGCCAGTGCCGCCGCCGCCACCAGGGCCACCAGGGCCACCACCACCAGAGTTGCCGCTAGACACACCACCAGTCTCGTAGAGGGTAGCAGCAGCGCTGACCTCCTTGGACAGAGAGGGGTCGATACCGAAAGCCAACCAGCCGAGCAGACCATCCTCAACGGAGTCGCCCAGCAGGACGTACTCGAGGTAAGGGTCGCTGCTCTCGGCCTCCTGCTGGAGGATGCTGTCCTCGTCGTTGGTGGTCAACGGCTGGTTGTTGGCGGAGTAGGTAGCGGTAGCCTCGACTTCGGTGATGAGGTCCTGGTCAAAGAAGATCTGGCCGACGTGAGAGGCAGTGGTGTCCAGGACGGTTCCGTTGGCCTGGGCAGTAGCGTTGGGGTGGACGAGGACGTGGATGTGGCCGGTGCGGCCGGTGTAGTGGCCGGGGAAGAGGGTGTCGAAGGTGACAACACCGTCGGAGTCAGTCTCCTGCACGCCACGCAGGAAAGTAGCGTCGAGGTTGGAGGTGTCTGTGTCGGAGGCCCCGTTGTTGGCGGCCGAGACACCAGAGTAAACACCCGTGGAGTTGCAGTCTGTATGAATCCCTGTCAGTAACGGTTAAAGCTAGGGAATGGTATACAAAACTCACGCCAGATTTCAGTGTACACGTCCGTAACCGGCTCGCAAGTGTTCACATCCAGGACCTGGACCTCGATGTGCAGAGGAACACCAGCCTGGCCCTCAGTGACGTCCGTGCGGATGTATTCTCCGGCAACATAGTAAGGTCCCTCGGTGACCTCAGGGCTCAGCACGCAAGAGTTGTTGGTGGAAAAGATGGTCTCCTCGGGGGTGGTAACGGTGTAGTTGGCAGTGGACAGGTGAGTGCCATCGACGGCCTCACGAGCTATAGGTTTTCAAGGTCAGTTCCATATCCATATTAATAGAGGTGGTGCTGTTGCCATGAGATGTGGGTGAAATGCCTACTCTTAAGGATACCCTTCTTCTCTTGCAGGGCAGCGAGCTGGTTCGCACGACGCTGCACGTTGCGAGCCTCGAGGCCGTTCCTCCTGATCTTGTCAGCGCAGTGGCTCAGGTCCTTCTTGGTGTGCTCAAGGAGGGTCCGGCGCATGAACTGCTCCCTCTTGATGTCGTGGTTCCCGTGAGCAGAGACCATCGCCGCCGCAAGGGCATTGACGAGGAAGGTAGAGAAACGCATGGTGAGCTCCCAGAAACTGGCGTAGAAGGCAAGGCAAAGATACTAGAGAGTGACTGATGCCGGCTTCTGGATGGGTTGAAGACTGAACGAGAACACATCCGATCTCATCGTGGGTCCTCAGCTTTTATACACATCTTTAACCCATATTCGCCCTTATTTACCACTCCTCATTCTCATCTTCTAGAAAGGTCGTCAAGGCGGAGCGATCACATCTTGCCAAGACATAGCTCTCCCAGTTCACGCCTGCCGCATGCCCAGGTGCTTGACGACAACTTATTGCTTCGTGGCGAAATATCACGCTCACACCCCAAGCCATACCTGAGAAGGCAGGCGACAGCATCAACATGGCTCCGAACAACGGCTCTGGTTACCACATTTGCTAGCGCCGGGACTTAATAGTGCATACATAATCGAGATGGAGGCCCGGCAAAGCTTAAGATCGGCGCTATCTATGGATGAGAGGAAGGTCTAGCCACAGGTCTGTTACCCTGGAAGTCTTCGACGTGCATGTTACAAGCATAGATTCCGCGCTGGTATCTTCTTCAGGAAAGGTTATTGACTCCATGAGAAACCGAGGGAACATGATTGGACCTTTGTCCTTTGGAGGCGAGGATGCAATTGCAGCCGTTGCAGGGGTATTACGATGCTTGAACCATAGAGGCATGTCCCGCGGATTGTGTATAATGAAACGTCGACGCGTAAGCATAGAACAGCAGGTCGCTGATTTGTTATGAAGTTTGCGCCAAGAAATTGTCCTGAATATCGCCGTTGTGTTATGTCGCAGTGAACGCGGGAGACAGGCATGACGGCATAACGGATTGTGGGAGCCGCACCCGCAGTCGTCAGCTTCAGTCCTCGTGGCCAATCAGACTTCCCTGTATGTCAATAAACTCGGGGTGTCAAGGGCGCTCGTGGAAGTTCTACACGGGTCCGTACATAGATACCCAGCATTACACGTGTATTACGGGTGGGTGGCATCGCAGGATCTCTTCAACCGTTGGATCTCGAGACTTAGTTCTGTCGATCTTTACATCCCTTCTACTCATCCACCCTCCTACTCATTTCAACAAATACTTCAACACCAGATGTACCGTTGAAGTTACGCGCCTACGGACCCCGGGAAGTCACAATTGATCTACATAGTAGTCACGATCGGTCGATCAAAACTCACATGAAAACCTCGTGGAGGCACTCTGTGTAGCCTCGGAAAGGGTGCCCATTAACCCAGAAAAGGTCGAGTTTACATACCCTAGGGTACGTACACATCGAATGTCATATGGTTGAAAATATGTTTAACGGGTGGAGCAGTGTGCCACATGTACTACAACCCCTATGACCAGCTCAAAGTGGCAGTGATTAATAACATGCGACGGAGTACCGCAGCTTGATATCAAGGGTGGAGGTCTGTAAGTATACCGCCTCCTTGAACTTGACCTTAAGCGTGGTTCGCAGCTTCAGCTGTCGACTGGCTTGCGTCAGCCAGTCTTGGCGGACATGACGAGTGAGTGGCGCGAAACCAAACAAGACAGCAACTCGTGGAGGATATGTATCAATCCTTATGCCACCCAGTATCCGGCTTCGGACCCAAGGTGGCACTCATGGACGGACACTGGGCCTGCGTCGGGTGACATACAGACGGAGAAACAGCACCGGATGGGGCCCCCAGTTCCGAACCACTGAAATACATAATCGTCACCGAAATGGTTGATGAGGTGCTACTCAGCTGGAAAACATCATGATCGTGATGAAATCACAATTCCTAGCATCCATTGAGTTCTTGCCATCCAGTGTCGACATGAGAACCAACCGTTTCTCGCTTCAGCGTTCTCAGATGTCCTTCCAAAGTTGACCACACATGAAACATGCTGACAGGAGAAGTCCTGGACAGGATATTTCACAACTCCTGTTGGTATTCTAATGGGGAAGTTGAAAGCCCCACTGCATACATCAAATACCTTCTCGTTAAGGCTGCCTGTTATGGCCATCCGGAACAGGCAAGCCCGGTGTCATAATCATCCGGGCTATTAACGTTAAGATCGCGGGGTACAGTTGCGTGACCGCCGAAGACAATAGCGGAATGTGGAGGTGGAGACTGTACAGGGTCGTGCCATTGGTATGCATATGGATTGAGCAGATATAGAAATGCCATTATTTAGATAACCGGGCATACTGTAGATACTTCGAGACCGAGGTGAGAGGTTGAGCTTCCTATTATAAACAAGTTGTCCACCAGAGCCAAATTCGGGACCGAAGACCGACCCGAGCCTGGGCGGCGGGGGCGATGGTGACCAAGATGGGTTCAACAGGGGAGAAGGGGGCGAAAATTTCGTTTCCAGTAATAAAAGAAACCCCTGATAATAGTCCCTTAGACATATTATACCCCAATGTCCAGGATACGTTCACAACAACCAATATCCACGGGCATAGACCTAGCTGTGCAGCCCCAGAGGTCGACGACGCGACGAGCACCCTGCGAACAAGCAAATTAGCAATAATCTACCAGCTGCGAGACTTGTCAACTCGGACAAAACTGAACAAAGCCTACAGTCACATATCTCATTGGTTGAACCTTCGTTATGGATCGTGCAATATCCACCACGACAACGTCGACACACTCGTTGTGTACGGTCGACGCATTGCGAGCAGTTGTCACCACATTCCCAACAACTCCTCGCTATTCTAGTCTGAAGCGCAAGATATGTGAGTAAAGGTCCCAAGGAAAGTGGTATTAACGCTCTGATGAGACGAGATGGAAGGGGTGAAGGGGTCAGCGCGCCCTAGAAGGGGTGGTTTGCATGCGCATGGGGATAGAACCTTCGCATACAGTTTGGTCGACCTCTTTCATGATGTGGTAGGGGCTGGCGAGGTGGCAAGGAAATAGTCGCAGGTCATGGAAGTCCAGCCAACGACACCCGAGTTCCGGAAAGGGAATTCATCCACACCCGCTGCACGTCCCTACGTCGTCTCGGAGCGTGGGGCAACGGATGTGCGGCCATTGAAGACTTCGTTGTCTCCCTTCATGCAATCATCACAGAGACCATCTCGTACCTTGTAGTAGAGGCCATCCGGGTCCATCTGTTGGCAGTTTTCACACCACCACTTGTTGCAACCCCAACAGTATCGGCCGCGAAGACACTCCATACAACGGGCAATGAAGCGCGGCTGTGGGTCGTTCGGTCGACTTAATCTGTACGGGTTTACATCGGCTCCGGCCGGGCAGCACGCTACCCTCGTGTTGCTGCAATGCATTGGCGGCGGAGCCAACATTGGGAACCTGCAGGTAACATCATCACTGTCAATGCCAGCCGAGTCTCCCCAAATTGTCCATCCTTCCGGTGCTGACCCGCATCCAGCGCAACCATCCAGTGCATGGGTCGCGACTGCCCAGCTCGAGGGCACTTGAGGCGAAGGAGGGTTGCTTGGTCCAATGTTGACTCGCCCAAACGCGGGCGAGTTGAAGTGTCTGGGACCCCTACATAAAATTGCATCGAAAGCAATTAGTCCTGCGCAAGCAAGTATCGTCGATGCCCACTCCATCGCCACAGGACGGGCCACCATCGTTCCTTTCCGATCGTACCAGAGGTCACTTGGCGTGTGTAATACCGCTGAAAGAGCCTGGTGAGAACGCTGGTTCCAGCTGGCGGCTGTGACATTACCTCCGTTCCCTATCGCCGTAGTATTGGCCGGTAAAGCAGGTGGGTCCCTTGCACCAAATATGTACAAGCCCTTCAATCGTGGTGTTCCTTCTGGACGACTTGGGCGAGCTGCCATTTGCAGTGCCGCACGGAGTCTGGGCTCATTCAGGTTCTTGACGTCTCGCAACGACAAAATGCGCACCGAGAAGGACGGGTCGATAATTATTTCGTGAACTAGCTCGGCAGTCACAGACAGACCATCCAGAATCATGGTGGTCACATGGCGCAGAATATTCTGCCGACGTAAAACACCAAAAACGCCGCGCAAAGTACCAGAGTAGAAGCTGTATTCATGGCATCAGCATTGATATGTGAGCGTGTGGAAAGGAGGGTTTGCTGACTCGTCTTCTGTTATGGTTTCGTCGAGCTGAACGTTGCGCCACGTTTGTCCCCCTTGGTCGATCGGACAAATATCAAACTGAGCCGACCTCACCTGGCTCAGATCGAGACGTCTGAAAACGCCTGGTGTGCCATACATCAAGCTCCGGAAGGACCGGGAAGTCGCCGCAAGGTTAACAGTCGATGAAGGTGATAGATAGTCAGCGGTTAGACAGAGCAAGAGAGGGTTGGAAAGGAGGCATAGAAGGGTGCACTCTTGGATCTCGTCGGGCAGAGTATGAGCGCTGACCTCATGCTCTTGGTTGGTTGAGATCATCTCAGAAACGTCGCCTGAGGTTGAGGGCTGATGCAAGCCGCTAGTTGCAGTATCCAACAGCTTCAAGAAAGGGGCGAAAAGACTCTTGGTCCCCGAGTCCCCGGCGCAAAGAGGACTGTGAGGCGGCGGAGGCTCGCACAGGGCCGTAGGTGTCAATGATAAAAACATGGATCGTGGTGGAAAGGTGAGCGATCTCAGTAACTCAGAACCCAAAAGCCCACAAGAAGAATATGTGGTCGACCTCTCAAATTACCAACAGGTAGGAATCCGTGGAACGTTTGGGGTTCGGCAACATTAAAGTCGTGTAAGACAAACGCGAAGATTGAGATGTGCCGAGTGATATGAGCTGCAATGACAAGTAAGGCGGACTAATTCGGTCTCCAATGAAGAGTGTCGATGCTTTATCTCGACCGAAAGCTGGACAAGTATCCCGCGTGATCCTCTGTGGACTGGATATGCAGGCCAGATTTATGGTGTTGTGGTACAGCTCTTGTTCTTTCTGGCCGCTCTCCGGCCCAAGATGGGCGGACAAGGGATCCAATGCAGGTTGGATGTCACCCCTGTGACAGCCGTAGGCTGTTGTGGCTCAAAGGCTTCACAGCCAGACAGTACAGCTGGCAGTGACCAGGTTACAGCTTGGCAGGGGCTCGAAGGCGACTTGGCATCAAGGACTTTTGCCTAGGAAGAGATGAGTGTCGATCATTTACAGATAATTGTACTCATTGTCGAATCTGCCTTCGTTCAAGTACCTAAATAGTGTCAGCAAAGCCAGGCAAACAATGATCCTCTTCCGCAAATGTTGACGCGGGGAGGTTTTCAACCCTGATATAATGCTTGACTGTGGCACAATTTCGACGGGTTGCTGTTTCAGGGTATAGCGAGAGCAATGTGCAGCATGCAGCGTGGGATCAGTGTGACTGCCCGTCAACCACGTAGCTTTGTGTAAGTGGGTGAGACATGAGAAACGAGGTCGGCCGCATACCATCCATCTGCTTTATTTCTCAACTTTCCAAAGTTTTGATTGCTCCCTCCGCTGCAGTATATCAGACTGACAGAGGTGGGTAGTGTGCACGGTGTGCACGATGAGAGGATGGGTGGTGACTCGATGTTATGGCGCCCAAGCGTTGCATGTCGTCTCAATTGTTGCGGAGTCGTGGGCCGTTCAACCGTTTACCGTCGGCAGCCGGGAGATCGGCACCGGAGAAGCCGAGGCTCCGACCCCATATACCTGGGTACCTAAGCACACAGTACAAGGATACCTGCGATGACGACAGCATCAACCTGCCTGCGTTCTCTCTCCGGGGATGGAAATTCAGAGAAGCTATCTAAGAAGCTGACTGAGCGTTGCCTCTCACAGTTCACCACTTCAATTTAGACTATGTTTTACTGCACTATTTCACTCGTCCTGTAATGTTTTCCGACTTACTATAATTCGCCATGCTTACTGCACACAACGACAGTCCTTTCGACACTGTGATAGCTTCCACCTCTTTGCCCCCATCAACGACTTGACTGCGCCCGACGAAGCCCTTTCGTACGGTACCACCACCGTTCACAATCACACAAAACACACAACATGACAGACCAGCCAATATCGCTGAGGTGGTCGGCCACCTACAATGTTGTCTCCCCGTCGCAAAAGGCTGCAAGAGGCCTTGAAGGCGACAAGATCCGTCTACCTCAGTCCGCCCTCGAAAACCTCCTCTCCGAGTCAACGAAACAGACGACGAACCTGGGCTCAGCCTACGACCCTTCAAATCCATACATACGCTCTGCACGGCCCGAATATTCCGATTCGCTGGCCGGTTTCACTGGCCAGCTGCCGAATCCTCTCATGTTCCGACTTGTCAACCCGAACAATGGTAATATGGTCTACGCCGGTATACGTGAATTCTCTGCCGAGGAAGGCGAGGTAGCACTGAGCCCATATTTACTGGAGGCATTGGACATAAAGATGGCAGACCTTGGAGAGGGACAAACAGCAGAAGATGCGATCGACTTGACAGAGACGAATGGCCACGCCGGAGGAGGGCAGATAAGAGTAGAAGCCAAGGTCTTGCCCAAGGGCACATACGTGAGGCTGCGACCACTGGAGGCAGGATACAATCCAGACGACTGGAGAGCGCTACTCGAACGTCATATGCGCGGCGCCTTCACAACCCTGACCAAGGACACGGTTCTGTCTGTCCGCGGTGTAAAAGGCGAGACATTCCAGTTTCTGGCCGACAAGTTCGAGCCCGAAGGAGATGGTATCTGCGTCGTTGACACCGACTTACAAGTTGACATCGAAGCACTCAACGAGGAGCAAGCTCGCGAGACGGTACGCCAGATCATGGCCAAGGCTCAAAGAGCACCCGGAACAGCCGATGGTAGTTCAGTTGGCGGCACGATCGATATCTGGAAGCCGGTCCAAGGGCAAGTGTTAGATGGGGACTATGTGGACTATGAACTGGACTCATGGGACAAGAGTCGGGATTTGGAGATCGGGCTGAGTGGCATTCAGGACGGTGATGAGATCGACCTGTTTATAAGCCCTCGTTCAGCTCGCTCGCGCACCTCTCCTCGTGACTCGGATCACGTTTTTGGGGATTTCTCGACACCGGATCAAGGGAGCAAGAAGATAATTCTGTCTTCACGCAACGTTGAGCTGGACGGAGCGGATGGTCTGCGGATATCAGTCCACGGTTATTCTGCTACGGGCGAAATTCCAGCAAAAACAGCACCACGGCCATTCACTTTACGGGCGAGGGCCGTCCTGGACGATCCAGTCCCACAAGATAAGCCAGTCACAGAGCAGCACGAAGCAGACGAGGATCAGTGTAAGAATTGTCTTCAATGGGTTCCCAAGCGGACCATGTTCATGCACGAGAACTTCTGTCTACGGAACAATATCGTTTGCCCTCACTGCAAAAACGTCTTCCAGAAGCGTTCCCTGGAATGGCAAAACCACTGGCACTGCGACCGCGACGACAGCTATGGCAGCAGCGCCGAAAGCAAGCTTAAACACGACACCATCTTCCACACTCCACATGCATGCCCCAACTGCGGTCCCGAGCAGACATTACCAACCCTTCCACTCCTCGCCCGCCACCGCACAACAGTCTGCCCCTCCAAGGTCATCCTCTGCCAATTCTGCCACCTTGAAGTACCGCAGGAAGGCGACCCGACCGACCCAGCATCGGAGGCCGAGACGGCCATATCAGGCCTCACGCCACACGAGCGGGCCGACGGCGCCAGGACGACGGACTGCCACCTCTGCGGCAAGATCATACGGCTGAGGGACATGGCGGCGCACATGGCCAACCACGAAATGGACAAGAAGTACCGCGAGGCACCCCGGATATGTCGTGACAAACTCTGCGGGCGGACGCTTGACGGAGTCGGGCCGCGGGGCCAGATCGGCGCCGGGACGAGGATGGGACAGGGTCCCGGCAACAGCCTGGGGCTCTGTTCGATCTGTTACAGTCCGCTGTATGCGTCGATGCACGATCCAGAGGGCAAGGCATTGCGGCGGAGGATCGAGAGGAAGTATCTCACACAGCTGATGGCAGGATGTGGCAAGTCCTGGTGCGCGAATGAGTGGTGCAAGACGGGACGCACGAATATGGGCTTGGAACCAAAGACAGCAGCGGGTGGTGCGGCGGCGCTGATACAAGAGGTGAAGCCCTTGGTCGAAGACATAGATGATAAAGCGAAGCCGATGTACTTTTGTGTGGACGAGGGCGGGCAGAAAAGACGGATGATCGCTGAGGTTCTTTCGTCAGAAGGTTTATGGGATTTGGAATGGTGTGTTGCAGCTGCGGAGGCAGAAGGGCCCAACATGGATAAGGCGAGGGAATGGTTGCGGAACTGGGCACCTGTGAAGGGTTCTTAGGAGTTATGGGCGCATAGAGCTCCCTTTTCTCAAGATTTGATACCCGGTGGCACGATAGAAAGCTAGACCTACCAAGAGGCATCTCGATTCGTTGTATATAGAAAGATGATGGCCATGGATTACAGTTACGTCCCAGCCAACCTATTGATCAACATGAAGCTCGTTGCTCGTAGTATATACATGTCATGGAACAATACTGATTGATTGTTTCTTCATATTGTTCAGAAGATTCAACGGTCCTCGGGTATCACTGTGTCATCACACGCATTAACCTCCAAGGTCCATAACTCGGTCCAATGACGGATGGTTTAGAGCCAAACCACTGTACTATTGTGACTGAACTTTGGGCTGCCAGGAACCGGATCCGTAGATTTGTATGGTGTTTACCAAATCCATTGATACACATTCGTTGGGGACGAGGTGCTTGCGGAAGGAGAGGAAATTGGAAGACAATGGAGAATGAATGTTGGCCGCATAGGGACGTTTTACATAGACGTTTGGAAGCCCCATTGTTGCGGTGGACACTGACATTTTGACATGTGGAGGCGCACGAGCCGCTATCCGGGGAATTCAGCCGCAGCAAACAGGGGTTCACTAGCAGCTAAGGGCACCCGTGGACTAAGCTATAGCTGCTAGGCTCAGTAAGTAATATCATCCCTGCAGGCCATCTTTGGATTGATCATGTTGAAATCTCCGACCGCGTCAAGACACCGGTAGATCAGCCCAACACCACAACTGCGCCGGCTCACCACCCCCAAAATGGCACCCAGAAAATCAAAGCCTGCTCCTCCTCCTCCGCCATCACGGACGCTAGTACTCGACAACGGCGCGCACACTCTCAAGGCCGGCTTTGTCAATGCCGACGGCACCATCGACGACCCGCGTGTGATACCGAACTGCATCGCACGCGACAGGACGAGAAAGACATATGTCGCATCCGACCTATCCAAATGCAAGGACTTTGGCGAGATCACATTTCGAAGGCCCGTAGAGAAGGGCTATCTCGTCAACTGGGAAGCCCAGAAGGAGATATGGGACCATGAGTTTTTCGACAAGAACGCCCCGCAGAAGTGCGACCCTGCCGAGACGAGGCTGGTTCTGACCGAGCAGCCCAATGCCCTTCCTGCCTTGCAGGCCAATTGTGATCAGATGGTATTTGAGGAGTTTGGATTTGCCAGTTATTATCGTGGAATAGGTATGGCCTTCTCTGGTACACCCGCCCTATTGCGCCCATGCTGATAGTCTGCCAGCGCCCACCTTCAATGCATACCACGATATCCAGACCATCTTCCGAACCCCCGAACGCGACCAGAATGCCCTGGAGAAACTACCCGCCGAGATCATCCTCCTTATCGATTCCGGATACTCCTTTACAACCATCACGCCCATCTTCCAAGGCCGACCCTTGCAATCTGCTATCCGCCGCCTCGACGTCGGTGGGAAGCTCCTGACCAACTACCTCACCCGCCTGCTCTCTCTTCGCCACTATGACATGCGCAACGACACATATATCGTCAACGAGATCAAAGAAAAGACATGCTATGTGTCACTCGACTTCAAGGGCGACCTGGAAAAGACATGGAAGGGCACACGAGGGGAGAGGAGAGAACCGTATGTAACAGGAGCCGGCATAGCGAAAGATTACGTACTGCCCGACTTCCACACGCGAGCGAGCGGCATCGTCCGGGATTTCGACCCAACCACCACCGCAAAACAGCGGAAACTAGCAGCGGCCGCATCCAACGAGGATATCCTGACACTGCGCAACGAGCGCTTCATCATCCCCGAGATCTTCTTCAATCCGACAGACATCGGCATGCAGACCCCCGGCATCGCCGACCTGGTGAAACAGTCCCTGGACACCCTGCCCGTCGGTCTGTGGCCCGGCCTGTTGGCAAACATCGTCGTGGTGGGCGGGAATGCCTTGTACGACGGCTTCATCCAGCGCCTGCAGAAGGAGATCGTCCAGCGTGTGCCGGACGAGTGTGTTGTCAGGGTGGCGAGGCCGGCGGATCCCATATCTAGTACCTGGCATGGTGCCGCCAATTTTGCGAAACACGAGCATGTGGAGAGATTGGCGGTCACGAAGAAGGAATACGAGGAGCATGGAGCCGCGTGGGTGGCGAGGAAGTTTAGCGCTGGTTTGGGAGTGGATTGAGCATCATGGTAGTGATGACACAGCTTACTTCTCGTCTTTTGTGCTGAACTCCAGGCAGCATGGGGGTGTCTCGATGTTCCACGCCACTATCGGTGGCTGCGATAGGTATTGGTGGCTGCGACAGGTCTCTGATCAAGCTTCGTGGTCATCATGTTAGATGACACATCGGAAAGCTGGTCAAGGTCTCCGGCGCCGTGTCGATGTTCTGCCGGCTGCGTGGGCCGAGAAGACTACAAGGTGGAAGAGTCAGAGTGGTGTATGACCATCATCCGATGACGGTTCCTTTCGGGATGAATTTGGAGGGGGTTGCGACTGAAAATACATCACAGCCTAACCTATCAATGCCTCGACGACATCACTTCGGCCTATTGACTTCTGACCATGGCGCGGGTAGTCCCTGGCTTATGGGCTCATGCGTCATACCGCGAAGTTGTCAAGCCCGGGATTGTCGCCCTCCCATCCCGGTTCCTCATCATGGCTATGATCAGACAGACGCCTCGAGTGGATGCAGATTCTCATGACACGCCGTTCCAGGTCCTCACAGATCTGGAAGGACAATGCTACATGAACAGGATGTAGCGAGCAGCACAAGGATTATGGTTGGTTTGAGATCCCAGCACACATCATACATCACTGTCTCATGGGATGCCAAAAGCATTCTGAAATCTATACTGCTACATTTGGTCCATGGGATCCCTCATTGACATTCCAAATCACCATAATGGTACACGATGAGAAACTCAATGCAGATCAAAAACAAAACAGCAAGGACGCGAAGATTGGACCCAATTCTCAATGAAAACCCTTTCTACCCTGCACGTTGACCTTCTCTCCAACTTTGTATACAATAGCGATCATCCTCCCCCCCTCTCCCTTCAATGCCCAGGGAAATGAGTACTGCAAGAGCACCCGAAAACTCAAGTACAAACGAACGAATACACATCTCTTCAAACTCGAAATTATCAGCAATCCCCCGCCATCATAACATGCTATACCCTCCACCTCGCAATCAGGTTCCCCAACATGGCCCAATCTCCAGCAGGTTATCGAAACACAGTGAATGGTTCACAGCAGAAGTGATCCGCCATTGACACGACTACATCCCCTTCAGACCTAGCACCAATAGCGCTTCGGCCTCCCGTACTAGGGGCCGATTTTCGGCTTTTGCGATGGGCTCCCACCCTCCTCAAGGCTGGCCTCAGAAGCCGTTCGCGCTTTGTCCTTGCTCGGCGAGGGCCCCGGTGGAACTTCAGGCTGTTCTCCCGTGCTGGCTATACTGGTGACACTGGGGAGGGGCTGACTGGGAGGCGTTCCCTGCTGGCTTGGACCCGCTGCCTGGGGCTGGAAAACCACATCTGTGCCCCGCGTGTCCATCAGCGGGACATCTGGGATGTCCTCCAGCCACATCTCGTACGTGATGTTCTTGGGGTGGACGTAAAACGGCAGCATGAACTTGATCGTGTTCTTGAAGGGGGCATCCTCCGGTAGTACCTGCTCGTCCCCCTCTGCTGGTTGGGGGCCCGCGAAGGAGAACCGGACGGGGTGCAACCCCTCCTCTGTGGGCCTCAAGACCTGGGCGCTGACCTGGAGGCGTAGGTTCTCGTTGTCATATTGCGGTTCCACCGGGAACCAGTAGTCCCGCGATCCCAGGTCCTGACTGCCGCCGGTCGGGGTGATTTGAATATGCAACCCCCTGTTGCATTTCTTGGCTGGATCGTCACCTTGGCCTTGACGCGTGGGGTCCCCGAGAACCTGGCCGTTGAGAGCACAAGTGCAGGGCTTATCGAGTTTCTCAAGGCTAGCAATGAGTTTTTCCAGCTGCTGCAGCTTTGCCTCCAGGGCCGGGTCTGGAGCGTCTGCGTCTGCTTCTTCATCGTTCGCGTTAGCTACTTTATCGTTCGCGCCGGCTCCTTTATTGTTCGCGTCAGCTTCTTCATCGTTCGCGCCGGCTCCTTTATTATTCGCGTCGGCTTCTTTATCGTTCCCGCCGCCTTCTTCATCGTTCCCGCCGCCTTCTTTATCGTTCCCGCCGCCTTCTTTATCGTTCCCGCCGCCTTCTTTATCGTTCCCGCCGCCTTCTTTATCGTTCCCGCCGCCTTCTTTATCGTTCCCGCCGCCTTCTTTATCGTTCCCGCCGCCTTCTTTATCGTTCCCGCCGCCTTCTTTATCGTTCCCGCCGCCTTCTTTATCGTTCCCGCCGCCTTCTTTATCGTTCCCGCCGCCTTCTTCATCGTTCCCGCCGCCTTCTTCATCGTTCCCGCCGCCTTCTTCATCGTTCCCGCCGCCTTCTTCATCGTTCGCGTTAGCAGCGTCTTCGTCAGCGTCTTCAGGCTCATCGAGCGGGCTATCACTTCCGTCGCCCTGGGACTGGGACTCCTCGGAAGGTATGTTTGCGGGACTGTCCGGCTCGCTTTCTGATGCGTTGGCCTCATCATATGCACGAAGGGCATCGACGTATGGCTGCCTCGCAGTACCCCTAATATTTTGGATGTCTCGTCCACGAGCCATCTCTCGCAACCCTGCAATCGTGTAGATTTCGTAGTCCACCTCGCCATCGGGGTCCCGATGTTGTCTCAGAATATCTCTCCAGTCATCCACCGGTCTGTTTACTGGCAGTATCCGAAGATTCAAGGTTCTGAAAGCATCCCGGAACGTGTCGACACTGACCCAGTTTTCGAAATTAGCATGCGGGTCTTCGTCATCGTCTTCCTCGTCTGAATCAACTCCTTTCCCTCGGAGTTTCATGATTGTGGTTGTTTGTGTCTTGTCCGGCTGGTCGCCGGCGTTGCCGCTTGGCTTCCATTGTACGTGATAAGTGGTTATGTACGGCTCGTAGGTGGCGTCAGCTGGGGTGTCGTTGGAAGCAGGTTGACTGCCAGTGTTCGACGCACCCGCGGTTTTTTTCTGGGTGTCATCAGGCTGTGGGTGTTCCTTTTTGTAGAAGAGGATTCTTTGTTGCTTCCCGTCGACCCGCATATCATCCAGTCCGTCTTCCAGGTCCTGGGACTCGTAGTGGCTCTGTTCATCCAATCTTTGCCAAACCTTGTTACCAGGCGAATCTTCCCGTTCCAGGTATACATAGTAATGACCTCCAGTCGATCCCTTTTTGCCGCCTCCGCTCTTTGGGTCCTTTTGCCAAACAACCACTGCTATGAGCCGGTATATGGCATTTTCCTGGTCAGCCGGCCTCTCACATAGCTTGGAAAGGTCTAATCTTTCTTGGTAGTCGATCTTGCTCTTCGTGTCAAGGACCTGGATGGATTTGCCATCCGGATCTGAACCTTCCGTCAGATGCTGAACGGCGATGGGCAGGATTTCTGGCAAGTAGAAAAACTTCCAGAATCTGCTCAATACTTTTCCTTCGCCACAAAAATGACACCTTTCTTCTATGGCATCACCGTCAGCGTCCTGGTACATTTTTCTGGTGATTGCGTCAGACAGAGTCGTGATCTCTTGACTGTCGTTGCATTCTACGTGGAAAGCGAAATTCGTTCTTGTCCACACAGGCGGTTCGCTCCCAAATTCTGACATAATGGGACTCCGGTACTTCTGGGGGCATCCACAGTCATATACAGTTCGCATGGCGACCTCCCAAGCAAGAAGACGCCTGAATGCAGGATTGCACTGACTATCCTTCAAGTTAGCAGAAAGTTGCATACTTTGAAACCGTCGGGTCTTACTCAAACAACCCCAATGGTATCTCGGTCGAAGTTAGCCTACTTAGGAGATAGTCGAGGAACTCGGCGGCGTCTTCCTGGCCGGCTTGGAAGCCTCTCCATTTTGCCATGCCTACCGCCGATGAATCTTGTTCCGGAGTGGTCTCGTTTGCCCCGGTGGTAGTGATTGTATTCCAAAACGCGTCTGCGACGTCGTTGTTTCTCATCGAAGGGTCATTTTGGCGGAAACGTAGGGCGAGGTCGAGCAGTTGGCTAAATAGAGGTCGACTTTCTGTCTCCATCAACATTTTTCCCACCTCAAGGAACTGTACAAATATGTCGATACTAAAAAGACAGTGTAGCACTGAATTGCGATAGCACATATTTCCTGTGTTCGGTAGCACTGAAACTTGTCTTGCCAAAGGAGGCACTTGACTCTGTAGGATAAGAGACTGGGACAGATGGATCAGCTACAGTCATCACCATTTCTTCCACTGGAAGACAATGTCGAGCATGTATAAAGTGGCGTGGGGCACGTCGAGTGTCAATGATCTGGCACTAGGGCACTTACTGTATCTGCTGCAAGAACGTTACATGCTTCATCCGTGTCGCGGTCTGGTATGTTTGCCGTGGGATGGTCACCTCCAGCGAAGCCCTGGTAATCATTGATGACGAGAGGCGGTGGAAGTGATCTAGACATGTTTGCGACTGGACTCTGTCGGCAGGTAAATTGGAACAGCACGATGGCAGAGCAGAATCATCTAAAGTCAAGATGGAACAGGCTTTCGAGGAAGTTGGCAGGCCCTCCTTCTTACCTCTCCGAACCATAGTCATCTCCAGTTGGATTTTTGTCGTTTTAGACTCTTGTAATCGCATTGTCCATGCAGATGGGAGCGGCCATATTACTGACAAAGGGTGAGAAGACTAGTTGACAAAGAAGCCTGGAATATTCCTACCATTGCCAGCCAGCACCTTCCGCAAACGGACCCCCCTCGCCAAGAAGAGGAAAATAAAGAATCAATTGGTAAGAGAGAAGATGAATGGGAAAAAATAAAATGTAAAAAGGGGTCATGTTTCGTGTGTTTCTGAGTGCTGAACAAAAGAATAACAGCTGATGACTACAAAGATGTAGCACTGTATTCGCTAGGGACAAACGCATGAATCTCTGGATATTGAGCACACTGGGCAAGAAGAAATATTAATGCACACTAAGATCTTTAATTACCATATCTATTCTATTTCTTTAGAATGTTGTTTTCTTTAGAGCATATTTTCTTCACTTCCAGCTGGAGGACATACATAGATCATTTTGGCTCGGCCTCCGCATTGTTTCACAAAAGATTGTTAGCAGTGATTACCACCTACTTAAGTACCTTGAGTATTTAAGTAGGTAGTTACTTCAATGTTGGGTACACGTAGGTAGTGGCAATCAAATGTTAGTATGATCACACAGGGAGCATTATTATTATCCATCCAATAAATACGAAAGTTACAACACAAGTATTGCTAGAGTGGTCAATGATATACGCGTCCTCGCTCAAGTCGAGAAAGACATCGGATACTCGCATTAGCATAGTTGACAGGCACTAGCAATTCGTAGGCGGGAAAAACTATTCAGCTCTGATCTATTCTTCCCATACCCTTCAAATATATTATCAATGAGTACCATTAACCGTTTTGTCACCTATATTTGAGGTCATGCTCAAAGTTGACTCGATCTCGAAACCATAGGCCATCTTCCTAGTATCTGACTCGTCGAGCCACTTTTCGGTTGGTCAAGAGAAGCTCCACATCCCAGGCCAGTCCCACCCCACAGCAAGCTTGCTGCCCGAATTTGTCACAATTTGCAATGTGCTTTTGTATCGTACCAAAACGAAGCAAAACAAGGAACTAAGTCTGCCTAGTATAGTGGTCAGTACACATCGTTGTGGTCCTTAACAGATAACCGATGAAACCCATGTTCGATTCATGGGGCAGACACTACTTTTTGCCAAATCCAGCTTTACAGTCTGGGCAACCGCTCGTCACAGAATCGGCGTTGATGTGAAAGATCCAACACAAGAGTGTGCCCTTCGTTTTGTCCAGTTGGTCTGAGTCGAATGCGTGGCGTGTGATATTATCCTCTCGAATCACTTCGTTGATGGTCTTCATCTTCCGGAGCGTCCACTAATAGTCTACCCCCGAGCACCTAACAATCACTCATACCCTCCCTGTTCAGCCAGAAAGCGAACAAATGTTCATCTTGCCATTCGTATACCCTTCGCCCCACCCGCGATAGAGGTGAAACCTTTGTAATACTAGTCCTCACTGGAGCGATGTCCAAATCTGGTTCGAGCGAACCAGATGTGGCAATCGGAATATTGTCCGCGGTTTGGACTCCATTGGGGAATTAAGCCTAAATTATTTGTTCCTCTCCCGAGACAACATGACCACCCTCTTGACGTCGATCTCGTGTCAAATAATATCAAAACTAGTCTAGTCATTACTATACTCCTCTGCAGCTGTAATAACCTACCAGAGAATCTCAGTGGTGCTGGTACCCGTGTGTTGAATCTCATTTGTCAACATGGTGTGCTGACTGTCATCCGGACTTGATTTCAGATGGTGCGAGGGTAATTAATACGGGTTCAAGGTTGAATGTAATTTACTCGGTACCCAGGGAATTAATCGGTTCGGCTCAATGGAAGGACACTCAAAATTATAACTCTCGGAACACCAGCGCCGTCGATGTGAGAGGCAGAGTTGTTTGCATGTGGATCAAGTTGCCTAATACATCAACACCCACTGCCACCGGAGCCAGCAGGACTTGAGAGTCATCATTTGCTAATATATATATATCTAATAGGGACATCCCAAGATAGAAACAATTCGGACATGGACAGACACCGCCTGGCTGTTCCTTCTTAAGTGATCTACAAAAACCAATTCTTGTCAGGCCATCTCCCATTGAGGCCCCCAAGACTGCTCAAGATGTGGCCCAGCCCAAAGACCGCGTATATCCTGCTATCAGCCTACTACGGCTTCCTCAGCAGTGCTTCGCCCGCCGATAGAGATGTGAGCCTCGGGGCGCGCCAGTCCTGCCCCAGCATCCACGTGTTCGGCGCTCGCGAAACCACCGCCAGCGCCGGCTACGGGTCGTCCGCGACCGTCGTCAATGCCATCCTCTCAGCCTACCCAGGTTCTACCGCCGAGGCTATCAGCTACCCAGCCTGTGGCGGCCAGTCATCCTGCGGCAGCGTCAGCTACTCGAGCTCTGTCCAACAGGGCATTGCTGCTGCCGCGAGTGCGGTGAACAACTTCTATACACAGTGCCCGACCACCCAGCTCGTGCTTGTCGGATACTCTCAGGTATGCACCGCGACCCAGCCTTCAAGAGAGAAAGATTGTTGGCGGAACTTTACACCTGGTTCGGTTGCTGATACATAGAATATATAGGGGGCCGAGATATTCGACGTGGCCCTCTGCGGAGGTGGTGATCCCAATCAAGGATATACCAACACTGCCGTCCAGATCTCCTCGGGCGCTGTCAACCAGGTGAAGGCAGCAATCTTGATGGGAGCCCCTACATACGTGTACGGCCTCTCTTATGACGTCGGAACTTGTCGTTCCGGAGGGGTCAGTAGCTCAGTTTTCTCCCTCCCTTCCTCGAGAGAAAGAAGCCTGATTACTGATGGTGTCCACGGGTTGTCATTACTAGTTCGACGAGCGCTCGTCCAGCTTCCAGTGTCCTTCTGCATCCAAGATCCAGTCGTACTGCGACGCTGCCGACCCCTATTGTTGCAACGGCAGCGATGCCAACACGCACCAGGGCTACGGCTCGGAGTATGGCTCACAGGCCCTCGCCTTCGTCAAGAGTAAGCTCAGTATCACTTCCACTGGCACAACGACGACCTCTGCTCCGGCAACGACCTCGACGGCACCCGCTACTGGAGGGAGCTGTGCAGCTCTGTATGGACAGTGCGGTGGTATTGGGTGGACTGGTGCTACCTGCTGCTCCTCTGGGACTTGCAAGGTTGCCAACTCGTGGTACTCGCAATGCCTCTAGGTACATAGCTCCAGTGGGATGTCTTTCTCTGGGTGGATTGGATTCTTCTGCACATACTTGAGCCAGAATGTACATACTTCCTTTAACTTAACTCCGATGCCCTCGAATACCTGCTTCCGCAATGTCGATGTGTCTTGTTGACTCTTGCTCATACTGACTTCCCTAACGACTCAACATACTCCCTGACCAGGCTTTCTGCGTCCTCGTCACGCCTTAACCCCAGTTTCATAGCGGTGGAGTCATCTACACTCAAGGGCCACGACCTCAATATCCTCCCCATCTCAGGATCTGTCTCCTCCTTGATAAACTTCAGCCTCTCCGGACCGCCGATCTTAGCCAAGGCATCCAGCAACTCCTGCACCGATACCGAAATCCCAGGAAAGTTCACCCAACGGATATGTGGCGGCAAAGCCTCACTCGGCATCTTGAGCACCCTCAACAGATTCTCCACCAACGTTCCCGGCCCCGAAAGCACCGCGCGGTAGCCCCTATCCCGCACCGGGACGATACACTCCTGGCCGTTCATCGGCTCGCGGATGATGCCCGACAAGAACGAGCTCGCCGCCTGCGTGGGCTTCCCCGCCCGCACCGAGACCGTCGGGAACCGCAGCGCGAACGCGTCGATGGCACCGCGCCGGTGCAGGTCATTGATGAAGAGCTCGGTCATGAGCTTGTGGGTCCCGTATACCCCTGCGGGCGTGGGCGTTACATTATCCGTGATAACGTCCGGGAGGGGTGACCCATACACGGCCTGGCTGGACGCGTAGATGACGCGGACGCCCTTGTTTGTCTCCCCGAGTTTCAGGAGCAGGGCCCGCGTGGCGTCTAGGTTCACCTTGAGACTCAGGTCTGGGTTGGCCTCGGAGCCGGATGACATGATGCCGTGGAAGACGAAGACGGCGGCTAGGGGCTGTGACGCGGCGATGAGGCTCTCGAGTGATACCGGGTCGCTCAGGTCGGCCTGGATGGGGACGACGTTGTCTGCATTCTGCAGGCCGGACGGGACGGAGGGGGAAACGACGTCGGTGATGACGAGTCGGTACTCCGGATGTTTGCTCAGGAGAGCAGCTGTGAGTCGCTGGCCGATGAAGCCTGCTGCCCCGGTGATGAGTATCGTTTTCTTCTCGGAAGGCATGATAAACAGCTGGGTGGTTTAGTTAGGGGTGGCGAGAAGGAGATCTATTCAGGACCCGTATGATGCCGTCTTGCTTTGCGTGATGGTCGGCCGATGTCCTTCCGGGTTGAAGCGGGGCTACCCCGTTGCTCACGGCTTACAAGTCGTCCGGGCCGGACTATCTACAGCCGGGAGTATCGAATTTTCTTATTTCCTCCAACTTACTACGTGCCAGAGAAACAATCAGGTACGCTCCGATCTCTCACCTTGAGGCAAGGACGTCTTTCTCTGTTTTCTGTTTTCGGGAAGCTGGTGTTAATTTTGACAAGACACGAGGAGCGTTCCCAGAGAGACCAAAGGGATCGAGGACGGGGCTCGAAAGATGAGCCGAAGTGAAAGACAGTCACTTCCTACCAGCCCAAGAGGGGTCAGCATATTCTGATTGAGTATTCACTGCTTTGCCGGGCATCAAAATGCATTGCTCATGTTTGAAATCATTGTACGCTCCCCGGCGCAAATTTTGTCCCAGGCCAAGGAAGGCCGCTACGTCCCAAATATGAAAACAGCCGTGACTCCAGACATGCTATACCAGACGATCAATCTATCCAATGGAACTCGTGACAAGTCCTCAGGACATATGCGGGAGCTGTTGCTCTTCAGGAGGAGGTAAAGCCTCCACATTCGCTGCAGCGGTCACACCGTAGATATCCCCAAATTTCTCCTTCAGGAATGCGGACACCTCAGGGTTAACCATCAATTTACTCCTCAAGAAACCCTCGTCACCCTCGATCTTCAATCCCCCCAGCCCGGTCGCCCTCGACAGCGCGACGTACACCTGGCCCTCCTCAAAGGCCTTGCTGAGGTTCACAATGACCCGGTCGAGCGTCAGGCTCTGGCTCTTGTGGATCGTCATGGCCCAGGCCGGCGCAAGCGGGATCTGTGTCCTCGCAAGCAGGCAGTGTGGCTCCTCGTCGCCCAGCTGCGCGATGCTGCACTCTGCGTAGACGGTCCGTACGACCCCGTTGTGGAACCGCACGACTGGCCACTTCTTGATGGGCGCGGAGTCGCTGGTGATGAAGTTCTTGATCTCCATTTCCTGGACGTCCGCGTGCGCACCCCTGACAGCCCTCTGGCCGGGCTTGACCTCGATCTTCTTCTTGCCACGGGCGTCGTACGTCTCCCGGATCGGCATGTTGTTCGGGTCGTAGTCCTCAAAGCCCTTGATGAGCCCCTGGGAGCCATTGCAGAGCCCAGCGTCGAGGTCGAGGTTTGTCAGTAGAACAACCAGCATGCCCTGCTTGAGCTGGACGCACTTGCCCCAGCGGTGGTCCTCCAGTGCTTGGAGGGGCTTCTTGGTGTTGGGCGGGGGCGCTGTCCCGGACTCGTGCCCCCACTCGCCACGCCTGTTCTTCCATTGGAGTTGTGGGTAGTGATCGTTCCAGAAGAAATTATCGTGACACCAGAATGGGTGGTTTATGCCACGAAGATTATCGAACCTCTCGCGGTTGACATCTGCGGCTTCCTTGCGGGTACTGAACAGCTTTGTCGCTTGAGCGGTTCGGCAGGGGTGATTCATGAGAAGCTTTATCTCTGGCTCGGTTAATTTGATCCCCAGACGACATTTCTGAAGCATGCTGATGAAGGTTTGGTCGTTTTGACGGTGGATCTTCTTCAGATGGACATGTTCGAAGTCACATTCCTGCCAAGCTTTGCTTCTGAATGCCCACTTGTCCTCGTCTGCGTACTGGCCATGTTGTCTGCACGAGTGTACCAACTTCCCGCCCTCTCCGACCTTCTGGGTCATTTCCCTGCCACAATGGAGGCAATGCTGGAACGGCTTCACGGGAGGTAGCTGGCAAAAGTCACCAGTGACGACGATTTGGCAACCACCGAAAGCAGGCTGCACTGCAAATCTCGGTTTGTGCCTCGCAGCCTTCATTAGAATGTTGAGTCGCTCGAAGTGTAGATTTTCCACCATGCTTATCTCGTCAATGACGAGAACGTCGGTCTCTGTAAGGCGCTCGAAGACATTCTTCCCGTGCGCTCGTGCTTGTATTTTCTCTATTGGTAGCTTGTGGGCGTCGGGCGTCCAGCCCGCGAAGGTCCAGGTAGTGGCACCGCCAACGTTCAGGGCGGCCCTGCCTGTCGGTGCCACGATGCGGACGTTCTTTCCCTGTGCTTTGAGCCGCTTCACAAAGGCTTTAAGCACTGTCGATTTTCCACAACCTGCGGATCCAGTGTAGAAGACGTTCTTCCCACTCTCGATGAGTCTCACCAGATCCTCCTGTTCAGGACACAATGCAGGCTCGTACGTGGGAAGCTCCGCCTGGATGGTTTTCTGGGTCCGTTTTCGTGCTGGAGCCTTTTTGACGTTCTGAGCCTGCTGAGGCGGCATTATGGGCTTCGCAATAGCAGCCGGCTGGTTCACCGATGTCGGCCAAGTAGTGAAATTGCTATACGTGGTGTTCTGATTGTAAGGAAATGATGAGGCTGGGTTGTTTGCCAGGCTATACGCAGGTAGCTGTGCTGCTGGCATGGTGGGAGGGGGATAGTAAGGAGCCAAATCCGGCACTGGCCCTTCCAAGTCGATAGGACAGGAGGCAGTGCCCAAGGGAGGCTTTTGTGACCTCTGCGGGGTGTATCCGAGATAATTGTCTGTCGGACTCGGCCCTTTATACCCCTGCCATGGCTGAGACTGCCAATGCTGTTCATGAGACGGAATCAACATTTGGTCCTGGTAGGCAGGCGGCTGAGAAGGAGTCGAGGTGCCGAAGTTCCGGAGCGTATACGGGCCATCGTTCGAGAAGGTGTGATTCCAACCCTGTAGATATGGATTCGATGGCATGACATTCGACATCTCAACTCCGGGGTCATGCCGATCGACACCCCGTTGGCTCATCGGAGGCGGCTGATTCAGTCCAGGTTGGCTGTACCATGGGGACGGGGTCACTGTGGGTGAAGGTTGCCAGTGCTGCTGAGGCCACTGGACAGGGGCCATACCTTGACCCGGCTTATCAACTCCGGGACCATACCGATCGGAGCCTGGTTGACTTATCGGAGGACGTCCCGGTCCGTTGTACCACGGAGCTGGGGCCGGGCCCGGGGCCGGGGACGGAGCTGGGGCTGGGGCTGCTGCTGGTGCCGGCGTCAACGCGGGTTGAAATTGCCAGTTTTGCTGCTGAGGCCACTGAACAGGTGGCGTGCCTTGGTCCGGAGTGGGCGTAGCATGCCACGGCCCTGGGTCTGCAATCGGCCTGCCGACAGCAGCCTTCGAGAGAGCCTTCGCCGAGCTCATTCCTCGGGACCGGGACGGTGACTTGAGCGAGCTCTCCTGCCGCAGTGGGGGGCCATTGGGCCTCCCTGGCGTGCGAATTTGGCCATTGGCACCATCTTTCGTACCATCTTCACTCAGCAGGCTGACGACCTCCAACTCGCCAACGGCAGAAGGGCCCTTGCGCCGGCGCTTGGGTAAGGGTGCATCAGGTTCACGAGACTCATTTTCGAGCTGTTGGATAGGACGTTTGGCTGTGGTGGGTTGTGTGTAACCAGAGTGGCTCGGCGACGATGAGGGCGGTGGGGTCATCAGAGATACCATACTGTGCCCATTGAGTTTAATAACGGTGGAAGAGCAAAGCGACTAGGTCCAATATAGAAGTCAGTGAGTGGCATGAGGAAGTGAGTCGGGTTGGAACCGCGAGGAGACGCGTGTCACACCCGAGACGCGTCAGGCCCGCTGCTAATAAATCTGGGGCCATTGATTGGAGTCTCAGGGTTGAACCCTTGAAAGCCGTTCAAAAGAAGGGGGGGGGTGTTAAGTGGGCTAATTCAGAGGAAGGGGGCGACAACATTTCCGTCAAGTATCGTGAACCCCTTTCTAATATCTATCTTCTTCGAGTGGCCTTCACCGGTAGACTTTTCGGTCAAATACAGTACACAGTCTATGATATGAGGCACCGACCACCTGCATAATGGCAGACTTACGGTCAAAGTACATATCGGTGGAGATGTTGCAGCCCACGGAAGCGTACCTTGGTACTCAGAATCTCGATCTACAGGAGGAAGATGCAACAATTGGGACAAAGCTGCCGGCAACGAGTGCCGATTTGCCCAGATTCTGCATCCTGCATCGATGGCGGAATCAGTTACGGATCCGGGATCCGTAATCGCGAAACATTTTCTTCTTCCCCCTCCGGACGGACTTGACCCTCCTGGCCTCCTCTTAATCTTCCAAAGCTTACAGATCCGTGCGGAATCTGTCTCGCTGTTTCTCTGCCTGCTTACATCAGCGTGCAGTAATATGCCCCGACGGCGACGATACTAGAATCATTCAGGTCCTTGGAAACTCTTAAAAACTCTTCGTCCCCTCTTTCATCTTGCCACTAGCTAGTCAGTATGCATCCATCTACTCGGTATATTTGCTCTGGACGCTACCATCGACCATGGCTGCTGTTGAGGTCGGTGAGACGAACGCCTCTGGGGTTGTCGAGGACGCCCGTGGTAAACCCGGACCCGGAGCCACCAGCGAGATGATAAGCAGCGACGACGACGAGCTCGCCGACGACCAAACTCAGCCAGAGCTGGACAAGCGCATCGTGCGCAAGATTGACCTACGGCTGTGCACCATAGCGGGCATCATCTGTTCGCTGGATTTGATCGACTCAGGAATCATGTCGTCGGCATCTGCGACCTCCATGCCCAAGGACCTCGGTCTCATTGGCACTCGATATTCAACTGCAGTATGGATCGTCACTCTTGCCCAGGTCGTCTTCAAACTGCCTGCGACCATTGCTATGCGATTCGTCGGACCCCCTGTCTTCTTCACGTGTACCACCATCCTATTTGGGCTTATCACCCTCTGTATGGCCTACGTTCAAGATTGGAAGCAGATGATAGCACTGCGATTTCTTATGGGACTCGCCATGTCTGGGATTTATCCTGGTCTGGCATACCTAATCTCCGGATGGTGAGTTCTACAAAGCAGCTTGCAGATTGCATCAGTATACACAGTAGCTTACTGACAGCGTAAAGGTACCCCCGAAAGGAACAGCAATTGCGGTTTGCATATCTCCAGTCCGGGCAGGTCGCTATCGTTGCAACAGGGAGTATAGTCAACTATGGACTGAATTTTCTCGACCACTCTCACAGCCTCCGTGGGTGGCAGTGGATGTTCATCGTCCAAGGAGCCATCACCATGTTCATTGGTGTCGTGACGTACTTCTGGATCCCTGATTTCCCCGAGAACAGCTCCAAGACGTTCTGGTTCCTCACCCAAACGGAAGCAGACCAAGTCATCGCGACTCTGAACAATGACCGCCACGACGCTGGACCCCCTGAGCCTTTCAGCATGACCGCCATCCTCACTCCGTTCCTCGATATCAAGCTCTACGCTTTCAGCATCCTCTTCTTCCTACAAAACGTCGTGTCCACCTCCCTGTCTTACTTCATCCCTACAATACTTATCGGCATGGGCTTCACTTCCGACGACTCCATCCTGCTCTATGCACCACCGTACTACTATGCCGTCATCCCGGTTATCCTCACCTCCTTTGTTGCCGACCGGTACTCTCTCCGTGGGCCAGTCATAATATTCAACGCCATATGCCTCATTGCGGGCATATCGATGCTCGGTTTCCCTAGCAACGTCGCAGTACGCTACGTGGGTGTACTGTTTGCTACGGGCGCGTACGTCTCAAATTGGGCAGCTATGAACGCCTACCAGATGAACAACGTTACGGGACAGTGGAAGCGAGCAACAGTCGCTGCTACTGTAAGCGGGTGTAATGCGCTGGGTGGAATAGCCGGTTCGTACATCTTCAAACCGTCCGAGGCGCCGCGGTACCCAACTGCGATGTGGATCAGTATTGGTAGTCATATCTTGATCATTGCTATCGTTCTTGTATGCGGTGGGTCTTTCTGGCGGGCGAACAGAAGGGCGAGTGATGGCAAGGGGATCATTGAGGGCGTGAAAGGATTCAGGTATATTTACTGAGGCACTGTGTGCGGTATCTTATTCAACCATGTGAGCGGAGGAGAATGTGCACAGGATTGGCTCCCAGATCATGTGTCCTTTATGCCTTCAAAAATCAAAGACGATCAAAAGTCTCGGACTATATCCGAAATCAAGCTCTAAGCACTTGTATACGATTTTCTTCCAATGGATATCAAATCTCCCAAGGTCAAAAGCCACGAAATTGCACTTTCATCTGCTGGAACTTGCACGCAGGGCATTTGGCATTTGAAGAAGCGTCTGTCAAGAGACAAACGTCTGTCGTCACGGAATTGCCCCATGTTTTCGCTGCACCACAGCCTGCTTGAAGTTTGTTGGTTTGTGTGTCCACAATGGAAAATGGCGTGGATCACACTTACGGGTCACAATTGGCGCCAAAGCATGTTGGTGGCACAGAACGTCAGCAGCATCGTCCCTCGGATGATTATTTTCGCGGTATATGGTGCGCATGCATCTGAGGCTCTAAGTGAATTTCATGTTCCCACATATAAGCGAACTCCAAAAAACCAAGCCGTAAAATTCTTGAACGACATTTGTTGACCTGCCTCTATCAGCGCTTGCTACGCCGACCACACTGTCTGGATCACGGTCTTCATTCAATTTTGATTTTCCCGCCCCAGTGCAACACGCAAAATGACGTGGGTTATCCAAGTCGGCCTCGCGATCGAGTCGTTTCTCAACATACTCGGCGCCTGTACATTCTTGTTCTTTCCCGACTGGTGTCTTTCTTTCGCCGTCTCGACACCAAACGGAGACGTGCCCGCCAGCGCCGCAACGCTATGGCAGACCTACGCCATGCTGGTTCTGGCCCTGACCTACCCTCTTCTGAGTTGCATCCCCAACACTCCGGGAGTCTTCTATAAGCGCAAGATCATTTTCGAGACGTTGGCTGCCGGAGAGATCGGTCTCATCGGCCTGCTCCTCTGGCACGCGGCTAAATCGGATGAAGAGAGCGGCTTCTCGACACATGTGCTTCTTTTGGCAGCGATTAATCTGGTTCCAGCACTGACGTGGCACGGGGTCGTTGCGTGGCTGAAGCCATCTTTGATGAGAGAGACGGAGCATAACTTGGAGGCGCGGAAGAAACTATGATGCAACGGCGGAGGAGTTTAGATCCCCTGAGCCAATTCGTTGGATACATAAATGCTTTTTCATGCATGGGCTGGACGCAATCATGGAATACATCTGGGGTGCTAGGAGAATCGCTCGCCTACGATGATACTATCAGACGAGTTGAAAGTGCGTTCAAGGGCCTCATGTGTGCTTGTTGATAACGAGTATCGGGGAGGATCAGGTTAATTACATGACAGACCTGAAGGACTCCACGCACTGACAGAGAGATGCAAACCTTGTCTAGTCTTGATTTGCAGGAGCTATGATGTACAAGCGCATCCAACTTATGCATCCTCGAGCAAGTGACACATGACGCGCCGCTTCTCTCCGGGCTTTACGAAATGGCGAAAGAAGCCTGGAAGATCTCGCAAAGCGGGGTGACGGCATGACCTCGGAACCTGCCCCCGAGCCCTTTCACTTCATGTTGCGTATATGTAAATCGGTAAAACAGTTTCAAGAAAGGGAGTCACTCATTGGGAATTCCTGTCTTGAAACCCGAGTCAATAAGTCGTCCACCACATCTCACCATCATGAAACTATCCAACATTGTGCTACTTGCCGGTGCTACATTAGTAGCAGGCCAGAACTGGAACAGAACATGTATTATTACTGCAACGAGTGACGGTAGCGACGATGCTCCCTCTATCCGACAAGCCTTCAAGGACTGTGGTCAGAATGGTAATATAGTCTTTCAGGAGAACACTACCTACAACATCCACACGACGCTACAACTCCATAACTTGAGCAACGTGCAGGTTGACCTAAAGGGGACGTTACTTGTAAGGAATGGGTCATTTTTAGGTATAATATCTTGTTCAGGTTAGCTAAAAGAGTGCTACATAACAGTTCTCCACCGATGTTCGCTACTGGATTCAGCATGGCTCATATTATCACTTTCAGAATATTTCCATAGCGATGGAGTTCTCAGGACAGGATATTACCATCGATGGGCACGATACGGGTGTCATAGATGGACAAGGACAAGTGTGGTACGACCTGGCACTGGCAATTGGAGGACTCTACGGGAGACCTATTCCGTTCTGTCTCCGGAATGTCCAGAATGCTGTGGCCAAAAACTTCAAGATTCTGCAGTCAGGGAAATGGTAAGTAGAGTGTCCCAGACCATTGCCAGATTCTTCCTCACTGGAGCGGCGAGTACTGATATTTCGAATAGGAATTTTGTCATGGTTGAGTCGAAGAACATTTTAGTCGATAACATCTATTTGTCAAGCACCTCGGATGACTATCAGGCAAGCTTCGAACACCAGTGTCGAATTTCACAGAGGACTAACAGCGAGATAGGCAAACCCAGGAAATCTCGGAAATACTGATGGTTTCGACACCATCAATAGTGACAATGTCACCATAAAGGTACTAAAACTATGTCGGGCCCGTCACGAACTCTGCTAATTGAGATCTTAGAACAGTTTTGCCAATACGGGTGACGACTGCATCAGTTTTAAACCAGGTAAGTCGCCACAATCTCGCACTGTTCAGTCACTGACCCTTGAGCGAGGCTCAACCAATATGTATGTGAAGAATTTGACCTGCATCAATACAGCGGGAATCGCCATTGGGAGTCTCGGTCAATATGAGGGTGATTTTGATCTGGTGGAGAATATCACGGTCGAGGATGTCACAGTAAGGCTGTTTTACGTTCCCAAGGTTCATGCCTGGACCAAGCTCAGATGTTTGGTAATTAGCTTATCGGAAGCCGCAATGGCGCGTATATCAAGACCTACATGGGCAAAGCCACATACTATCCTCCACAAGGTGGAGGGAATGGGACTGGAGCTGTCAGAAACGTGTGTAAGTGAACCCGTAATCTCCGCTTTACCAGTGGCGACAGATGCTCAAGCGTTGGATAGTATTCAAAAACTTCCATATAGAGAACATCACAGCCTCGCCGGTTCTTATTCAGCAGTGCAGCCACTGGGCCGGCTGGAACGTCCCATCCTGTGCAGAGTATCCCTCAACTGGGTTCACATTTGACAATATCACATGGACGAACTTCACGGGATGGATGAATGAGTCTGTGGGGTCAACTACGATCTCGTTAGCCTGTTCGCCTTACTCAAAATGTTCAAACTTCAACTGGAGTGGGATCGATGTAGTGCCGGCCAATGGCACTGCCACGGGGAAGTGCACAAATTTGGAGGGATATAATGATGTCTGTCAAGAGATGACGGTATAATTTGTCTTCCAAATATGTGTCAGGCCCTCTGTGTATACTTCTTCGAACATCTCAATTTTCCCTGAAACGCCACCGTCAACGCCATCTAGATACAAGACGTGTACAAGACTTTGTACCCCTAATAACGCATTCTTTCATAGCTCTCTATTAGATCGAACCGAACTCAGTGATGCAGTGTACATATCTGTTGTTTATACTGCCTGGATTCCTTCATCTCACACACCTTGGCATCATGTAGTTTAGAGTGCCAGCTCTAGCTTCAGTGGCTTATCGAACAAACTCATGATAATGATTCCATGGGATAATCATTGTTCTGGACGACACGCTGCGATGATGTATCATCGCCCTTTGGTCATACGAGCAGTTATTTACGGCCTTGCAACCTAACGCCCGCGCTTCAATGTTTCGGCAGCTCATATCCCTCTTCAAGCTCCTCTCTCCTGTGAACTGTACGTCAGTAAATTGGTCCTTAGTCAAAGAGATGGCACGATGAAACTCACAAAAAGACACCAAATTCTGAGACATAGGCCAGCCAATGCTTGATGAGCTCGTCGAGAATCTCCGGCTCCTGTTCCGCCAAGTCATGTATCTCTCCCATGTCCTTTTCTAGATCATAAAGCTGCCATTTCTCAGGTCCTTTTGGCTTCGGGATGAACACCGCTTTCCATTTCCCCTTTCGTATAGCTTGGTGGAAGAATAACTCCCACCCGATAGATGTATCAGGACCGTGAACATGGTCTGTCTCTCCCCTGAGAAAAAGCGCCCAGGACTTCCCCTTAATAGGCACCACCTCTCTACCCCTGAACTGAGGTCCAGGCTGCGGTACACCAGCGACTTCGAGAAGAGTCGGCATGATATCCATGACCGTCGCAAAGGCGGTGCTGATGCGGCCACCTTCAAGTCCAGACTGGAGGCCGGGATAATGTACCACAGCAGGACACCTAATCCCGCCTTCGGTGACATAACCTTTGTGCATCCGGCTGGGAGCAGTAGCGGCCTGAGCCCATCGTGGACCGTACCATATGAATGAGTCCTTGTTACCCAGGTTTTCCAAGTCGTTATTATACTCCTTGTCGATACTTTTCTTGATCACCTCTCCCGTCATGGGTATCGCTTCCAACACCGATCCCTCGGCGCCATTATCACTCATGAACAACACAAAGGTATTGTCCCACTCGCCCGCATCCTTGATCTGCTGAAACACCCGCCCGATATTCTCGTCCATGCGATCAACCATGCCGGCGAAGACTTCCATCGTCTTCGCAGACCAGGATCGTTCCTCCGGTGTCATGTCGTCCCATTCTTTCTGACCCTCAGCGACCACTGGATGCGGCTCAACATCATCAGGGAGGAGCCCCATTTCCGTCTGTCTCCTCAGTCTCTTTTCCCGAAGCCTGTCGGGCCCGTCATCATACACACCCTTGTACTTGTCCACATTTCTTCTTGGTGCTTGCAACGGCCAGTGCGGCGCAGTAAATGGCAAAAATGCAAAGAAGGGCTTCTCCTTCTTCGCTGGCTCGTCCTCCCTCTCCCTCAAGAATTGTATCAGCTTGGTAGCATAGTAGTCACTGCTATAGTAATCATCCGGAAACTCCTCGGAGTCAACTCGCTCATCATCCTCGAAGTAAAGACTCGCCCAGTGCTTGAACACAAGGCTCCCATCTTCCCTCCTCGGGTCATACGCATAATGGCTCGCACCCCCCGGCAACAGCGCAAAGCTCCGATCAAAGCCCCTAGCCCAGGGGCTTCTCTCCTTGGTCAAGCCCAGATGCCACTTTCCCGCCATGCAGGTGTAATACCCCGCATCCTGTAAGACCTCCGGCAGAGCAGCCACGCGGAAGTTCAGATAACCCTCGTAACCCGGGCGGGAGGACCAGGGGACGGGGGGATCACGACCGCGACCCCAGAACTCCATCTGTCCGAGACCGGCAATATGGTTCGAGGTGCCCGAGAGGAGCATACTGCGTGTGGGACTGCACATGGAGGCCGTGTGGAAGTCTGTGAGGCGGAGTCCGTGAGGTGAGGACGCAAGGGAGTCGATGTGCGGCGTTTGGATCTCGCTGCCGAAGCAGCCTGGGTCGGAGAAACCTAGGTCGTCGGCGACGATGAGGAGAAAATTGGGACGTTTGCCCTGGGGTGAGGTCGGTGTGGCTGCCATATTTTTGGGGTGATCAATATTAAATCAAGGACTCATCCGGAGGAAACTTCGATCATGACCTGACATAGAACTCTGGCGCAGTGGTGGAAGAGTGCAGCATATTTAGCAAGATATCTGATGGTTCAGTAGCTTGAGCCGCAAAGTCAGGGACAGCGATCGCATCATCTAGGCCCAAAATGGTGAGCTGCCATGAACACTAGTCACATGCCTCTTGCAGCATGGCCAGCTCTGCTGCTGCTGCGAATAGACCGGCTGTATCCAACACATCTCCTCGGGCAGTACTATTCTCGGTGGACAATGATGCAATATACACTGTCGCATGAGAATGGATTGGGGAATACCAAAGGCAGACCGACTCGACATATTGACCCCATCTCACAATGTGTTGAAGATGCAACGGCTCACTGCTACCTTGTCTGAGGCCGAACCTGCTGTCCTAAACTCACGGTTACCTTAGGGTCTGGATTGGGGGGGGGTTGTTGTGAAAGGGAATCCAAAATCTGGGAGCGCCCATGAGAGAGTTTGTGGGGAGGGGTACCAAGTCTTTCAAGGGTTAAACCCTGATCTCAACTTGATGTGCCCGGGGTGCCTCGGCATTCCTGGCCAAGCAAGTCCCTGGCACTTCCACCCTTTGTCAACCTCGCCATTGAGCTAGCAAAGACGTGTGAATTACGTGAGGTTGCTTGTCGCTATATTTGAACCCACAATGAGGACAACCCCATCGGAAGTCGACTGAACGGGCGGCCCTGTCGGGTTGAGCTCGGAGGTGCGGGGCCGGCGAATGGATGTCGTTTGTCAATCTGATCTGCAGTGACGCTGCGGTTTCCGTCGGCCATCTTTTGCATCGTCATCAACATCGTTCTGTATTCCTCATTTGAAAGTTCAAAATCTTGATCCAAGCAGGACTGACCTCACCAGAGAAGAAAAAAAGAAAAGAGAAAAAAGAAAGAAATCCGTGTCACGCTCAGAAATGGCATCGTTCACGACCTGGGTCCCTGGTGTCGATCCCGACAGCGAGTTCTCACTCGCCAACATCCCTTTTGGCATCGCGACCACACCGAACGACAGCAGTCCACATGCAGTAACAGCTATTGGGTCCCTTGTTCTCGACCTCAAGGTACTACTAGAGCAGCCAGAGGCGGACTCCGTATTCCCATGTCTCGAAGGCAATAAGCACGTCTTCTCCTCCCCGGTTCTCAATGCTTTCGCAGAGCTGGGGAGAGATGTCCACAGGCAAGTCCGCAGCACCATCCAGGATTTACTATCCGTGGACACCAAACACCCGGGGTTCCTCAAGGACAACACCGCACTGCAGGAGAAGGCTCTGCTGCCAATAAGGAAGGCGGACATGTGCTTGCCGATGCAGATCGGCGATTATACCGACTTCTACGCGGGATATCACCATGCCTTTGGAGTAGGGTCTATGTGGCGGGGCCCGGAAAACGCTCTGCAGCCAAACTATCTCCATCTTCCAGTCGGCTATCACGGAAGAGCGTCCAGCATTATGGTCTCCGGGAACCCCATCAAGAGGCCGATTGGACAGATCATCGTGGACCCGACCGCGGAGCCCAAGCAGCCAATTGTGAAACCGAGCCAGAAGGTGGACATTGAGCTTGAGCTGGGGTGCTTCGTTGCCAAGGGAAACGGCATCGGGACGTCCATTGATGTGAACACGGCAGAAGAACACATCTTTGGGTATGTGTTGGTGAACGACTGGAGCGCAAGAGATATCCAGAATTGGGAGTACGTCCCCCTGGGCCCGTTCAACGGGAAGAACTTCGCCACGACAATCAGCCCGTGGGTCATCGTGCCGGAGGCTTTGGAGCCATTCAGAAGCAGAGGGATCGACCTTGCTGGAAGACCGGAATTGCAAGACTATCTGAAGGAGGAGAGAGCGGATGGCTTTTTCGATATCAAGTGCGAGATTGATCTCACGAGTGAGTGCTTTCCCCTGCCACGGTGCCAACCTCTCGTATACTAAGACCAACTAGCTCCCGAGGGTGACACTTCCACTATTTCCAAAGTCTCGACGAAGAACCTGCTCTGGTCATTCCCTCAGATGCTCGCCCACCATACCTTGGGAGGCTGTCCAATGCGGACCGGTGACCTGATTGCCTCAGGCACCATCAGCGGCACGAAGCCTTCCGAGTATGGCAGCCTGCTTGAGATGAACGAGGGCGGAAAGAAGGAGGTTCTTTTGTACGGCATGGATTCGCGGAAATTTCTGAGGGACGGTGACATCATCACGCTCACGGCATCATGTGGCGAGAGTGGGAAGAGGGTCGGCTTCGGGGAGTGTGCTGGGAGGATCTACAGCACCCGATCTCGATAGAATCGAGTCCGAAGGGAAGGATATGTACCAATTCAAATATTGTGGCCAAAAATAGTGTTGTCACCCGCCATTGACGTAAAGGGCACATCAAAGATGTGACCCGGAGGCAAACCTTCCAACTGCGTTGTTTCCTCTTGTGTTTCTTCCTTTGAGTTCGCAGCTTTGCCCAGGTGTTGAACATACGCACTAATATCTTGGTGCACCTGGGCATCAAGCACTTGAGAAACATGGTATCGAGACTTGCCAAACGCGCGGGTCTGTATTGTACGCAACTGTCACTCGAGCGTCCTCGTGGAAACTCAGGATCTCCGACTGTTTCTCCCTTCATGTTTCCGAGTAATCAAAAAGGAATGACTCCACTATTCTATAATTCATGCTATGGGCCCCGATGTGGCGTTGTCAACGACCCTTGAACCTCCACGTGGGGAAGACTACTTACGCGGCTGCTCGATTCCTGGTAGCGCCTCGAACGGACATGTTGTCCCCATTGCATCTATTTAGTAGGAGATAATGCTTCACTGAGACTACCCAGGCCAGGTGATCTAGGGCGAAACAGCAGCTCCCCCTTTACCTAGTTCCTTCAGCCTCGCATGGCATGTGTCAGGTGACACTTGGGTGCGGGTGGGTTGTTTTTCACTGAGGGGCGGTCAGTCAGCGTAGTTGCGTCTGATGTATAGCTTCGCAACCTATCCCAGAGACCATTGTTGTTTTGATCACGTCGTAACCCTATAGTCTCGATCGTAGGCGTGCCTACAGTGCCATCATTAGTATCAACGGTTAGAGAAGCTGTAACGAAAGGTCATTTATTGACGCCTGCGACACCGGAGAAATTATGACTTGGTTTGATTCGGTCAGGGTTCTGAAGTCTCTCTTAAACTTGACTATCAGTCTTTTTGACTGTTGCTTCTGGGGCAAGGCTTTCCGCTCTCGCGAAAATCAGATTGAGACAATCCAGTGCTCCCTGTAGCAAAGGATCATGTCATGGCCTGGGATCCTTTCTTCCTGTAGGTTGACTGCGTGATGGTAGGGATCCAGGTTCTGATTACGGTATATATCATCAAGACTCTCCGCTTATGCAGCCCGCGGTTCCCTATGAATTCGCTTGGGCAGCTACCAACTTGTGTTCAGTAGCACATATGCAGTCTTCGAAACGATCCTCGACCGAGATGTATGTAGAGCTTTTATCCTGTTCTCACGTGTCCCCTGGAGCAGGATTGGCCAAAGGTGGTAAGTATGGTGATTCCTTTCTGCTGTCCTTTGTTGCGTTGGGCCCAGATGCCCGATCTTAGCCTCCCAGAAGGAAAATGTTGCTTTGATACGATTACCTCGCCCGTCCGAGTGGACCTTCCTGAGGCATAATCTTGAAGCAATAACCACACCAAAAGCGAGTGTATACAAGGGTCTGACTCTCTGTCTCAGGCTTCCCGGTTTGCTTTGTATTTACATTCTACCAGCTACAGATTCATATACAACCTCCAGCTTCGACCTCCAGGGCTCGGCAAGCCTTTCCAACTTCGAGCGGAACATACAGAAAGAGCAAGGTTAGAAGTCGCGCCATAACGAGAGAAAACGAATGCGAATACTCGTGTGATTATTGGCTGACTTCATATGCTCTGTTCCGCTTTGGTTTGGGAGGTCGGTACTGGCAAGCAGTCGAAGGGGGGGCCATATAACATTGCAGGTGGCCCAGGCGGGCTGATTTGGCCAATTTTTGTACGGGCAACCAATAGCCTGACCAATCTTGGATTGTGCCGTTTGCATCTGGATAGGCGTCAACTGCGGTTTTGCTGGAATTGACACCAGATGAAACGGTGACCCATATCCTGTCGAGGCTGAGAGAGTGTGATCAGAGGCGGACAGAGCTGCAAATTTTCTGATTGGTGGGAAGACCCTGGACCAATCATAAAATTTGCTTCCTTGGTATTGTACCCGTGGTATTGTACCTATTCACTCAGCTCACAAATTTTCTGATTGGTCAATGTTTCTGATGCACCGTGCGCCCAGCGCCCCAATAGAGAAAGTCAATGCCTTGCATCCCAAGGCTGGTTGCTGCCGCATCTCTAAATATTTATACCCAGGTCCCTCCACCACAATTCCTTTCCGACCCACACAACCTACAATCACTACCTCACTTTCGCTGCGCTCCATGCGTTTCAATACTCCACCTTACTTTCCATTTACACCTCGTTCAACACCATCTCAACTGTCTTCAATGGTAAGTAGTTCTCAGTGGCATCCCTTCTTCCTTCACTTCCCCATCAAGCTCATCTCTCGACCTCATTTCTAATCAAGTCTAGATGGACAGCAACAAATCTTTCCCCAGCCGCCGCCAGAGGCGATTCAACCAAGCCTTCGCAACTAGTGGAGCCACTTCACCGGTAAGCCCGCCGTTCGAGGTGTCCCTTTTCCTTGTCTTTTCTCATCGGACCCCTTCGCAATGTCACAGCCAGGAACGTGTCAAACGGCTGTCTCAGGCACCTTCACTCATCAGTTTGCCGATCTTCTCGGGCCAAGGCATCAGTCTTTGGAGATACTACCGATCTGGTCTACGGCGCTGAGAGTGATGTGAGACATGTCAATCTTGGGAATCTTTCCGGAGGTTTCCTGGTTGCGTTCCTGGGTGGTGTTCGGCATATATTCCAGCAACGAAAGGAGCTGGAGCCCCTACCTTCCGTTGAAGATGTCCTCTCACGGGTAAGCTTTCGACACTCAGGGGGACCCTGGGACCTACATCCTGTCAGTGTGAGCTCTCTGGGCCGCTGCGGAAGTCGGCAGTGCCGATCAGGACATGGTCTCAAGGAACTGGCCTCCGCTGCCTGCCCTCGTTGGAACCTGTGTACAGAGTTTTGGGTGTCGCCTTGCTTCCACAACTGGCAGGCGAGGCTGGACAAAACATACGGTGCACTTCAAACGACAAGTGAAAACACCCTCAACAACCTTGAGGGCCCTTTGGGGACCATCACTCGCTACAGATCACAGGCGGCTTGTTCGCAACCAGGCGCGGATTGGGTTGGCGTCTCTGTGCGCAGGCATCGTGACGCGTTTTGGGGTCCTTACACAAAGCTCAAGTTATGGCTTACCAGTAATGTTCTATTGCTGACTGGGTTTTACTTCTTTTTACAGATCGCTCGTGCCAAAGCACACCACGATGCGCAACGCTTGGATGATGATCTCATTTCGCTTGCCAGCACACAGGTTCGCCTCCATCCTTTCCTACCGTTGGACATCGACTGATGTTACTCACAGGATCACGCCGGTCGGAGCTTCAATGATTTTGGAATGGAGCAGATGAACGTTTTCAGCAAACAAGTCGATCGAATCGCCGAGCAATCCGATCGCATTGCCGGCCAACTCGACCGCAATGCCGAGCATTTCGAGTGCAGTAACGAACGAATCGATCGCAAGATTGAGAAGGCTATGGATCTTCAGCGATGGTCCATGTTGTGCATTGCCATGGCCATGCTGGGCTTCATCTATGTTATGGTATTACTCGTGTCTTTTCTTCGGCTCGTTCATGAGGATATAATGGGGTCCAAAGGCCACCGTGAGAAATGGTAGATCATAAAATTGAATTATGGCGTATATGTCTGGAAGTAGGAAGTTTAGGCTATGTTGCATTTGAGTATCCTGTACGTAAGGAAACAGCACTGAGGTAGGCATGTCTGGAGTACGGCGCCTTTCTAGGAAGCTTCACAGGAATTCTAGGCGAAGAGAATCAAATTGATGCAGGTTACTGACAGACTCCTCAACTGCAACAGGAGTTGCTTCTTTCGCAAGTAATTGCCCAGGTGTCCGTCCCCTTGCTTTCAGCTCAAGTGCTCTGTCAAGCTATCGAACATCACCGTTTGAGGATCCTGTACACTGCCCATCCCAACCAAACATGGAACACGATAAGATTTGGAAATGTCGTGTAGTGTCGTGAGGCGCGAGTCGGGCAAAGCAACGAAGCAATGCCGAGTAGGGATAAGTACAAAATGCGAAAGAAAGACCGAGGAACCGGCAGGACGATCTCGAATGGACCAGGTTCAAGTCGCTCCCAGTCTTGGCCGCGGACAGGCGACGGAGATTCCCTTGGCCATTGCGGTTCCCGAGAGGTGTGGTCGTGTTGCTGCCAGTGCTTTCTCCGAGGTCGCGGTGACTGAGATCTGTATCTGGGCTTCCCAGCTCGTCCCGAAAGTCAGCTCATAAGTACTCCGTTCAAATGCATTGGTTGGAGTTTCTCACCTTTCTTGGTTGCTGCCGCTGCCTCGCACCGTAGGTGTGGTGTTGTGTATGGGATTGCTCGTATGGATGGCGCAGCTCTTCCTCATCGTCCACGTGCGCCTTTTGACGAGGTAAGTATTTGTCTTGAATCACACTGGCGATGATATATGCCTTCAACTACATACCTGATACTCTGATGGCATCGCTCCGCCTTTCATGTGGCTCTTTTCTCGGTTCTGCTTTAGCACATGCTTGGTGGGTCGATGGTTTGCTTTTCGCCGATTGCTCATCTTGACTGTGGTGTTGGGCTTATCCGCCTTGGTAAGAAATCAAGGTTGGTGGCGGCTGGAGGAGTTTTGGGGGCACTGAAAAGCTGGGTGAATGCTGATCGTAGCTCCAGGTCGAGCAGGTGGTTGCGCGCAATTTACAACACCTCCGTTTGGGTTTGTGGCAACATGGGACAAGACAGGCGATATAGGGCTTCTTTGCACGCCAGGCGAAACATCTGCAGCAATGGTACCAGTACTGCCTACTGAGCCCCAGGCCCAAGCTTGGCTCTCGAACTGGCCACCTGGCAAGGCAAAAAGGGAGCTGCTGCTAATCCATGGATATCTTTCAACCTACACGTAGGCTACACCTTCGATGTCTCCAACAGCCAGCTCTCCTCCAGCTTCAAGCTCGGACTCATCATGGAGCCACCGAGACTTCTTTCAACGATCTCTGTATATCTCCACTCGCAGATTCCCTGTGATCATTGCATTTTCCTCGTCACTTAACTGCTCTAAACACTATCACCACACTGGACCCAGGTTGCCTCCAAATTCAGGAACTACTCCCAGTCGAGTCGCCCTTTGGCGGAACATCGGTTCTATCCTGGATCAAAGGCCTAGGTGTGTTGTCTAGGTCACATGTGTAACTGGCCATCGGACTTGACATTGCGAGCACGCGTCCGCCACGACAGCTCCCGCCCATCCATCTGAGAAGCTTCTCGGTGTCAAAGCATATAGATGCCCAGGTGCGCTTGGCATTGGTTCTTGCCCCAACCCCGGGATTTCTGGGCAGATTGCGCCAGAAGGCGAAGGAGAAACATTGCGATGATGTAAGGAAGTCATTGTACTGACGACTGTCGGTAGCTAGGCCGGCATCATGATGAGTTCCCCTGAATGTCACCTTCCCATGAGGACCGTTGGAAGCGCCAGATATTCTACCTACCTAGGTAGGTAGGTTAGGTCTGGAGGAAATCGCCTCTGTCCGAAGAGACGGAACGCCCCAACAAAAACTCTGGAAGTTACTGAGTAAATAGATCTCGGAAGAGCGAAGCAATCAACATTGGCCAGACGCACCTGCTAGCCGGCTCAGTACAACACTCTTACCCGCGTCTCTGACTTGCGTCATTTGTGTACTTAGGTACATAGTGCGCGCGGATAGCCTTCTCGAAAAATACCAAGTCAATCGAGGCATCGTCATCCCTTACTCATCCGCATCATATTCAGCCTTGCGGAGGGTCCACCTTCCCACTATTCGAGTATTCTGGAGTTAGGGACATTCTTGGCTCCTGCGATATCTCTACAGTGGGAAACCTTAACCAAACAGTTTCTGAGTAACCACTTAGGCATTATCGCAATACCACAAGATCATGACGTACCTACAGTAGGTACTAGTTTGCCCAGCTTCCCGGGAAGCTGCCAGACACAAGGGATCGACTGTGGTTTGAAAAGAGAGTTCGGTAGCAAGGCGCCTAGGCACCTGGGTATGTTCCAAGGGTTTTGCTACCTTGATGCTCACGGGTACGGACACCTGGGAACGGAGCTCGAGTCTGGGTTTGTGACTTCAATTTACCTGCGGAGATTTTCCGATCAAATCTTGTAGATGGAGAGGAATAGATGATTGACGAGAAGGAATAATGACTAGTAATTTGTGTTTTCCGCAAGTTATTAGGTGTTTACACCTACCTACCTAGGTAGGTATCTGATGACGACCACCTCAATTCATATGGTTGAGGGCAGAGAGCCTCGCTCAGGATCACCATGTCCTAGCCACTTTAGAGTGTATCACTCTGCGCGTGAACCTTGGAAGCTTCCACAGGTAGGCAATAATGTACTTCCAAGCCGGCAGGTGCTCATGCATGTCAACAGCATCCTTGGATCCTCCAGTGCCGTTTCGTGCCTTCCTCATGTTGATGAAAGAGAGCTTGCGTCTCCCGGGCTGCTTGTTTACTTACCCCGCGAGGCTGGCTGTCCTGCTTCTTCTCCTCTTCTCTCTTTTTCGCCTCATAGCATTGTGTATGAACGCTTCGGCTTCGCAAATATTGATTTTTCAGAATTCACCAGCTGGCAGTCTTCTAATCATATTTCTTACCGAAGTATTCTTTCAGCACAACGAGAGGGTTTCCCACACGAGTCTCGACGATCAGCAAGATGAGTCGTCCCATGGAGAGGTTCTTCCTATGGCTTTGCTACGGCACCGGCGGTTTTATCTTCTTCCTTGGGCTCATCGGCTATCTCCTCGTGTCGTCTTGGGCAATCGGCTACGAGTTTGCTTGTGAGTATCTTCTTCCCCCTCTTTCCTGCCCCATGTATTTGATATTCGCCTCCTCTTCCCCCTCTGCCTCTCTTCTCCTATCATCCTTATATTCGCGCCATTATTCGGATACCCCCCCCCATTCACGGTAACAGATCGGCTGACCTTCTTTTCTTCCCAGATGTCAAGCTCTGGTGCCAGGGGAGCCACGACTTCTGGTTGGCTCCGTCAACTAGCCATGCGTCCGCGAAGGCCGGAGCTCTCACGATCCTGGTCGGACTCGGGCTAGTCCGTACCGAGTTGATCGTCTCTTGGCTAGCGGCGCAGTTACGGAGACCAAAAAGTCGTTTGTGCGGACGGAGGGCTGTTATGCAGTCTGACGTTCACACGAAGAGTGGATATTCACCCGATGTTCCGGCGGATCGATCAGGACGACCACGGTTTTGCAAGCATGTGCACACCTCCAGGGGCTGCTTTGATGGAGACAGGCCTCTTGCAGACCGCGTGTATCACTGCAAGGACATCGGAAGGAAATGCGACAGAGATCAGAAGATGCGTGGTGTACATTTGCCACTGTACGACCATTTTTGCCACTGGATTTGGGTCGTTGTCTGGCTGGACACGATCAAGCCCTATCTGCTGTGCCTCATCTTTCTGGCTCTCGACGCAATCATCGTGATCGCAAGTTCCATCGCCGCTTTGGGCCTCACAGGTAGGACGGACGCCGTGCTCTACGCTCCGACGTTGGTCTTGGCAAGCCTCGTCATCGCCTAGCTGGCTGGGAGCAACGCGTGCCTGAAACTGAGAGACCTGGCGTTTAGGAATATCACGATACCGGAGTGGAATATAGTTCACGCTGGTGAAGGCGGTTTCTGGTTCGCTATCGCGACTGATGATTCCGGCCGGAACGGTGAATTGATCTTCAGATATTTTGTTGGGAACCCCTGGGACCTCGGTATTCGGTCGAATTTCCACCAAGCTTTTGGTGGGCTCTTGGGTTGCTTGCTGCCTTGGACTCAGCCGCCAAGAGTTCGTCGTTACGCCGACCGTTCCATGGTTACCGACTTCGAAATGTCTGAACGATTCTGGGAATGGGTTGGGCAATGCAGGAGAGAGTACTGGACTTCCGTTCTGGACCAACGGCAAGAAGAGGATCACGCGACGAGGTCATTGACTGACGCTGGGATGTCATGGCCTCTACCTCCTGTTCCTCTCCCTCCTCCTCCTTCCCACCCAACACCCTCCACTCCGCCACTCTGAGCTCCCCACGACAACGAACCCTCTCCCCTTCACTCCGCTTGCGGAGTAAGGGTGCTTATGGTCAGAGGAATAAGACCTTAATACTCCCCCCAGCCGCTGGACGGGGGGGACGGAGAATTTAGACGGATTCTGTACCTCCAAGCGGTATTCTCCGGGACCTTCTGTGTGTATTGGGCAACGTCCACCGGCCAACGGACGCGCACATAGATGCTAAATCAGACCGCCATGGCAACGAGCAACAGCAGTCACGACGCAACGCATCCGATTATCTCATCGCGGAACCACCTACATTGCTCGCCATGTCCAGACTTTGGCCAAGTCTTGCCAAAACCCTCACTGCTTTGGAAATCCAATCCAACGAACCATCATTTCAAAAATCAGCCCTAGCCGCCTCCATCGACCAGACACCACAAGTCTGAGGCCACGCCTCGAGTCACCCAACCTCGAGCTATTTCAGAGTCGAGCTTCTTTACATTTTCGAGCTCACTGCCCCGAGATTGCGCATCATTTCAGCGCTTCACATAGAGCATTGCCTCGAAATCAAGTCATCCATGGCCCTCACGGGTTTCTCGCTTCATCAACCACAGCCACAATTCCAGCAATCCTCGAGTCTCATTACATTTCTCGAGTCGGCGCACTAACCACCGCGCTTGCAGTCCAGCATCTTGGGATTCATCACAGCCCTCATCTTGAGCATTTGGTGGCAGCATCACGCTCACCATCCAGCAAGTTCACACCTTCGATGCTCGTTCTTCATCCAGAACAGAGCTTCCAGTCCAGCAACTTGGGTTTCACTACAGCCCTCAAAGTCCACACTTCAACCGACACAAGCATTTTCAGTCCAGCAACTTGGGTTTCACTGCAGCCCTTGACCTTCGCGCTTCACTTTTGCGCCTAGGCAGCATGCCTCGATGTTCACCATCCCCCAAACCGCTTCCCCCGAGCCAACAGATCAGGGCGCCTGCCGGGCATCCCATTTGACCGCCTGATGCCGAATGACGAGGCATCTATCCGCCGGAATGAAGCTGAAGGAGACAGATAATCACTATCTTTCCCATCATGCCGGGATCAGATTTCATGACAAGCCTCAGGATGAAGGGAGAAAGCCTGACCTCTGCAACTTTGGCCGAGTGGAGGAGGCGAACAACCGAACTGCATCTAGCAGTGCCTACAGTCCAATCTTTTCGTCTTCTCGAATTGGGACAGTCCGTTGAGTCCTGCGCTTTGTGCGTTTCAGCCTAGCAATTCCTGCCATCTTGAGTCTCATCACAGCCTCAGGCTTCCAGTTCTTTCAACGCGGCGCTTTCAGTCCAGCATCCTCAACACATGCCATGAGCAAAGTGCTTCAACTTCAACAATGTCGACAGTCCAGCTTTCCTCGAGTGTGACCAGCTCTCTTGAGCCCCGCGCTGTCTTCATCACAGCGCATCATTTCCAGCCTTTCTCGAGCCCAACTTAACTCTCGAGTGTCACGCTTCATCATCATCGCGTGCCAAATCCGGCAAGCCTGAAAGTCGGTACTCCAAAGCTCAGTGTTTTGCCAGTCACTGTGCTTTAGCCCAGCACATCTTCAAGACCAATCAAAGCCCTGAACTTCGCGGTCATATCTCGCACACAAGAAGTCCAGTTTACTTTGAGCTTCGAATTTACTGAGCTCAACTCCTCATCAATGCAACGAGCCAAGTCCAGCATACCTCGAGGGTCACCTCGTTCTCAGCCAGCCATGTCCAGCTTGCCAGCAAATGCTGAGTTCCACTGCCCGATCTCAGCGCGTTCTCTATCCTGAAGCGCAGCCCCATCACACCGGCTTCGAGTCCACCACAGATCTCGAGCCCCAGCAGATCCATCATCTCGATAGCTCGGCAGCCCTGGTTTACCTTCGCCCATTCGACTACAATCATGGCCCAGGAATCATGAGCTCGACCATTGTTCGCGAGGCGCAATCACAGCTTCGAAATTATGTTCATCCGAATCACTCTGGTCTCGGCCTGTCGCCTAGCTCAGCCCAGCCTTGCCTTATGTGTCTGAACTTTTCACCAGCCTGCACATTCAGGTCCGCCAATGGCCCAGCCTCATCAGGCTCTCAGACTCCCAAAGGTGTTCAAGTTCCTGCGCAACCTCAGCGACATCTAGAAGAGAAGCAATCAGGTCACCAGTCCACTTTTGGAAAAGAACTTAGCCTTGTCCAGGCATCGAGACATCCCCGAAGCCGGATCCTTACGGAACCTGTCTCAGAACCGATCGCCGACACCATGATGGCTCATAGGCACCCCTTCCGCGAGTGTTCTCTCTATGTATACTCGCCCAGAGCCTCACTCGCCGATCTGTTCTCATCACAAAGGGATTGCCCCGACCCCGCGTCTGAAGGCAGCTTCGCATCGCCTACCATGATTCGAAGCTGTGCCTTGGCTTCATAATGCGCATCGCACATCATGCCTTTCATCTCGGCTGCCCAGAATGCTCACGCGATGCAGGGCGGACAAGTCGCCAAAGACCACATGTGAAGTCGTTCGAATCCAGACGCTTCCTTACGTGGGGCCCCGGCCCTTGCGCCATCGCAGAATCCATTTCATCGACACTGCATGTGTGTCAGCGGAAGGGGGCATTATTTGAATGCCGATGTGCCCGAGAAGTCCTTGCACACTGCACAGGTATCACCTCGTTTTATTCTGATCCATTCATCTCGAAGATGAATGGCAGACTCTGGAAACGGGGCCTTCCCAGCACAGCACGCGTCTCTTCTTCACAAGATGATCCAGAGAGAAGTGGTTGTTACTGGCCCTCGCAGACTTCCTTGGCTGACTGCACTTGGTCGACATCACTAAAGCGAGCACCAATGACTTCCAAGAAGCCATCGCACATCGTTTCACGTACCCCAAAACGGCATGGAGTGCTCATTATCAAGAGGAAAGCCTCATCTTGAGGCAGTTTCATGCAAGCTGAAAGCGCTCTGCGTTTGTCGAGCTCTGCAAAGATTTGTGAAGCGCCTCGGCCTTGTTGACGTTGACGACCGGCTGATGATTGAGCGTGAAAGGAGCACATTCGCTTGAGTTCACAGCAGTACAGAGTGTCTGCATAAGCCTCGTGCTCAAACGAGGTCAAAGAGCCGTTCGCGACAGATCACCCCAAGCAAGCAGAACTTGAACAGAGAATGGTATTTTCCGGGCCTCCGTTTTCGTCTGGGTCTTCTTGGCATCTGGAACTCTGCTAACAGCTGTTGCCGGGGCACGCAATTCAGTGCGTTTCTTGGGTAAGGCTAAATTCCCTATGGCGGACATGAGAACCACCCCTCCCCCCGCAATCAACGGTTGAATAGACAACGACTCGGTACATATTGCCACACACTCAGCAAGCTCAAATTCAAAGATCCTGAAATCGATCAGAACCTTGTGCGGGCTTGTGCCTTCTTCAAAGCAGCTACGAGCCTTCGAGGAAGCTCGCGTTTTCGAAAAAGTACTTCACCCAGACTCAGCAAGAATATGCTGCCCATTTCTTTTGATGGTCCGGCTCATCTGAACTAAGTCTCTCGTCTTCAATTACATCGTGTGTCCAGCTTCGTTGTTGACCTCTACGCGACTGTTCGATCAACGAGACCTAAATGAGGTCAAGACGTTTGGCCAAACTGGCCAGATAAGCCATCAAGAGCCTGAAGCCTGATAACTCCGTTCAATCGACGTTGGTACTGGCGCTCACAAGATCACTGTGCGCCAGGGTTGTCTCTTTCCCCATCACTGAGCTCGTCGAACAGATCACCTTCCGGGGGTAAGGTCTGTCTCTTCGAACACACCACCACCCAAACATGTGCCTGCTATCCACACCAACTGTATGGCCGTGCTCGATCAGGTTCCCGTGCTGAATATCACCAGTTGAGGGCAGTATCCAGCCATCTTCGACAATCCTGTTCCACGGAAAGCGAGGTTGACCGCTCCAAAAACTAGCTGAGCAGGCATGAAACAAAGCAAGCTGCTGGGGAAGGCGGCTGATCAGGAACATAGCGTTTGAAAAGAGTGTGCAACAGACAGAGCATTGTGGAACCATGGCCTGATCGGCTGGCAAACAACAGTATCTTTGTGCCTTGCCTGCTGGCAGTCAGGAAGGCAATCTTTGGTCCGCGTCGCAAATCGCACCTGGGAATGAGCCTTTCAATAGCGAGTTGAATTCCTGCGCTAATCACTGTTCAGATCTGACTGGAGCGTGTGACGAGGACTTTGCAGTGGCCTGAAATGGGCCGGCAAACTCCTTGTTGGCATCAATTTTCTTTACGATGGACGCCGACCTCGATAGTGTACGGACCTCGAACGGTGAGTTGTGACGGCCTTTGTTTTCCTTCGAGTTGATTGGACGTACAGTACTGATGGATCGTGCAGACAAGGGACGTGGCTGGCGACGGGTCCGGTGACCTGTAGTCTCGGCTGACGGCCTTCGTCGTATTAGTCTTGCTTTGTGATGGGAATTGGTGAGGTAGTGGACAGCGCTGGGGTTTGCTTGGAAATCTGATTTTGGGAAAGGTAGGGTCGTGAGAAATTGGTATCTTGTTTAGCTGCAAGGGGCTACTGGGGAAGGCAAGCTTCACGACTAGGACAATACACAACACGGAGAGTGGAGGTTGGATGCGTGTAGGTGGCCATGATCGAAATGAGACTCATTAACTAGCAACTCCCGATGTCCCCAGGACTCATACCCATCTGGTTCGTTCCAATAGACAAGATACTGTGATCAACAAATATCCTTTGGCTTCCCGAAAGTCGTCCTCAACCAGCACCTCGCTCGCTCGTGGCAATTCGGGTCATCCGGGCACTCACGCCTAACACAGTCGAAGATATGATGATCATTCCACCAGATGAACAGAGGCCACTTGATCCCCCCAATTTGCCCCAGGGTATCCTGTGGCACACTTAGTAAGTAATCCAATGACCTCAAAAAGAAGATGGACAAATCCGGAGGGAGTAGGTAACAGGCGCCGGTGGAAGGGCAAGCAACAAGGGGGCTAGGCTATGGGGCTCACCTTGCCCATGTGAATACTGGACTTTCCGTCATTCTTTCTCAAGCAGTCCTGATAACAGATCGGAAGGTCATCATGGGTGATCTGCTCGGCGAGAAGCATGTCGCGGGGAGGCATGGGCCTGCGGTGGGGCAGGTGGTCGTCGCGGTCGTCGCGCGGCTCCAGTGCGGCCTTCTCGGGCTCGGACGCCGGGAGGGCTACGGCATTGATGAGGGCGGTCTCCATGTCTTCCTGGGAGAAGCCGAAGCCGTGGATGGTGGGGACGGGGGATGTGTTGTTCACTTTGGGGGGAAGCACCACGGCGGATGCGAGGCTGATCACGGAGTGGTTTCATGTTAGGATCTGTGGGATGGATGTTTTGAAGGGAGTGGGGGGGAGGGGGGAGGTAAGACTTGCCCAACAAGGCCGAAAAGGCCAGCGAGAATATTAGTAGGCAGCATCTCAGAATATATAGGTGTAGTCCGGGCTGTATGCTGAAGTATCAAGGAGCCGTGGTTCAATGTATATCTAGTGTTGATCAGTGGTGAGCAGTGGTGAGAGTAAAGGATAGCTCAGGATGGGATTTTCAGATGAGTATCATGGGTACATATATATATATTTTCATGACTTCACACAGGCTCATCAAGGTTTAGATAGTTCGGTATCGAATACTGAAACTCAACGCCGGACTTTGTCTAATATCCATGGGTTGAAATCATGAATTGGGCCGGCGCGGTGCACTTCCACTATGGCGCCCGCTCATTTTGAGTTTGGTTGACGAAGCCATCAAAATTTCAAGGTTGCCTCCAAAAATCTCCTCAGCAGACCTCCTCAAAAATCTTATTCCCTCTAGTAAGCTAGTGGAATGTCAGTGCGCTTGGAGGGGGAGGTCTCATGATGCTGTAGATGTTTGGCTCATGCCAAAATTTGAAGTTCGACGCAGGCAGCGAATCGGCAGTCGTTTTCACAGCCCTTCATCTCTTCATCATATGCTCCAGCTCGCTCAGAGTTTGTGGTAGGATGGTGTAAGATTCCGCACAAGCAGCTAGCTACATCAGCAGCCACTGATGTCAACGAACTCAAAGGCAATGGATGCATGTGCTATGGCCGGCAGCAATAAGCTTCCAATAGCCTGGGTCAGAGCATCCAAAAGGCTCAGGCGAGTTTTATGAGGACCATGTTGTTATTGGACTGGCAGCGGGCTGGGTGGACTGAGAACGACAACGAGAACCTCAGAAGGGTCCATATTTGCCAAGACGGCCAAAATCAAGGGCATCCCTTCCTGGTTGTTGGCTTTCTTGGTCCTCATGATGTCGGGTGCCAGCAATCAGTAATCTGCTGGTGGCCAACCTCACCCTTGACAGATGCATATGGTCAAGCTTGGTACATAATCTTGCGAGGGACTGGGAAGGGAGAGCCTAGCTAGGAATGGAAAACCACGGGTTGGCAACCCAGCCCTTGTCTAGATGAAGCTTTCTCGAATCTCGTTTCTCCATATTCTAGGGTCTGAATAAGGAAATTTGAAAAGTCTAGACCCATGAGTTAGCCAGAGACGATGATATGGAGAAAAAGAACGACGAGAAGCTGGCGGCAGGTGGTGACAGCTGCAGTGGGCGGCATCTTGGCATATAAGTGGTGGGGCTAAGACAGTCTGACACCTGCAGTGGCTAAATCCTTCCCGCGCTGCTGTGCTTACTACATCTTAACGTTTCTCGAACATTGACGGAAGCCGGAAGTCGAACCCTTGACTTACACGCTGATTCGAGCATGCATCTTTGAACGCTAAAACCAACATCACCAACAATGAATGGATGAGCATTGGTGGTCTTGTAGGGAGGTGACGAGATGTTGGGCACTTCCTTATCGAGCTCGATCCCCACCCCTCAGCAATATGCAGCCCACGGCCTACGACCTGCCTTTTCCGTGGCATCTCCGCGATGCACTGCAGAAGTGGCTCCGGGAAAACCTCCCTTGCTGGTGGGGTTACAGCAACCCAGGGCTGGGCTTGGTCCTCCCAGCCATCCACATCCATTCTGATGCCAGTTTGGGCACTTTATTGTGAGACGAAATGACCTCATCTTTCTTGGAACTTTATATCGAGAAAGATAAGGGCGAATTGACCATGAACGGAGAGGCATAAAGAGGGTGCACGACCTTCATCTAAGCCCTTGCATGTCCTGTTGTTGCCTTTCTTCATCCCTCCCCCAGAGCACCCAACCCGTCAAGCCCGTGGCCACCAGAGAGCCGTCAAGATGAAGGCAACCGGTATTATCCTGGCAGCAGGCCTTCTGTCCAGCTCTGCTGTTGGAAAGCCAGTGAAACAGCGCTCTGACTTCGCGATTAAGGACTCTCATCATGTCCCGCGCAAATGGACTGAGGTCCGCCGTCCAGATGCCGACCAAATGATCGCCCTGCGTATCGGTCTCAAGCAGGGTTCCTTCTCGGAACTCGAGCGCCAGCTTTACGAGGTCTCCGATCCTGACCACCACCGATACGGCCACCATCTCAAGGCCGAGGATGTCCATAAGCTACTTGAACCTGCCGACGAGACATTGGATCTTGTTCATGAGTGGCTTGCCGAGTATGGTCTTGACGAGTCTCAACTGGGCTACACCCCGGCAAGGGATTGGGTCACCGTCACCCTCCCAGTTGCAGATGTCGAGGAGATGCTGGATACCAAGTACGCTGTGTACCGACACGATGACGGCTCCGAGCTTGTCCGCACTCCAGAATGGTCTCTTCCACTGCACCTTCATGACCACATCGACACCATCCAGCCTACCAACTCCTGGTTCCGCTCCAAACCCAAGGCATACGCCTTGAAGGTCGAGACCTTGGAAGAACAGAAGCCCACCCTGAAGCTGTACACCAACGCCTCGGTGTCGGACGTCTGCGTGTGGAACTCAGTCACTCCCACCTGCCTCCGGACTCTTTACGAGACCATTGACTACCAAGCCCAGTCCAATGACACCAACATCATGGGTCTGTGCGATTATCTTGGCGAGACGAACAACCGCAATGATACTTACAAGTTCCTCACGGAGTACCGGCCCGAGGCTAAAGCTGCCGCGTATGAGTTCAAGTTCGACTCCATCGCCAACGGCACAACGGCGCAAGTCTACTCGGAAGATATGATCGATGACGAGACCGGTGTGGAGGGTAACCTGGACGTGCAGACCATGCTGGGTATTGGATGGCCGACAAAGCTGATCGCCTATACCGTCGGCGGCAGCCCTCCGTTCAACAAGGATCAGGCCACAACTAGCGACACCAACGAGCCATACCTGGTCTGGTTGGACACCGTGCTCTCTATGTCCGACAGATCTATCGCCAAGGTGATCAGCACATCGTACGATGATGACGAGCAGACCGTTCCTTTCTCATATGCTTCCCGCGTCTGTAACGAGATGGCTCAACTTGGCGCCCGGGGAGTCTCGCTCTTCTATGCCTCGGGTGACGACGGCGTTGGCTCCAGTGGCGACTGCGTCACCAACGATGGCAGAAACAGGTCGACCTTCTTGCCTGAGTTCCCCTCCTCATGTCCCTTCGTCACATCGGTGGGCTCCACCATGAACTTCACCCCAGAGGTCGTGGCCCATTCCAGCTCAGGCTATGCGAGTGGCGGCGGGTTCTCCAGCTACTTCTCGCGCCCGCTATACCAGGACGGGATCGTTGACAAGTATGTCGAGTCTCTGAATGGCAAGTACGCCGGTTACTACAACCAAGAGGGCCGCGGGTACCCCGACCTGGCGGCTCAGGGATACAAGTACACCGAAGTATGGGACAACCGCAACATTCTGGTCTCAGGTACCTCGGCTGCCACACCAACCATTACTGCCATCTTCGCGCTCGTCAATGACGCCCTGCTGGCCGCTGGAAAGAGCACGATGGGCTTCGTGAACCCTTGGTTGTACAAGAAGGGACACAAGGCATTCACGGACATCACCTCGGGAAGCGCGGTCGGCTGTACCGAGCTTGCTGATGGCCTTGGGTTCCCCGCCAAGAAGGGATGGGATGCTGTCACAGGTTTCGGTACGCCACGATTCAAGAGTATCTTGGAATTGTTGTGTATTGGAAACGGTTCGTTCACGGGGAAGAAGCAGGGCTGGGGCGAGGCGAGGAAGGGTGACAGGTGGAGTCGCGGGATCCACCACCCATGGTAAATATGTGGTGTGGGCATAGCGACGATTACTATTTCAAGTTGGTGTTATTCTGCATACGATCAGCGGTGTTGAGGAAATAATTTTGGACTTATTATTATATCGATGTGTTCCGTTCCCAAGGTTCTGATGCGGATGAGTATCCATACCTCACACTGGGGTTTGTCATGAATTCTTGGTTATGTCTCTCTGCCTCCTCAACACATGTACTAGTTGCCCCTATTCGCTCTCCCAATTGTTCCAGAAACCAGACAGTCTTACAAACGATGTACAAAATTGAGGCCGGTTGAGTTCATAAATACAGAATCGCCAGCTAAACGCCACGAGATGATAAAACTCCTCGATGGTCTTCTGACGTAGAAGAGTACAGTCTTTTCCCAGTGGTACGAAACAAAGCTAGACTTTGCGGCGCACCCTTTTGTTGGAGGTTCCCAGCCGTTCATCCTCGTCATCATCCTTGTCATCATCATTGTCATTATCCTTGTCATCATCATCGTCGACGTCGGTGTCGTCGGCTTGCTCTTCTTCTTGACCATGCCGCCGCTTAAGGCTCGGGCTGACCGCAGCACGCTGGCTCATCAGCCGCCCATATTTATTCTCGACGGCACTTTGTGTTCTTCCGAGACGTTTCTGAAGTGATAAAAATGGGTTAGTCTTCGAACCTGTGAAGTCATAGTTCAAGAAAAGAGCCACCCACTGCAATGGCCTTGTGTGTCAGGCCTGATTGCTTGAGCTCTATCATCTGTTGCAGCTCGTCGTCATCCCACTTTCTCTTGGGGTCTTTCATCGGCACGGGGGCCTCATGGTCGACGGTGGTTGATCGATCTAGAGATGTGTCCTCCGATGAATAATCTTCCCATTCCGACGACGAGCCTAATGAAGACGATCCGGCCTCGGGACGTGGGTCTGAAGTGTTGTCAAGCAGCTGAACTCTGGAGAACAATCGATCCACCTGGCCGTCCTGGAGCAACTCGGGCTTGAGCTCAATGCTCAACAGGCTCTGGACGCAGCTATAGAACCAACGCAGATTGATCTGCTTTGACCTATTTTTGGAGTAAGTGACAGGTCTCTTCGCGTTTACCAATACTCAATCGAAAGGGGGAGCGGCTTACTCAGGGTTGGTCTTGTTCAAGGTCTCAGCTAATGTAACCGCCGCATCGCAGGCGATTTCTAGGTGCGCGACATGGATGTCGCGGGCGCGTTCTCGAAGCGGAAAGGTTTCCTGGATGGAGTCTATCACGAGGGTCTTGTCGTTTGTGTCGAGTTTCCTGTTTCCACAAAAGTCAATAGACGTGTATCTGGGGATGGTTCGCGTCGACTCACGCATCTGGTCCCAGGTGGTAACGAAGGGTGTGCTCGATGGCGTTGGTGGCCATGGCTGACAGGCGCCTGAAGGTAATTAGTATCTCTGTCGCGGACAAGAGAGATTCATTCTTGTGGACTTACTGAGGATCCATCTCTTAAACTTTGGTACAGTTGTAGTATGATAGACAGCGATGATGGTGAGAGGGAGCGAATTGTAGGTGAACAAAGCTGAATGATCTCCAGGTTGAATTGGTGACAGCTGCTGGTTTCACTTCCAGAAGATGGTGAAGAATAACTGGGTGGGGTGAAATAAAACTCGCACTTGGACAAGACGAGATGGTCTGCCCAGTGATGGTCTATAAAAAAAGACCGCGTTTTGAATAGAGCTACTACTGTTGCACTTATATACACACAAGTGTTATCGAAGGGGGAAGGCAGACGATACCAGTGCTCTAGCCTACAGGAGAATCTTCTCTCGGTCCTTAGTTTGCCACGGTGTAGTACTCCCCAGGAACGCTTATGTCCCAGAATATTGCGGCCTATACTCAGCTACTGTGGTAAAGACAATTTATATTGACAATGGCTGTCCACCAAGATCTCTACAATGCCCCTTACAAAGCGACACCTGGATGTCAACCTTGGAGGCTGAGGGGTTTCATGGTCTAATCAGAGGAAACGAAATCTTTGGGTCAAAGCCAAGTACAACCCTGGGAAGGTTTCGCATTTGACCTTGTTTCAGTGGTAGTTCTGTTGTCTTCTTCTACAACAATAAAGGTATTGTACAGGTGGCTTTTGTATCCATTCTTTGATGTGGTTGCATCTACTGAAACTTCGATGCAATATTACAAATTAGGTTATATGTACATATCAATTTGAGTATTGTTTGCCGAGGAGAAGTAGTGTCATATGAATTGCATCTTTGTTGTGAGTGTTCTCCATGGAGGTAGTTTGAAACTTGCATGATGTGCTTCCAGGGCAATGTGACTCAGGCAGGACGTTACGAAGGACAGCTGAAAGTGTTGTCGACACGTTCTTTACACCATGACAACCCTAACTTGGAACAATTTCACCTCCAGAACCAGGAGTATTGGCATCACATACCTCAGACCGCACAACGTGGAATGCAATTACCCCCAGCAAGATGCCAAAATTGGTATATCGTATAATCATACACACAGTAATTAGCAGCCACCACTTCTCATGGAAACTTCGCTCTTGAGCAGAAAACTAATCATAATGCTGCTATAACACTTGCGCCACGCCATAAATTGCGACAAGCCCATCAGTCAATCTCAATCTCCTGAACCCAGAATGAAAATGAAGCAGAAAACAGACATAACAATCTTCAAACATCAAGACGGCCAGGCTGAAGAAGCCACTTCACAAGCCTGTACTGCTCATCCCCACTGTGCAGGATTTCCTTCTTCGGTACAATGTACTTCCCGTCGCTGGACCGTACTCGCATCGCAAATGCCCAGTCCAGTCTGTGAAGGGTCGTATGACTAAACTTGGCCATATAGTCCAGGCCTGTAATGACCTGACAGTTCCTCCACTGCGCCCGAGAGTTCGGGTATCCACGGCTTGCAATTGCGTGGGTAGATATCGTCTAGGAAACTTGCAATCTGGCCACCAAGGGCTTGATGTCTCCTGTGGTGTTCATAATCCATCGTTCCGGCATGGTACGGCCACAAGACTAAAAGGGGGGGGGGGTTCCTAGTTAGTTCAATTTGTTCCGGGCTGACCTGACAGAGGGTGCAAATGCTTATCTCAGGACTATAGGGACTGTGATTATATATTTGAAACGCGTCACTCACCGTGCTGTCCGCGGCTTTGCCAATCGATGAACAGCTTGATTTTAGGGGTTTTGGCCAGACCAGCGTACGACAGTCCCAGAACTTCGTCGACTAACCCCATAAGAGCCCTGACCTCATGTGAGTCTCCGGGGCTGTCCCCTCTCCACTGCTCAAGGCATGCCCAGTTCGCTCCATCGCCCTGTTTGTTATGTTCCCAGTGCATCGGCCAGTTGCGATCTACCTGTTCTGAATAGGCCATGCCTTTTGAATAGTTTAGCAGTGGTCGGCCAAGAGCCGTGAGGAAGTATGCAGTTTGCAAGATGGTGTCCGATACAACGGATGGATGGTGACAAGGGCTTCAGTGGATGGGTCTCATCGTCCGGATTGACGACAGGAACGACGTAGAAGTCGTAGCTGTTAAGCATTTCTATAGCCTCCTCGTCACCGTTAAGGCAATCATCGATCAACCTAAACATGAAAGCTTCGGCGACTGCAGTGGATATCCAACCTCGTCCATACGAAATTGCCTTTTGGATAAGTTATGGGGTCAGAATTTCAGTACCAATAACCTCGTCGACGTCCCTGATGGTTCGTCCCAGTATTAAGGGGAAACGAGGAATCTGCCTGTATACTTACGAAAAGGAGCACAGCAGGAGGGTTTGAGTATCTTCTTGTCGTATTGTATAAGTAGAACGCGCGAATGTCGCGTGTCTGATATGTCTGGCCAATCTTCTTGTTCTCGGAGTTTCTAGAGAAACAGACCAGCATTGCATCCCAGAAATCCTGGTGTTCGTAGAAATTACGGTAGCTAGTGAACCATTCCGCGAACAACTCGCCCCGCCTTTTAAACAGTCATTGATCTTTATATTTCTGGCTGTATCGCGTCGGTCTTGTCAGCAATACCTGAATTACTTTCCAAGGCTATACACAAGCATTCGTTGCTAGAATTTTGCTTTTGGCTCTCGCACTTTGCTGTAGAGGTGTCATTTTGAGCAAAGAGAATTCGAACGGGAGGGGAGGACAGTGAACATATCAGATATAGCTTCAGGTCCTTGGAGAGCAGAGTTGCTGAGCGAGGAATAGCACGATGGTTGGTTATACATACTCCACCGGGGGCTCAATTTCCTTACTTCCGTCTCCGACTCCGATTCCGCGTCGATGTCGGCACCCAAGTCATGGTGCAACACAGACGCACGCAGCCCCAGCGCTTCGAAAGCCGTGACGTTGTCCGGGGCGATGACCACACTCAGGTTCCCCATACCATCGGAATCGTGGATTCTATAGTCGAAGCCGCCCAGGCGGTCAACCAGGAACACCGACTCGGTCTCATGGTCCGTGTTGAGTCGAAAGACTCTGTGTCCATGATAATCAAAGTGGGACGCCGTCGTCAGGGTCAGAAGCCCAACGGCAGCAATGATAGACAACTTCACGATTGGTGTTTGGGGTCGCGGGCTTGATCCGTTCTGACGAGTAAGAGTTGCAGGTGAGAGGGTTACCCTGGTGCTCAATGTATGATTTTGAAACTTAACCTTGAAGGCTTCAATACTTGTCTCGTGGGCCTACTCATCTGAGGTACCTAACGTTGACTAGTCACGAGCACGGCTGTGCTGCATAGCTCAGATTATGTGTATCCTTCGAATCAAAGTTCAGGTCGTGCGATACTCTCCTACCAACCGTCTTTGATTTTAATGGTGCCAACAAGCGTCCTTTGGTAAAGCTTGAGGACATGCCCCCGGTCCGGGCACAATCTAGTATGACCAGCGAAGCTCGACATACATCACTTGCTAGTAGCACGGACGCAAGCCTTCACCAGAGCTTCTCATATGAAAGAAAGCTCATGTTCGGTCCATGGTGTGCCCCAATTACTATGCAGCTCTCTCTGTGTGTGTGGTATGTTGTATGTCGTGAAATCACTACAATCAGTCCAGGGCCACGTAATGGTGACAGCGCTGTCTGTACTCCTCCAAGACGCACCTGCGAAGAAAACAGGGAGTTTTCTTGCTAATTAGAATGTGTATTGTTTTCACCCAGATAACCAGGCTGTCAGGAATACGAACACGCTGTCCGATGTCGTCAATCTGCTCTCAGGGAAGCTGATCATGCTCATGTGATCATCGGCAGCGTTGCCACGTGAATCCTTGTCACGCCTGCACACCTCCTGTACCGGAGAAGAACTTTACATAAAGTGGGAGACACCAAGGTTGACAACATCGGTAAGGCGAGTGAGGAACTCACAGTGTTTGGGCCTTATTTATTGACAGTGGCTGACGTTGGCTGCTCGTGAGTTGGAGTCGATCATTTTTAAGGGGTAAAGGGTGGCAGTCAGCCAGTGTTCATATGTACATCAGTAGTAAGGATTGGCTGTACATATTATGTGGAGAATATGGTCATGTGATTGTCAAGCCACATGAGTAATCTATACATACACAGACTACGTGTGTTCGTAGGGGTACGGAGCTGGCATATGACACTATCCAAGCCCCACGGTGGTGTTGCTTTGGACGTTGACGCAGTTGCTTTCGAATAAGGCTTCATTAGGATAGCAGTACACAGCGACCACTTTGGTGGTCGTTACAAAGGGCAAAGACCTCAAGCAGTGTCAGCAGGGCCGCGAGAACATGAGATCACGGCTCTTATAACGAGAGCGAATGTCGTCACATCGAGTTGGGAACAAAACAACCTTGAAAGTAGCGTTTAACTTTGCAGAGAGTATCATCTTACTTTTGTCTCTATCATACAGCGACCCTGTCCCCTATATCCTCTATAAACCGATACCAAGATGCCCCTATCCAATGCGTTTTTGTCTATCTTCGGCCGTCCATCTATCGGGGTATAAGGCGTCTATAATCCCACAACCAGCAAATAAAAGAAAAAAGTTCCCAGAGCCCATACGGACGTAGGGGTCGCAAGAACCTCTCGTCTATTGCTTCTTGTTGTCTGCCCACCTCATAGCACCTGGCACGTTGGGGTCCTGCTCCACGTACTTGCAGGTGTTCCAGACAGACCACAGCTGGCCCATGAAGGAGCGCTCGTCGCGGTGGTACAGGTTGCCCAGCTTGGGCTTGATGGCCTCGGTGGCCTCCTCAGCCTTGTAGAAAGGAATGCGACTGCGCGGTCGTTAGTAATCTAGTAACAAGGAGAATATAAGGTGACCTGCGGGGAAAATACTCACGGGAAAATGTGGTGGATGACGTGGTGGTCGATGATGTTGTGGAACAGGTGGCGGCCAACCCAGCCGAAGTCACGGTCGACGGTGGCAAGTGCGCCCTTGACGTAGGTCCAGGAGTCGGCCTCGTAGTGGTGAACCTCGGGGTGGTTGTGGTGGAGGTAGGTAATGGCCACGAGCCAGTGGTGGACCCACATGTAGGGGATGATGTAAAGCAGGGCGACCGTCTGCCATCCAACAATGGTAGAAGCGTAGTACTGGGCTGCGAAGTTGAGTGCGAGACCCAGGTCAGAGAGGCCAATGTAGAAGGCCTCATTCGGCCTGAAGACGGCGGAAGTGGGCTCGAAGTGGCTCAGACGGTAGGCGCTCTTCTCGTCACGCTGCAAGCTGGCCTTACCAGCCGTAGCATTGGTGAAAAGGTACAGCTGGAAGCCAGCAATTTGGTGGAAGACCAGCTTGAGCAGCTGGATGAGGGGGACGTCCTCAAGCAGTTCCGAGTTCATGATGGACTTCACTTGTTGCTTACGCGACCGATCCTCAACGGTCTTGGGAACAAAGGCCACTGTGACACCTCGAGTTAGTCAAGTTCGTAGGCTGGAGAAGTGATATCAGGCGGCAGAGCATTTTCTAGTGCTGCAGGCCGCTAGGTGTCTATTCATTGGATGCGTTACTTACTGTCCTTCTCCATGTGGCCAGTGAATCTGTGGTGGCGGTGGTGGCTGAATTTCCAGCTGAAGTAGGGGACGAGCAGAGACGAGTGCATGAACCAACCCATGAAGTCGTTAAGCCTGGTGTTGGTGGAGAATGCACCGTGGCCACACTCGTGACCCAGAATCCAGATACCAACACAGACGAGACCTTGGATGTAACCATAGACGATCCAGGCTGCGGAGCGGAGGTAGAAGTCCTGGATCTGGGGGATGAAGGTCAGGGCCGCCCAGCCCAAAGAGAGAGCCATGCCATAGTCACGGGCGACATAGAGCATGGATGTCAGCTTGGAGGGCTGGAAGCAGTGCTCCGGGATCCAGCTCTTGATGGTGTTGACATCAGGGAACTCCTGTTCCTTTGCCTCAAGCTTGATAGGAGCGGAAGGAGCAGCCTGAGGGATGAAGGTCAGCGACTAAGGTTGAGGGGAGGGGGTGGTTGGTTGAGTTTTCTTGTGAAGGATCATGATGTTGTGGCCACATATTGAGGCTGTGACCACAAGAAGCATAATGATGCTGTAAAGATGAAGCTTACCTTGGCTGTCCTGCTCCTCGTCTGTATGGTCTCCGTTGCGGTAGCCATTGCTGCTTCTTCTCTCTAAGGACCTCGAAGTCTACTGTATTTCGACGTCAAGTCTTGGTCGTTGTAGGTTGTAAGGGAGAGCAACTGGACCACAAGCAGAGTCTTTATCCGTGGCGCATATTCGGGAAGGGGGCGCGCCAGACACGATATCAACAGTTTTTTTTACCCTAGACCGCTCAGGCCGATATCAACAAGTGCGAAACCCCTGTCAAGGTGGATAAATTTGGATTTGAACAGCGCCTGGGCCCCCCAGGGTCTATGGGGTTGGCATGGGTGGGAGACCCGGGACCCGGGACCCCTTGAGAGAGGAGCTAGGCAGTGGGAGAGTGAAAGCCCCTGACTCCTGAGTCTTGAGAGGGAGGCCCCTGAGACGCTCTTGGCGGCGGTGAAAAAAAGGAAAAAAGAAGAGAAAGCATGGTAAAATGCGCATTGTGCCTCTCTCTACATGGCTACAAACCCGCAAGGGCTTGACTCGAGTCGTCATCAATGCAGCGAGAGCCTGTTGACAACTCAGTGGTTGAGGAGGCGAGGGAGAACCCGTTGAAAAATAAAGCCCCTAACCCCATTCCAATGCATAAGTAGATCCAGGGTTCAGGGCTCTGGGCTCCACAGTAGATCCTCCCCCGCCCCTGAGCGAAGAAAATTTGGAACGCCCTCTCAGACAGACAGTCAGGCAGTCAAGCAGTCAAGTAAGGCCCTCACCACCTTCCCTGCTACCCAGGCACCACTTAGAACCCTCCCTCTGGCCCTGAACGCCCTGAACGCCCTGTACGCACCTAGGCTCGCTCCTAGACAAATCCAGCCTAGAACAGAAACAGCACTACCGGAGGTAAATCTGGCAATCTGGGATCCGGGGGTAACTCTACATCTAGCGGCTACTGTAGCTTCCGGTCCCTTACTTAGATTGGCCTGTCGATCAGAGACACTTTTCTACCATACACCACACACCACAACACGATTTCACATGCCAGACCCGCTAAGGATGAGACCCTGCCAGGGGGGTAACTCTCCCAGCAAAAAAATCGAAATTCAGGGTCCTTCCGTGCACAAAGGCAGAAAGGGTCCCTGTGTGGAGGCGAATCCTGGAGGCGAACATCTGGAACTCTTGGGTTTTGGCCGCAGCATCGACCGCCTCGTGCGCCCCACGCGCTATTCCAGGGCTGTTTTGTACACTATTCGCCCCTGTTATTTTACCTGGCCCCAGATTTCCCTTCCTTTTCCCTTCTTCTCGGGCTTTTACCCCCCTGCCCCCCCAGTCTTGCCATGTCAGTGTGTCCGAACCCACATATGCACGATTAGATGTTATTATGTATCAGGAACATCGCAATCACGTGTCTCTCATGATGCGAGGACACGTTCCGAGTCCGTTCAGCCTGACACCCTGCCAGCGTACACACACACTATACACTGCTGCTGTCTATCGTCCACAAGAGCTCGTAAAGGTAAAGTAACATTATACGACGACCGTGTTGCACAAATCACGCTGTTCTCTTGGCCTCAGCCTGCGTCTAGATGTCGTCCCCCACGTACTCAAAGTCCGAGATGGATGAGATATCCTACGAACTCGGCTGCTATCGTATCGATCTAGCGTCAGCTCCACGCGACTTGTCCGTCACCGGTGACGCCGGCACCGTTGATTTGTGACGCCCAGAAGCTTGACAGGTTGTACACGTGCAACCATCAAGCCAAGTTGGCGTCGCACTGCCCACCATCTGCGCATAATGTACTGGTTACTGATGTCTGACCCGGTAATAAAGATAAGCAAAAAAGGTGAGACAACTAGCTCCATGTCAGTCATGGTTTGAACCACTGTCTGTACATCTGGCAACACCTGCCGCGGGGGTCACTTGCATGAACCTGTGTTGGCACTTTGCACATGTGCGCATCATACTGAGTGTCCTGCAAGAATATCCATCATCCCCCTTAAACTGCATTGCATAAATTGCCCCCTTTCCCCAGATACAGAGTCTGGAACAAAAAGACTAGCTTCGGCCTTGCCCCGGAGTCAAGAAATCTTACGGGTGGACCGGTAGCCCGGCACGGCGGTGTGCCCAAAGCTGGTTAATCTTGCAAGCAATATGAGAGCATCCACAACTTGGCGGATCAGCACAGGCATCTCCTATCACGATCTCACGATAAACCTTATTTCAACGAACTGCGCCTGGAGACTAATAAAGCCAAGCACCCTCCTTTTGCTTTGTAGTTGCCGCTACTGGCTCAAGGTTCACTTGAACAATCGACTCTCCACCAGTATACGCGTATAGTATGTGTTCTGGTCCTCATCCAAAATTTGGGGGCACGACAAGTTCAGCAGTCATATGTTTGAAGGCATCGAGGACTGAACAGGGCCAAGGTCCAAGTTCAAAAATTATACTCTTCATAGGTCTGTCAGTCATCAGAGAGACAGTTGACATTGGTTAAGTTGGCCCACTGTTGTAAATGAAGACAACAACGTCGAGTCTCAAACATTGAGGCCAATTAGCGTGTAGGAATGAACGCTTCGTAAGGGACTATCCGTGGGGGCCACAGGGGAAGATGTACAATGTGGATATCTCTAGACTGGATCCGTTGAGCCTCTGCCTAGAAACATTGGACACTGTCCTTACCTCAAGATTGACATGTTTCAGTCCCTACCTGGCATTGAAGAATTCTTTTGCATCTGAGCCCTGCGCTCTCTTCATCCATGGATATCCACTGCGCGGCGATTCCACCAAGACAAGACATTCCACAAGAACACTTTTACACTGACCCTGCCATAGCATCCCCACATATAGTAAAGACAATGAACCTCTCCGTCCTCTCTTGAAACGTGGGGAAGACCGTGCGTACATGGCCACTGTGGCAGAGAAGGGCGCCCTTCTCTGCCACGCTTTGATCCTGATGGTGACGTTCGTTCCCCTGACGCTCACCACGTCAAGCTCGTTCCGATCACGGTGGCTGACTGGAAAGCACACTGGGTCTGGGAGGTCGACACCAAGATTCGCCCATATGCAGAAGGAGCTGGATATGTTTGTAGAACCAGGAAGGTCGCCGAAACGTTGCGTCGCTTTATGGGGCGGTTACATTCGCAGTCCGAGAGATCCCGTTGAGGAACATGTCCCTGGAACCCCGGCCTCCGCCGCCGCCGGCCATCAAGGAAGAGACCGTTGTCGTGGCGGGACCGGTACCGTGCCCGGAAGGAATAGTGAAGGCCGCGCGGATCTCGTCGTGTTGTCAGTCTTGGGCCATGGTACTCAATGGCATCCCGACGGAAGTTTCCAGGTCGGGAGTCCAGGACAACGGGTCTATCTGTCACGACCCCCAATCCCAAACCCGAGCCCGCCTGGGCACACAGCATTGAGATTGCCCCCGGATGAAGGTGACGAGAGGCTGGGCAGTTGTCGTGATTCGTCCACTGGAGGTGGGATCCAACGTTCTCACGATCACAGAAGGCCCTCCCGAAAGATTTGATCTTCGTCGGTCGAGCTCATGTCTTTGGCATACTACCAAGATGCTCGATAGAGCTGTTGCGTGTGGTTGGCATAGACAAAGGTATTTAGTCGCCAAATGACCCATCAGCAGCTCGAAGTCGTCTCGACAGTGTCACAGCACCCAGGCGAGCCATCCAGCTTCCCCCAGAAACGGCAACAATACGAGGCAACACGCCTAAGCCAGAAACCACTTAGACATTAATAAATATATAATATAGAACCGATTATCCACACCACACTCCATATGTACGTATATATCTCTCAGAACATCTCTTTCATATGTTGATAAACACCCTCCCCATCACCAAGATGTCCAAAATGCCCATTACCCGCATGATACCCGCCGCCGCTACCATTACCACCATAAAACTCATCACCATGGTTGCTCCCACCGAACTGAACCCCGTGGGCGCCACCGCTGGCAAACCCCTCGAACATCCTCGACATCTCGGTCGTCAGACGCAGGCCATTCTCCAGGTCGTCAGGCGGCGGCACCGTCCGCCCGGGAGGACCTCCCCGCGCCTGTCCTCCATGTCCTCCTCCTCCCGAAACCCCGGAGGTCGGGCGCGGTGAGTCCCGACCACCGCCACCACCGTGCGGCGTCAGGCTCCCCATCCGGCTCGGCGTGGGGTGTTGCTGCCCGGCATGACCAGACGTCATCCCCGGGCTCGGCGTCGGCTGGTGGCCACCGCTGCTCACCGAGCTGTGTCGGTGGATGGTGATGGCCGATGGGGGGCGCGAGGCCCGACCCTTTGCCATGCCGGCCATGGTCAGTGCCACGCTCTCCCTCTGCCGCGGGTCATCGTCCTGAAGCAGTCCCAACCGCGGGGCATAGGCCTCCAGGCTCTTTACAGTCCGCCACAGCCGCTGGCTCACCCAGCTCTTGGCCGACATGTCCTTGATCAGCTCCAGGGACATGTGGAATTCCTCTCGGCACTGCGCGCTGAAGCGCAGGGGCGCGTGGGTGGAGGCGAGGAAGAGGACGGCGATGGCTGACGTGAGAAAGTGGTGGTAGAAGACCTGGATGCGACGGTACACGTCCGTGTGGGTGTTAAGAATAGTGAGATATCGGATGGTCTCCTTAGAGAGGTCCACAGCACGTTGAGCGAGTTTGGCGTTCTTGTCAATGCTGGAAGCAGAGTGAAGGACCGGGGTGTACAGCCAGATGCGAATCTGCCTCACCGGTCAGTCAAACAAGAACAACATGTTGTGAAAAGTGAGCCGGCCTTACCTGGTTAAGTCTTAATCGTGTCCAGATCTGGAGACGCTCGACATTGTAGGTTGGCGTAGACGGCAACGGAAGCTGATGATGGAGACCCGAAATTTTGATATCCTCCGGGATGGTCTCGTACCACTCCAGGATTTCCCTATCCAAGTTTTCAAAGTCCTCTGGTTTCAACTCACGGATCAGGACAGAGTCGAAGTAATCCACCAGCCTCCAGATCTTAGCACCGAGCTTCGAGAACGTGATCATAGAGCTGAGATATGGATGATCCTCCTACAAAAGATCAGTATGTCTCTACGAGAGGGAGAGAACGGGGGGCAGGTCAACAGCGGGAGTACTGTATTGATGGGGTTAGGGAGTGTGCCTACGGGGTACGGAAGCTGGGGATCAATCTTGTCGTCGTGAACGACAAACGGGAACCCCGTGCCAAAACTCCATCGACGGTCGAGGACGTAGGCCGACCAAAACGTGTTGATGGCGTTCTTCCGCTGTTGCTCACCCTCGATCTTGGCGATGACATCTCTTCGGTGTATGCCCATTTCAAGGCACAACCTGGCTACTTGACCCATGACCCTCCAGGCCAGAACCTCGTCATTGGACAAAAACCTGTAGCCGCCTACCAGCGCCAAAAAGGGCAGGTTCGTCAGGTCGCTCGGGTCGCTCATAAGCATCTTGTCGGCGATGGGTTGTATACTGTCCCATAATCGAATGGCCTTTGCGCTGTAACCATGCTCTTCCACCACCAAAGCACAGCACATGATGATCTTGAGCGTAAGTGTCTTGATATCATTGAAGCCCTCGTCCAAACTTACTCCCGCCGCCGTGAACCCATGCTTCTTGGCAGACTCCATCCAGTTGGCAAGGAGGTTAGCATGGTTCATCACGTCATTGATGTTGACCACAGGATACATGATGCCGACTTCTTCCTCGTGGAACCTGCACAGCCGTATCATCTCGTCCCCGTCAAAATCCCATAATGGGTCTTGGGGCCCTGACCTCGGCGTTTCACTAACGGAGGGCCGCGAGGGTAGAGGGGATGTGCCGGATGTTTCTTCCATTGCAATGCCATTCTCCTCAGCCCCTTCCGCGTTGGCGTAGCCCATGTTATGTAACGTGTTCTTGGCAACATCAACGGTAAAAGAAGCACTCGTCGGCCCACGAAAGAGAAGAGGGGCTCGGAAAGGTGGTAGATCGGGCTTGTGCATCGAAGACATGGTATTTGACGGAGACGGAGTCACGGATGCGGCAGTCGGAAGAGGCAGGACCCTGTCTTGGATCGGCGCAAGGCGGAGTGTTTCCTGACGAAGAGTGTTCATGTTTTGGAAGAGTGTGTCCACCTGCTCCTGCAGGCGGGTCACGGTGTCACTCATCTCTCTGAACTCATCTGAGTCCTTGAAGTTGTTGGAGCAGCAGTTGGGAGCATAGAGGCAGGACAGGTTGAGGTTGCCGCATCTTTGGCACGGGGTTTCGCCATTACACTTGATCTTGCGGCGCTTGCACTCGTTGCTACGGAACAAGAGTGATAGGTTAGCATCGTTCAGGTGGTTGCTTTCCAGCAGGATAAGGAAAGCGAGAGTTAGGCGACAATCCCATTGCGCCCCTCAGCCCCTGTTCATGGGCCATGGACAGAGAGATTGTGTGGGGCGTACGAGAGCAGGGCAGAGCAGGGCAGCGACGTACCAAGCGATTGAGATATACTATTCAGTTCGAGGAGAAGATTAGCCCCTACATTACCACCAGTCCACGCCGCAAGTGCTTCTAGAAAACGCACGACACGAGCTGAGAAAGTCCAAAAGGAGAACTCACCCTGTTTCTCTTGCTCCTCTGCTGCTTCAGGGACGCGTCTTCCAGGCCGCCATCCTGCTTCCGCTTTGCCCCAACGGTGGCAGAACCAGAAGTAGCAGTGGGTCCTCCAGACAGCGAGGAGGGATTGAAGCTCCTGGAGGACTGGGCGGCGTCGTGGTTTGGGTTGTAAGGCAGAGGTGAAGGGTGGGCGGAATTGCTTCCGACGGCGGAAACAGGCGACCCGGCGCTCTGGCTGGGATGACGTGGAGTCGAACTGAGTGCGGCCCCAGGGCCAATGCCCATCGCACCTCCGGCCATTCCAATTGGCATTGCTGCTGATTCGGCTGCTGCTGTTACTGCTGCTGCTGCTGCGGAATTGGCACCGGCTGGAGGGGCTCCGGGCAAGAAGGATCTAAGGTCGCTGACTTGTGTCTCGAGGTGTTCCATGGTTCAAGTTTCGAGTTCCAAGTTCGAGCTGGCTGGCTGACTGACTGGGCTGGCTGGGCTGGCTGTCCCCTATGCTTTCATTGCTATTTTCATCGCGGGACGGGAAGATCTTCTAGGACAAGCCGCCCGTCCAATCGCCCTGTGACTGACTGACTGGGAAGGCCATTTTTCGCCCCGGGCTCTAGAATTACTACTATGTAGAGATTAGCATACATAAGTACAGAAGACCCTTGGACCAGCCTAGGCACCTAGAAGAACATGCACACCACCACCACCACAACCACCTGGGCACATACACACACACACACATAAAAACACATCTATATACACAGGACATATACACACTCTCTCACCCACTTACACCATGTACCTAGGTAGATACGAAGTATACGAGCTTGGCCCGGGATCCTTCCATCACGCCTTCAGCTATGCCCAACAGGACCATTTTCAGCACTCGATAGCCCCACCCAATGTCTCGGATGGTAACCTGCCAGCGGGGTGTCACCAAAAGGGATGGCCATTTTCCAAGACACAAACAACGGGTAGACAGGCGAGGCGCATGGCTCATCGTTGTATTTAATCTCAATCATAATCTCTGCCTTTGAGGGCCGAAGAGATCATCGGTCGGTACCGATGGAATCCATATCGGCCGATATCTGGTACTTTTGTGATAGGCGGACCGCGGACCTCCAGCACCAATCGGCCTGGCTCATACAGCCAAATCACCTATACCTTGCGAATGAACACCGAACACCTAGGAGGTCTATACCGGCAAATCGTTCAAGTTGGTCGCTGGGGAGGCGAAAGCGACCATGTCAAACATCTACGACAAGCAAGAACATTTGTTCTTCACGGTTCTTGTAATCTTGACTATATAAATATGTGTGTGTATCGACACCGAGCTGCCTTAGGCACTCTGTATCCATACGTAGAATCAACTAAGACGCTTGCTCTTTGGTCCTCATGATCAAGTCCCTCTCTCCCTATCGTTTCCACATCTTGTTCTCTCATTCCTCAGCCACTGTACAACTTTACTCGACCGCACCGTAAATGGTCTCCATGAGGATACCAGTGATTTGGTATGGGTCAGCGTTGGACGCGGGTCCTGCAACGTAGCATGTTAGTTATCTCCATTCCCGAGACAAGGATATAAAGATATTTCAAAAAGAACTTACGTCGATCCTCGAAGTAACCGTAGCCCTTGGCAGCACACTCGCGGGGGATACTATTGAAATATTAGCTTAGGTCAATGAAAATGTGACTTGTAAGACTTACCGAATGGATGCTCCACGGTTGGCGACACCCCAGGTGAACTGGTCAATAGCACCAGTCTCGTGTCTGCCGGTGAGACGCAGCTCGTTGCCCTCACCGTAGACGAGGATGTGCTCCTTGTGGCGACCCTCAAGCTTCTTGATGGCAGCCTCAATGTGCTTCATGCCACCCTCCTCTCTCATCTCCTTTGATGAGAGGTTGGAGTGGAGACCGGCACCGTTCCAGTCACCGGGCATGGGCTTAGGAGAGAAGGTAACGCGGGCACCGAAGACCTCGGCGACACGGCTAGCAACAAGTCAGTATATACAGCGAATTTTGGGTGAATTTTCAAAGAACATACTGGAGAAGGAATCGAGCAATCCAGAGCTGGTCACCCATAGCAATGCCCTCGGAGGGTCCGACCTGGAACTCCCACTGTGCGGGCATGACCTCGGCGTTGGTTCCCGAGATGTTGACACCGGCGTACATGCTGTCTTGTGTTAGCAGACATACTTCCGAAATGGCCCTTTTGAAGACCTTGAATGAGCGCAAACATACCAGGCCTTGTAGTGGGCCTCGACAATGTCACGCTGAACGACCTTGCCGGCACCGACACCACAGTAGTAAGGACCCCTTTAATCACCCATGTTAGTAAAATCCTCAAAACGAAAGTGTGTCTCCACAAAAGTCCGTCCCCAGAGCTGTGAAACAGTGTTCCGGAGTATCGTGCCTCCTGAAACCTTCACTCCTGAGACATTGTCTCACGACTCTAGGGAAGAACTCCGGAATTCAAAGGTGGTAAGGGGAGCGGCATACTGAGGAGCAGGGAAACCATGTGCGGGCTATTCTGCAGTTAGCCTTTTGTGCCTAATGTATTGCGGGCTGAGTTGTTTGTGCTTACCCAGCCAAATGGCCTGTCGTTGAGGTCCAGAAGAGTGTACTCCTGCTCCAGACCGAACCAGGGCTCGTGGGCGGCGTGCTTCTCCATCAGCTTGGCGCACTCGTGTCGGTGGTTGAACTTGTTAGGGGTTCCATCGGACATCCAGCACTCGGTCAGAACGAGGATGTTATCACCACCCTCGGTGCGGAAGGGGTCGGGGTAGACAGCAACGGGCTTCAGGTAGACATCGGAGTTGTCGCCAGGGGCCTGGCCGGTTGAGGAACCGTCGAAGTTCCACTGCAAGCGAAAAAGTCAGCATATTTACGGTTCCCGTGACTCGAAATATCTGGTACAACGCACCGTTGGGAGGTCTGAGGGCTTGTAGCCATCTGGCTTAGCATTCAGGGTACGGGACTTGGATCGAACACCGCCCTCGCTGTCAACCCAGATATACTCGGCCATAATCTTGCCTGGTCGAAGTTAGCCATGTGAACCTCGTATAGAGCACCGTATGACACGGGGATGTAACGGGATACATCCCGCCCGTTGACCTGCCACACAGGACGTTCACCCCTATCGTGGAAGTAGAGACAAGCCCCCGGCGAGTAGGGGTGAAGGATCCTGTGTACGAAGGCGGAGGGCGTATGTTCGTAGAGGTATGGGGGCAGCCTTACCCTTCTGGTCGAGGCTCAAGAACGGCGCCAGCTGCAAACACATGTAAGTTTCCGCTCCACGGCCAACACGCCATGATGATGCGCCCAAGACATTGCTTCAGCTTACGTTGTGGGCCGAGCTGATTCCGTATGCTTCTGGGGACGCCTATACATGAAAGATCCATAGTCAGCTAATAGGGTTCCCTCATGGTGGTGGTGGTGGTGGTATGGTGGTGGTAGTAGTGGTGCTACTGTGCCGTTGCTGGCCGTGTTGTGATTCACAGGCTGATTAGATAAGGCAAGGGGAATACGACGTACCATTTTGAAGATGTGACTGCCCGGGTTTGGCAAGGAGACTTGAGATTCAAGTAATGGGTAATCTCGCGATTGGGGAGGAAATCACGACGATGTCGTCTACAACGAATGGATGTAAGACGCGGGAGTCGTGAGAGGAAGGAAAGAAAGAGACTAACGAGGTATTAAGAGGCGGGGGGAATAGGTAGGTGAACCTTTCAGGCGGGATCAAAACTGGCAAGGGTTAAGTAGTCACCCGTCCGTAACTTGGGTGCAGGGGGGGCCTGGGGCTTTTTGGCCTTTTTGGTGGGGGCGCCGCGGGCACTTCAGCCGAATGCAGGCCTTCAGTGCCCCCAAAGGTTACTTGGTATGCGATGATGACTGGCCAAAAGCCCTTGAAAGCAACGCTAGGGACGGTGTTGCTTCCTGTATGTACGGATCTACGGACGTGTATACACCTTCTGCCCCGCTTAACCTCGTGCACGGACCATTTGGTGTTCTTTTCTATGGATGACAACATCTCGTGGTTTTCATTTTTCGTGATTCTCCGAGTATGACCAGGTCTGACCAAGTCCTACGAGCTCTAACCTTATTCTCCTCAACAGTAGCTTTCTGTGCATCTACATATCCGCCTACCTCCTGCAGTACCTAGGTGGCCTGGAGAGGCATTCTGACTTGTGTGTATCATCACTTTGCTTAGGTGGATTTGGAGATCGCAATCGATTTCTTTGCAGACTCCTCTTAGTGCCACAGGCTTGCGCACAGTGCTGTGTACCTCATTCTTGGATACAATCAGGGATCGGAACGGGTGGAATAGGACCAAGTGACTAACACTTGCCCATAACCCCAGCATAAGCTGGCCGTATCGATTTCTGATATTTATAGATACGCAATCCGATGTACCGTCGGTCCGCACTACGGATCCGCACGGTTTACTGTCTTCCGCAGTTCTCTCTCTACTACTACCTAGATATCTTTACGAGGGCGCCGGTATCGGGCCCCATTGCATCTGGACCCTGTCTCGATGCACCTGGACAGTCCTGGACAAGTCCTGGACAGTCTGCACAGCCTGCAGCAGCGTTTGATGACTCCTGCAGGTCCTGAAGGATTGGCCCAGAAGTCAAAGCTGATCCAGGCCGATCGGTCTCCTCTTTGCCCATTTCTTGGTCTACTCTCAGCCTCTCAGCAACTGGGGTCCCAACAAACAAAGAAATTCCACATGTCGCATCTCTTCCTCGTGTATGTACGCAGTACAGTACTTGTGTACCTTGTTCTTGTCACCTTGTGTACCTTGTTAATCCATCCGTTGCGTTCCTTTCCGTCCTTGTTGCTAGTGGACCACTTAAACTATGTAATTGCTTGCAATACTGGACAAAGAGATTGACACCGATGGCGTAGGGGCGAAGATGTTAGGTAAACCATGCCCAATTCAATTGTGATGGATTGTGGCTTGAGCCTATCAAAGGCCACCAGAGCCACAAGTTTTTGCTGTGTTATCGTCAAAATCTCATTGGTTACCATCAAACAAATCGTCATGTAAGTCTACAGATTGCGGATTGGTATCCATGGATCCTTAGACCTGCCCACCACACCACACCGGCATCGATGATAATAATTCAGTAGAGCCGATTCGCCTGCAACCAAGCACGGCTGCACCGACGACATGGCCGGGCTGCGTCTCCTCTTCTCCCACTTGCTTTTTCTGGGATTCCAGGCGAGCCAAGCGATAGGCACATGTGATAGCAAGCAGGCGGAGTGGGGGACCCCCGAAGGCTTGCAGCTATCATCACGATCCTGCGCACATACATAGTACAACGTTCTTGTACCGTTGCAAATGATATTATCCTAAAGCTGCTGATCTGACCTTCAAGAGCTAGCGATAACATATGCCAGTGCAAACCTCTCGCTTTCTATCGGTTCACTATCTGCCGGGGATGATCTCTTGATCATACAGGATGCCATCGTTGCCCTGCGCACTCGCGGACCTTGCCCATCGGAGCCCCCTATATCGACAGAATACATCTAACCGTTTCCAAGGCTTTCTCCACCTTGCTGAGGGGATACCCATCCACTGCCTTTTGTAGGCAACGCGGTAGGTATACAGGATGCCATCGTTGCCCTGCCGAACGACCTTCGGGATCGAACGCCCGCCCTCTTGCTCCACACACAAAGTTCTCGGCCGGACCTTTCTCGACCCAGCTCAAGATTGAGGATAGCCTCTGATCCTCATCGGCTATACGGGATGCCATCGTTGCCCCGCTGACGAGCCCGGACACATCACCACTGTCACCAATCCGCGGCTTGACACCTTCTACCCCTGATTGTCAGGTAAAGATGGGATGATCTAGATCTTCTCACCCTCCAGAATCGACTTGGCCTCCTCGCTCGTCCACCAGCTGACGCCGGGCTCGCCAGGGAATGTGAACTTGTCCATGCTGTCCGCCTTCATCTCCACACTATAACCAGGGTCCATTGGTGTCTGGTAGTATCCATCCTTGATCACAGACGGGTGGAGGAAGTGCTCATGCAGATGGTCCACATACTCTAGCACTGACAGCTTGCCACTAACAACCACATAGTCGATAGTGCTCAAGTGCTGCGTATACTCCGGCAGACCAACACCACCCGAGTGAGGCACGATTGGCACGTTATACTTCTTGGCAATTAGCAACACGGCCAACACCTCATTGACACCGCCCATCCGGCAAGCATCAATCTGGCACACATCAATCGCCCCGCTCATGAGCAACTGCTTGAACACGACGCGGTTCTGGCACATCTCGCCGGTGGCGACGCCGATGCCATATGGCTTGAGCGCATCCCGCACCGCCTTGTGGCCCAGGATGTCATCGGGGCTCGTCGGCTCCTCGATGAACCACGGCTTGAACTCCTTGAGCTGCTGCATGTAGCTGATGGCCTCGGGGACGGACCACACCTGGTTCGCGTCCACCATGAGCACGTTGCCCTTGTCGTAGCCGATGATCTCGCGGGCTATCGCCAGACGCTGGCGGTCCTGCTCAACCGAGCCTCCGACCTTGAGCTTGAAGTGCCTGTACCCCTTGGCCAGCGTCTCGCGCAGGAGGCCCTTCATCTTCTCCTCGCCGTAGCCCAGCCACCCCGCAGAGGTCGTGTAGGCGGGGACAGCCTTGGAGTTCTCGGCGTCCTTAATGCGGTCCGCCTTGCCCTTCTCGGTCTCCTTGAGCATCGCGACGGCCTCCTCTGGGGTAATGGCGTCGGTGATGTACCGGAAGTCAATGCACTGCACGAACTCCTCGGGCGTCATCTCCGCCACGATCCGCCAGACGGGCTTTCCCAGGACCTTAGCCCAGAGGTCCCAGATGGCATTGACGACGGAACCCAAGGCGAGGTGGATCACACCCTTCTCGGGGCCGATCCATCTCAGTTGGGAGTCGTTGACGAGGTACCGCCAGGTCTTGCCCCAGTTGGCCACGAGGTCGGACAGCTTCTTGCCCTTGATGCGGTCCGCGACGTGGTTGATGGCCGCACATACGATGTCGTTACCACGGCCGATGGTAAATGTCATGCCATGGCCAGTAAACTGGGGGTCGGAGGTTTCGAGGATGCAGTACGCGGATGAGTAATCACCAGCAGCGTTCATGGCATCACTGCCGGTCTTGTCGAGGGATGTAGGGAAGCGGACATCCCGCGTCTTCCAGCCGGTGATAACAATGTCTGTGGAAGCCATGTTTACGGCTGTGTAAAATACGTCAGATGCCAGGGGATGAGATGTAAGATGGTAGGGAAGCGTAGGGCAACAGGTAAGAGAATCAAAGAGAAGGAAGAGTGTTTATTCAATATGAACGACCTCAGCCGCTCGAGTAAGCTTGTATCTATTGATGTTATATATATATGTATGAGACTCTAACTGGTTGGACCGGCATTTTGTCGTCCGTCTACGGGTTTGTCTTCTGACGGTATCCTGATGCCGGCACCACACCACTTGTCTCGCTGCCCCAGACCCTCACATTGGAAGGTATCGTCGTCAAATGGCGGGGGAGGGGTCGAATGGGGAGCATCATAGTGGGGTGTCTCCCCAGTTCTTTGATATCAGCGTGAACTCATGATTGATGGAAAAACTATATGCCACATTCGAGGAACAAGGATCATGCCTCTGCCCCCCCAAATTCTCCGACGGGTAAGAGGAACACAACGAGGCATCTGACAGCCCGTCAGACCTGCTACTGGTCACGAGACGCGATGTAGGTTGGAAAATTCTCTTCGTTCTCGAATAAACTTGACCGTTTCGGTCAAGACTGTTCCTCAAATTCTGCAGGTCTCTTGCTGCATGATGCCGGCTTCCGAGCGCTCGAATGATGTGTATGTTCCAGCCCCCAGCCAGGGGTTTACATTGTGTTAAGGTTCTCCCTAACCAGGTCCGAATCAATGGAAATGGTTACCGGTACTCTGGTTCAGTGTTATTTCTTATTTCTCCTCTTTCCATGAAGAAATGGCAGAGGGAGTGAAGGAGTGCATGTACGGATTCGTACAAATGTCAAGATGGGTTGCTTGGTATAAGCTCGACCCGCAAATGTGACTTATCTGCCGGGGCGGGAGACCAACCTTGATTCAACGTCTTCAGCTTCATGAAAATCCGTAGGCTGAAACTTCAGATTTGAGAGCAGTCAGCTACCTCTCTTCTCGGCATCTACCCAGCCCAAATGACTCTGTGACTACCTAGGTAGAAGAGAACCCACGGCCCTACCTACGAAACTTGGCCACGGCAACAACAAACACCTCACATCGCTTTCTCAGTACACATATCAGAACCCCAAAATGACACTTCCCGGCCTTATATCTCTCTTAATCCTCCTCTCCGTCACCCTCCTCGGCGGCTTCACCCGTTTCACCCATGGAAAATACACACCTGCATTCTACGCTTACCAGCTCGACCGCGCACCAGACAATGCCTCAACAAAGATTATCCCGTATGTGGACTTCACTGTGGCAGCACTCCTGGTCTTCCCAAGCACGCGAAGTGCGGCCGCCATGTTGTGTGCGGTGCTGCAGTTCGGAGGCGTCATCTTGCGGGTGAGGGAGGATAAGAATGCGGCGCCGGATCTGGCACTATGTTTGTGCGGTGTATTGTTGATGTTGGATTGTCTTTTGGCTCGGTGAATGGAGTCAGGAAAGGGGTTAAAGGACTACGCATTTGTGATGCTGGTGTATCCGAAGTCCAAGATTCCACGCCTGACGAATAGTTACCAAATATATTCAGCCTCCGTAGGCAGGAAGCACGCTTGAAGCCTACATACCCAGTCCCGGAACAAGCAGCATGCCCGATCCCCATCTATCAAAAGCGTCATGTATAGGACACAGTAGGACCTTCGACTCTGTTGAAGGCCGAACTCCCTTTTGCCAGTTACCGCGAGTCTCAAGCTGTTTAGCACAAGGACGTATTCGCCAATGCCATGTCTTCCAATTAGTTCAGTCTCCGCCTCCGGGTTTCTTCCATGACAGCGGCACTTTGTCCCGGCTAGAGCTGCTCCCAGGCCTCTTCTCCTACCGGCCATCACCTCCGTTGTCTATTGCCTCTCTCTTGGACGTGGGCTGGCTAGCTCGGGGTTGTATGCTTTCGCTGTCCCAACCCGACACAGGCCCGTCTGAGGCGTATCTAGAGAGCCGCCAGCCTTAGACTCCTCGTCCGTTGGTGAACGCTCCATCGTTCGCTCTCGTGTAGACTCTGGAACGGTCCACCAAGAACTAGCTCACTTTCGCGCCGGGGCAGTGATTGTGCTGAGAACTTCCGACCGTCAAGGACTACAGGAAGCGCCTTCGATCCCACTTCCGTGAAGACCGTGGCCTAAACCTTCGTTTCGTGCCCGGCCTTTGCCACCTGCAATATCTCCTCCTCCAGCCCATCGACATGGACGAATTGTATGCCAGCCTTTTCCAAGGCGTCCCGGCCGGTGTTCTCCGCCACAAATTTCTTGGGCTCCATGACGCCAACATAGACAGTTTTGATCACCCCAGCCAAACCCAAGACCCTCTCGGAACACGGGATATTCCCGCTCAACCGCTTGGAGCACGGCTCCATCGTGGTGTACAGGGCTAGACCAGTAGGAAGGGCCCGTCCGAGCTCTGACTCTGGTACGCCGTGCTTATCCGCCAGCTTCAAGAAACAACACTGCTCGGCATGTGTATTGCCTTCGAGCTCCAGAGTGTATCCATCCGCCAGTAATTCGTTCGTGGCCTGGTCTACCACCACGGCGCCGACTCTGTAATTTGTGGGCTTTGGGGGAGACTTCCTCGCCAGGCTAAGGGCGTACTCCATGTATGAACGGTGGTCATTTGGTTGAATGGTAGGCATTTTGTATATTTAAGAACAGGGGGGAAAAGAAAGAGGCAAATGTGACGGGAATATTTGTCTATGAGGTTCTACATTGTACGTGAGATAAAGATTACTGGGCCACATAGAGGCGGGTAGGGGTGACGTTGAGCGCCTGCCCCGCTGGAAGCCGCCACTGGGCCCCCTGTACTGTAGCTCCGTCACTCAATTAAACCCCCGGAAGCTCTTCCACGCGTCGAGTCGCGTCTCCCAGCTCTTCTCCCCTTCAACTCACACCACACATCACAAACAGTAGCTGCAATTCACAGCATACACAGCATTCAAAATGTCCGACACTGAAGACAACATGGATGCTGAGCTCCCCGTCATCGACCCCTATGAGGTCCTCGGCCTCGAGCGCACCGCAACGCCCGACCAGATCAAGTCAGCGTACCGCAAAGCCGCCCTGAAGAACCACCCAGGCATGTGAAACATCAACTCCCACGCTTATACTCACAGTCGATATTTAATACCCCTGAATTCACGCCCCGTATCAATCAGTGCTTTCTCAAGCTAACGGCCAGTTCCCCAAATAACAGACAAAGTCCCCGAAGCCCAAAAGGCCACCGCCCACACCACCTTCCAGGCCATAGCCCTAGCCTACGCCGTCCTCTCCTCCCCGACCCGGCGCGCCAAGTACGACGCCACCGGCTCGACCTCGGAGTCCATAATCGACTCGGAGGGCTTCGACTGGTCAGACTTCTACCGCACGCAGTTCGCCGAGGCCATCAACGGGGACGCGATCGCCAGGTTCGCCGCGGCGTACAAGGGCGGCGACGAGGAGAAGGACGACGTTCTCGCCGCGTACGAGGCGCACGAGGGTGACATGGACGGGGTGTACGAGAGCGTGATGCTGAGCAGCGTGCTCGAGGACGACGACAGGTTCCGCGGGATCATCGACGGGGCCATTGCGTCTGGTGATGTCGAGGCCTACAGGGCGTATACGAAGGAGAGCAAGAGCAAGAGGCAGGCGAGGGTCAAGGCGGCACAGGGCGAGGCGGCCGAGGCGGAGGAGTACGCGAAGGAACTGGGCGTGCATGACAAGCTGTTTGGGGACAAGAAGGGGGACGGCGGCAAGGCGGCGAAGGGGAAGGGCAAGGGCAAGGCGAAGGGGAAGGAGAACAGCGAGGACGCTCTCGCGGCTCTGATCCGTGGCAGGCAGAAGGAGCGCGGCGAGGACTTCCTGGATCACCTGGCTGAGAAGTACGCTGGCGGCTCCAAGAAATCAAAGGCGAAGAGGAAGGTCGAGGAGGAGCCGGACGAGGAGGCCTTCCAGGCTGCTGCGGCACGGTTGGGAAAGAAGAAGAAGGCGTCTGAGGACTCTGCGCCCAAGGCGGCTAAGAAGTCGAGGCGCTGACATGGTTCTCTCTTATCTTTTGCATTTCGGTTTGTTGGCTGGCGTTGAGACAATGTGGATGGCTGGATGGATGGGACAGTACAGGCATGCTGTGCTGCGGGACCTGGGGGGGGGTCCAATGCGGCGGTTTGATGAGCATAGGGGCTTAGTCGCTGCTTGAACGTAATGATACCCGATTTTCAGTGCACGTATTCTTCACTCTTCTTGCCTTGGACGTCGCTTCGCGTGCCTGGCCGGTCACGAGAGGGTCGAGTACCGACGATAAGCTTCGCTACTAATCAGTCGGTGTCCTCACCATAGAAGCAATGGTGGCCCAGAGTGGCCCTCAAAGCTCGTGTATGGACAAACCCAGACACCTTCTATCACAGTCCAACCCGTCAATAAAGGTAGGTCTTACAGAGAAGCCTTCCTGATACAGCGCGTAATGGTTTCAATTTTCATAGACTAATAGAACGCCCCGATATTGATTTTGCAGAAACCCTTACCGAAAATACTTACTATCTGTACAGTACAAAGGAAATCATGCAAACACCACTCACTCAACCTTGTCCAGCTTGACAATCCACGCCAAGCAATACCAACGCAAAACGTATTAAAAACAGATGCGATCGTCCGCGTCCAAGTGAAGCAGTAGCATGTCGATCACCTATCCATCTCGACCATGCTATAATCAAACCTGGGTGATCATAACCCGAAGACATTTTCCATTGGATTTCATACTGGTTGAGGCGCCGAGGGTCCTATGCGCAGTGGACACTCGAGCTCTCTGGCATCAATGAACAAGACCGAGGAATGCTGGGTCTCGTGAATATCATGCCAGTCTTCCAGCTGATGCTCTTTGTGCTGTGGCTTAAAATAGCGCCAGAACATTGTTCAGCGCATCGCTAGGGGTGGCGTAGAAAGCCACTGCGATGATGATATACAGAGAGAACAGCATCGCTCCTTCGAGGTAGTTCGACTTGCCGTCCTGGACGACGTACGTGACGATGAGAACAGAGATGAAGAATGTAACAGTCTCGACTGTGGAAACGCAGAGCAAAAGGCGTCAGCTTTAACATGTGACAGATGATGTGCGAGGCACGGTGTCAACTTACATGTCTCGAATTGAAGGTCCATGGGCCTGTCGATGATCCAACCAAGGAGAACGAGGAATGGTGTGACGAGGAGGGCAATCTGTACACTGGATCCAACAGCGACTCCCATAGCCTGTGCTCATGTTAGCATTTCCGGTCGCGAAATAATCGAAAGACAGACTCAAACTTACGAGATCCATCTTATCCTTGATAGCCACGACACAAGCCGTAACGTGTTCTGCGGCGTTGCCAACAATCGGAATCAGAATTAGACCGATGAAGTTCTTGCTGACAGCCCCAGTCGCGACAATGGGATCGATGCTGTCGACGAGATAGTCGGCGCAGAAAGAAATAATGAGCGTCACGCCAATGAGGACTGCTGCAGCAGACCAAGCGCTCATGGTATCGTCCTCCGCGGCCTCCTCCTCTTCGCCTGCCTCATCTGCCAAGACCTCGGGGACTTCGGGGTTGAAGAGGTTCTTATGCGTCTTCAACTGGAAGTACAAGTACAGACAGTACATTACGAGCAAGATGATGGCGGTTCCTCGCGACAGGATCAGAACGCTCTGGTGGGCGGCTTCCTTGTCCTTATCTTTCTCAAGGACGATGAACAGAGCAGCAGGAATCATCATGGATGCCGATGATAGGGTCATGAGTGAGCAGGTAGTTTGCGCTGTACCGGAGGCGAACACCTGTTCAGAGCCGTTGCCGTCGCTATCACGCATGTTGGTGATACCGCCGAGGAAGAAGCACATGCCAAGGACGAGGAGCAAGTTAGAAAGGATAGATCCGAGCATGGACGATTTGACGACCTCAAGCTGGTTGTTCTGAAGAGCAATGACACTAACCTGTCCAAACTGTCAGTTTCTGGGGGGGGTGCTATCAAGATTGCTACACTCACGATTAATTCGACAGCATTGCCAAAGGTCGCGTTGAGCAGACCGCCAAGGGCTTCGCCCAATTTTGAGGAGAGCTCCTCGGTCGCAAAGGAGAGGCAAGCAGCCAGGGGGATGATGGCCAAGAAGTTGAGGATGAAGACGACCGTTGGACTCCAGTCCATGGCACCGGAGGCAAGCCCAAGTGGGACGAACACCAGTAGAACATTGACATAGTCTGATATTACAATTAGTACGTGATGCAAATCCGAATTATCACGATGTTTTGTTTGTGATTCAGATGACGGAGATACTTACTGCTGAGTAGAGTGACCTTGATGATGTTGAAAACATGTGCTGGCCATTTGATGAAAGGGTTGGGGCTGTCCACTCCGGGTGTCTTTCTCGAGTCGAGGAAGACTTGACCCCAGAAGCCTCGAACCTTAGGAGAAGGGGCATCGCCGTTTGAACGGCCGATTAAGGGAGTCTGTTCGTCGTTCTCGCTTGGGCCTCCATTTTCGTTGGAACCATTAGGCCCGGGCGCGCCAGCCTTGAGAAAGCTGGGACGCATTGTTTTGAGCTGTTCTCGGAAAGTAACGTTTGCTGTATCACGGCCGCATGGCCATCGGTTAGCTTTCCTAGGCCCACCAGGTTGTTTGTGAAAGAGAATGGAGTGACAATGAAGTGATATTTGTTCACAAGTAAGCGCGGCCGTAGATAAGTTACCAAGGAACGTGGGGTCAGGTGAATAGGAGCGGGATATGTGATATGATTGAGGTAGTAGAGGAAGTCACAGAGACATTAAGGAATCACAGTAAGCTGTGCAACGAATATGTCTCGCCGATAGCTGTAGGGTTACTCACAAACCATGGTAGGGCTGATATAGTCCGATTACCACGCTGATCCCAACAAAAGCGAAGTTTGAAGGAAAGAGCCAAGAACGGACTATAAAAGTATCCTAAAGTAGGAGTTCCTGCGGATGATGTGTTTGCGTGGGCGGAGTGAGTGTTGATGACGGACGGTTGGCTTGGCTGGGCCGGATTTGTGGCTTGAAAAAACAGTTGGACCGAGTCGCAGTGCCGGCGGGATGTCTTAGCTTAGCTGGAGCTTAGCTGATCTGGGGGAGAGACGATAAAGCTAATGGCTGAATGCTTCACGTGTGCCTTGCAGAGCGAGGAATTTTAGCAGTAGGCCAGTCAGTACTGGATGTTGGCAGCGGCAGAAGATGCAAGATGCGCGAACAACAGTTCCGAACGGCAAGTTGTAACGACGTCAGGACCCAGTAAAAATCCTGCCCCAACCGCGACAGCACTTGGACTTTCAATGGCGCAAGCTTGGAATGCTAGAATTGTTGTAGGTTTCCACGTTCTCCAGGAGGTGGAAGAGAAAGGGAAGATGGGTATGACCTGAGTTTGACTTGGGATGTTTTCTCTCGTTCAAAATGTGTAACAACAAACCTGCAAGATCGTCAATTGATGTCCAAGATCTCAGGCACTTTGGCGCGTCTCGGCAGTGAAGCTAAGTGTGGCTCTGTGGGCCTGTTTGGAGGAGCAGACGTACGTCAGATTGGTCAATGGAGCCAACTTGAGGGGCACCCTGGGACCTCTGGGTGCTCTGGTGGGGAGCTAACTGCTACGTTGACATGTCAACTGGTCTAAGAATGGTGGGTGGCTTATACGGGACATTTGCATTTATTTGCTCTCGCAGGAATTATCAGGATCGACTGGATCGTTGGCTTGACCTTGGCGATGGCCTTGGAAGTACAGTGCCCAGGTGGGCGGCCTCAATAATCTCTTGGGTGTATTGGGTGTAACACTCCAACTGCATGTAAGGACGTCGCCAACTCGTCAGCTCGTCGGACTCTCACAAACCCCAGCTAGAGGCCGCGTACTCGTTACCCCCCCCC
>LKEA01000019.1:0-19471 GCA_003795315.1 Cytospora schulzeri | reverse complement strand
TTATCGATAAGCCCGTGAGCCTGAGCAATGCGTGCCATGTGGCATGCATACGACAATCCATATTAAATCCTGCGAGATCAACGATGACCGGCAGTTCGTTTGATAAGAAACTCCCAAGGGAAAATGACCAAAGAAGGAGATCTTCACGTTTACCCTCAATACTGCTTCCACCTCTCCGAGACTATCAACAAATTCTGTCCTCTGCGATCCATCGACATCGACAACTTGACGAGGCATCCTGGCTTTGAAGGTATGTTACCGCGCTCCTACTCACTGGATCAACTATAAATTTTGACCATTCTTCAGGGCAAGATGTCTTCTTTCATCTCAATCACCCGGTAAGATGGGTCCGAATCACAGGAATGGTCGTCGCTGTCGACGAATTCGGGACTCGACGGAACTACACCGTGGATGACAGCAGCGGCGTATGTATCGAGTGCGTTGTGGACGTACCCAAATCTGACCCCAGCATCACACTGGGTTCCAAGGAACAGCCTGCGGCAACTGGTAAACCCCGTGTCCCAGACGAAGTCGACGTTGGGACCCTGGTGGATATCAGAGGTGGCCTGGCCCTATTCAGGGGTAGCAAGCAGGTCAAAATCGAGAAGGCGACGATAATACGCTCAACGGAGCAGGAATTGGTCTATTGGGAGAAGGTTCAGGCATTCAGGCGTGAGGTGCTGGACCGACCATGGGAGCTGACAGATAAGGAGGTGAGGAGATGTCGCAAGGAGGCAGAACGAAATGGGTAGGCGTGCCTGATTCTCGTGTCGAGTCGAGTATGATCAGTAGCCCATCCAGGCTGGACCGACTGAGCGAGGGCGTTGAAGGATGGCAGTCGGCCAACACAGTCCGCACAGGTCGAGCGTCTGCATAGGTTGAGCCTGGGAGGTTAACAAGTGCCCAAGGACCGACCGACGTCTGAAGGCGCTGTTAGCAACAACGAAAGTTGCAATCCATCCCATTTTCGCAGGGTTAGGATCAGAATATCACCAAGCCGTGTGTTGACAACATCTTACAGTAGGACTGCCTATACCAATCGCTCCAATACATAGGAGATGAACCCATTGTCATGCTTCCACCCACCCGTTCAAGGGCGTGGCCTCTCCAGTCAAGGGTGGCTGGGAGCAACTTCCGACCGAGGGTCCAAGCAGGGCAGTTTCGCGAGTGGTATCAGCGACGGGCAACATTTGTGCGCGGTCTTGCGGCTGTCATCTCAGCAGCGAGGCTTTTGAGGCACAGACCCAGTATGGGGAACAAACTGTTCCTGGTGGATGATGATAGGACCTTCCTCGATCATTCATATATACGACGTCGGAGAAAGCAGTCATCACCCTTGTCATTACACCAAGTGTTTGGCTCTTGTCGAGCAGCACGGCCATCACAGGGCGGCCTGCAAACTACATGGCATCTGCGATGGGAAACAGCTGACAGATACGTTCATGGCATCGGCTTGAATCGGAAGCCGATTGTTTGTCAACTTGAAATGTTCAACATCGAGCAGGCCCAGTCAACACTCGGGCGCTTATACTCAAGAAAAAGGTCACCCAAGGGAGACTGTTATGTGAAAGGATGGCTACTGAATGTTCCCGTCAAAGTTGATCGATGGTCCTTGTAAGGGAAATCCAGGGCAGTCCTTTGCGGAGACGGAAGAGGAGCACCCGGAACTCCAGCCTGTTGAGAGCTCGAGTATGGGGAGCATTATGTGGGCGCGTACCATGGGCATATGGGGGCCATGTGATTCCGTACAGTCAAGATTTTAGCCCATCCTACTGGACTCTGAGGAAAAGGTCCACAATGCGTGGCATAAAAAGAAAATACAATTGTAGCGCTCCCGGTCCCCGATCCTCCCGCATCTGCGGTATGATGATCAGTGGACGATCAGCAAATAGTGTAGGGCCCAGCTGTTCCAGTGGCCTTCCTGCAATGCTGACCAACATTGGAACAAATTTAGAATCAATGAACATCGCCCTGGCCCGTGGAACGAAGACCGCGAAGCACTTGGATTTCGAGGGCTCAGCGCCGCATTGCTCAGATATTCGCGATGATGCAAGGACTGTTTTCATTATTGTCAAGGCTTCCTTGACCACCTATGCACTTACTTAAGTGTACTTAGATATGTATCTGCGGGTATTCTTCCCGGGAGCACAAGAGGTGTGGCACCATGCATAATCATGCATTGCTAGAGACCGCTTCGGCGTCGAGCTGCAAACACGAGGCACCGGCATTTTGTTCTGCGCCCCGTTCTACAACGCGGCCACGTGGAATACTCGTGTCCCGTATGTAATCGTGGGATTACGTGCTGGAACCAACATTTGTTTTGTTTTCTCCAAAAGTACCCTGGCATTACATGTGTCTGTTGGTGTTGACACGATTTTGCCTTTGGGTCTTCTGTTCCAAAACAACCTGGAGGTCAGTGACGCTTGACATGTTCCAATGTGGTGTACTTTGTTTCCAGGTCTCGTCCGTTACTTTGTGCATTTGCCCGCAGGTGTGATGGACAGGGAGGGACCGTTGGGTATACCTGGGCAAGGAGACACTAGGTATAGCGGTAGTGCCGCAGGCTAGAAGGTTGCAGAGACGTTCTAGAAGACCAAATCGAAAGGATAGATAGACAAACGGCCAAATTCAAGCCAGGTTTGGAATGTCACAGGTGATACGTCTGTTGCGTATACACAGCTTCCCACATGCCGTTCCAATGTTGGAATACTATACCCAGGTAGGTGAAGAACGGGGTTTAGAAATTGGCAGGCAAGACAGCCCCTCTGTCTGCAACGTGTCGTTGCTATTGTGTGATTCGAGGCGTGTTTTAGACTCTGGCAGATTACAGGAAGGACACGACGAACGACGGGTGGATATTCCTGCAGAGGCTCAGAAGCAAGACAAAGGAGTATGACAGTGACAGAAACAGAGACTGTCACAGCCTTCCAAGAAGGGACGGATTCCAGGATATGGCATACATTGTTCGATCTACCGTACTGCAGGAAATGAAGACTGGGATTCTGCATGTGAGTGTTACTCATTGCAGTTAAATATGCTGTCTTAATCTTGTGATCCATCCATCCATCGTCCATCCATCTCTATGGCTCGAAACGCGAGAGAGAGAAAGAAAAGAGAAAAGGAGGCAGAGGATCCCGCTGCCCGTCAATCTACGCCCTCAACCAGATGTTCTTGCCTTTCAGGGCTGACAAGCTCGGAACCGAAAGACGCTTGGTAGGTGCTGCTACTTGCTGTCGGCTGCCGGGACTCACCGTCTGTTGGTCCTTAGGGTCCTCCTGACTGCCCAGATGCCCTGAAGCTGCAGCCAGCCCGCCTGTAAGTGAGGATTTACATAGAGATCCGTTGGTCGCCGCATTTTTTTTTATCTTACCTACTTAGTAGGTACCCAGGGTAGTGCGACACACCTTTCTCTCCATTCTGAATGGAATACATTCCCACATTCTGTACTTGGTCGCCAGTACCTACCGGTAGCACTGCGATAGGTACCTAGTCTACATAAGCGTGGTGTAATATAAAAGTAGCACCACGCTAACGCAGCCAGTGCCTGGTCCTCAAGGGAACCTTGAAAGGTGCCACTTCCTAGGCGCCCAGGTTGTATCCGTATGTTGTAACTGGGCGCTGGGGACTCGCTGGATCTCGACTTGCTGGAGTGTCAGAGGAGTCTCCTGCATTTCCGGATCCCACATCCCTGTACCTGCAGCATAGCGGGCCATTCAAGGGTCAGATCAACCTTAGAAGAAGGTTTGTAGTGGCACTTGCAATCCACAGACCGCCCACGCCCAGCCCACGGCTGGTTTGCCCACTAACTGAGTGACATGAATGAGGGTATGATGATTGTCCAACCTTCAGTCAGTCAGTCATTCAGTCAATCAGTCAGTCAGTGGGCAGTCAATCCCCAATCCCCTCTTTTCGCCCATTAAGGTTGCTTCTGCTTTTGCTTCTGCTCCTATTCCTGCTCTTTACTACTCGTGCTCTCTGTGTCCCGCTTCTGCTCTTCTACTGAAGGTCTCACCTCATCAATCAATTCAATCAATCAGTCAATCAATCAAGCAATCAACCTCTGCGGCTTCCCACTGCCACTACAGTACCTACATTGCCATCCCCCATACTCACTCCGTCTCTATTTCACATCCACAATTCTTATCCTACCCTAGAACGGTCCGGGCCTGTAACAGAACTGCAGTCCTGTATCTGCATCTGTCAAATTCCCTTTCTTGGGAACCTGCAGTCCGGCAATTTCCCGCCGTCTCTCCGTCTGCGCCGCAGGGTCAATCCATTCGCTGGTTGCCACTGCTTGCTCCTTTCCTACGCCGAAGAAGCTTTCCTTCATCCAGCAAGCTTTACCTACCACACCTACCGATCCGAACGAACCTGGGAAACCTTGTCGGACACTGCACAACGTGTGCCCCCAGTACATACATACATACTTACATACATGTACTGATCGATCCTCGTTCTGCTCACTTCTCAGTCTCGGCTTCCTCTGTTATCAGGTGTCCTTGACTTGGCCCTACAAATTACGGACTTTATCTACAATAGGTACCGTACGGTTTAGTGCCCTTTTCGTACCTTCAGGAGGCAACGAGCTCTTTAATGCGCAGGCCTATGCTCCCGCCTGGATCCACCACCTAAACAGGCACACACACCGACTTCGTTTCGTCCGCCGACAAGGAGTCCACTGATCCGATACTTACACTACCTACCTACCGCCATCTCCACGAACGATCGTCTATTGCCATCTCCTCTTGAGTCTCCTGCTCCTCCGTCACCATTGTCTGTCTGAACTGTGACTATCACGACCCCTGAGATCCACAAAAGACGGGCCTCACCCACGAGATCATCTCCACTTCCTGTCTGGTCCTGCTCCCGCTCCCGTCCCGAACAAAGCCCTGTCGTGTCAAAGCTTCTCGACCTGGAGCAATTTCGACCGGACGTACGAGACAACTGAAATGTCGACGACTGAAGCATAACTCAACCACCAACTTCGAGTTCGAGAGCTAGGCCGGTCGCTCCAATGGGTAACAGCCAGGGCAAGCCCGTCGAATTCGACGGCGAAGGTGCTTATCTCCCCATTCTATCGCCCCTTGACCTACCTGCCGTCGTCGCATTGTGCTTCGACCTGTGTTGGTATATCTGACTGACGAGTGCATCTCCGCCACAGTAAACCTCAACCACTTCCGACTACTGCGAGTCGTCGGCCGAGGAGCCTTTGGAAAAGTACGGATTGTCGAGCGAAAAGATACGGGCCTCTCCTTCGCCCTGAAGTATATACGCAAGGATGAAGGTGCGCGAGCCAATCCTTGATGCCTTTGTTATCGCCGCCGGTTTGGCTGACATCATGGGTGTACAATTTAGTCGTGCGATCCGAAAGCGTGCGAAACATCATTCGAGAGCGCCGCATGCTCGAGCATGTGAACCATCCTTTTATCTGCAACTTGCGCTACAGCTTCCAGGATATAGAGTACATGTGCGTCCACATCCCCGATCCCTTGGCCCCTCGCTACATTGTGGTGCTGACGTTATGCTAGGTACCTCGTTGTGGACCTCATGAGCGGCGGCGACCTACGATTCCATATCTCCAGGAAGACGTTCACTGAAGAGGCTGTGAGGTTTTGGATTGCCGAGCTGGGCTGTGCTCTCAGATACATACACGGTCAAGGCATTATACATCGTGATGTGAAACCTGACAATGTTCTCCTCGACGCGGATGGTCACGTCCATCTTACTGATTTCGTAAGGAGTAACTCCCCAACCGAACTCGTCTATCTTGTACTGACATGGGGCTGCACAGAACGTTGCCTCGGATATCATCCCAGGAAGGGTGCTGACGAGCAAATCCGGAACTCTAGCGTATCTTGCCCCGGAGGTCTACGCTGGACACGGATACGACAAACGGGCTGACTGGTGGTCTCTTGGTGTGCTTTTCTACGAATGCATCTACAACAAGGTCAGTGCTTGCTCATCCCCGATAACTTTTCTTATTCACGGCCTCGGGTTCGTCGATCGCCTGCGGATCGTCAGGCGCGCACAATCGGCAACCCACGTCGTCGAAACCCCTCCATGTGTGGGCGGAAAATTAATGCGGTTGCACAGCGACCATTCGAGGGAAACTCAGAGAACGCTCTGAGCAACGTCATTCAAGCGGCAAACCCGAAGTACCCCATAACGCAACCACCCGTTTCTCTACTGTGCCTATACGCTATCAAAGACGCATTGACTGCAGATCCGAACAAGCGACTTGGTCGCACATGGGACAGCTTCATAAACCAAGAATTCTTCCGGGTCATCGACTTCGAGGCTCTGGAAAGAAAGGAAATCGAGCCTGTCTTCATCCCATCATCCGAAAAGACCAACTTCGATGCGACATACGATTTGGAGGAACTTTTGCTAGAAGAGGCTCCCTTAGAAGCCCGAGCCCGCAGGCAGAAACCTAGGGAACGACTCAAGGACGATGCCACAGAGAAAGAGATAAGAGAGGACGAACTATACAAGATGATAGAGTCCGACTTCCGGCCTTTCGATTACACAGTGGCCGCATATAAGAAGTAGGTGGCGACGTGTTGCACGCATCGTGGCGCTTTTGTGCTAACCGCTATGATAGGATCACGGAAGGAGCTGGACCGAACGATGAAGGCCAGCCTGGCGCAGCAAAAACTAATGGTCTAACGGATGCACAGCAGCCGCAGGCGCTGACCACAAATGAAGCACGCCCCCTCCCGCAAGCGGCAGCTACCTCGAATGGTTATCAGGCCGGTCCAGGGCAGCCACTTGGGCCATCGAAATCCACCGATGCCCACGCGACATCACACCATCATGGCAAGAGTGCACACAGCAACAAAAATGGCAAAGGAATTGCTGTCCGTCCACCTCCACTACCGCCGTACCCCAATTCATATACAAACTCGAAACATGGCAAGGCCAGCGGCCCCAAAGGCATCTTTGTCGAGAGCCCTACCGGCGGTGTTCAAGTGACACTGGATGGTGGTGGTAGCTGGTCTGACCTTGCTCGACAAGACGCAACACTACCAGCCGATGCAGCTGGCCCAGGACAGGAGGGTGCGAAGGTCGAAGCCAGCTCTGGTGGCGTCTTTGGCTTCCTGAGTAGGAAGAAGGGCAGGGGTGGTAGCCCCAAACCTAAGGAGAGGGGCGTCCTCGGGAAAGAGGGTGCCAGAGTCGTCATCGGTTAGGCGCGATTGGGGGCATTGCGCAATTGGAAGGAATCAACAATCGCTTCTGAGGTCGAGGATCGGACATTCAACAGCCGCCGGATACTTGAGCCTGTTGCGCCAGCTCAACGTTTGAGTAGCGAGAGGACAAGACACCGAGGCCGGCGAGCCTGCTCTTGTTTTCATGGGATCGAAAGACCGTGACTCGGCAAATACCAGATACCCGGGTTGGCGGCCAGAAACTGGCTCCTCGAATGTGTTGGGTCGAGTGAGCGAATACACAGAGGGCGACAAGCGAGAGGACTACCTACCCACAGTCTGACTATCTAGAGGCGATGGTCGCAACACCGAACAATCATTTTGGTCAGTTACTGGGGTCGGACGGTCACATACGAGGCAAAACTCGATACCACTACTTTGTTTTGCATGGGGCGACGGCGGCAGCTTTTCTTTTTGACTCGTCATAGCGCCGTCGTTCTGCGGTTGTTTGGTATATCGTTCCTTCGGCGTCATTGTTAGAATTGGTGGGTGGCTTGGTCACAGAACATAGTTGCATAGGTCCCGGATTTTTGGGGATCTGGGAGTTGTCGCTGCATGAGCAAAGAGTGATGAGGGATTCAGTGTTCCACCTACATCTCCGTTCCTTTTCCTTGCGGCCTGTTTTTTTGTCATTTTCCCGCATTACCAGTCTTGGTCAACATTAGCATCAATCAGCATGAATAGCGGTGGCTCGAATGACCAGGCGATCTCGGTCTCCTGAAGAATACCAGCGGGATACCATGTCGTTATTATCTAAGTAGGACAGAGCAAGTGAGATAATGGAAAGCGTTTTGACTTGAGTGATATATATGTCTACTTGATATGAAACGACACCACGGTGTTACTGTGTCAGTTATTTTGGAATTAATTGGCGACACCCCCTGAATGAGTTGCGGTACCACACAAAGGCATACCCAGGTGTGTTGAAAGACACAATCAGGGTTCAGGGTTCAGGGTTTTGACCGTGCCCCCCCCGCCTTAGCAGGGGGTGATGGGGGGGTTGGTATCATTCGGCTCGGCTCAAGCTCGTGACGCTCTCTCAATCCGGCACGGAGAGCTAGAGTCTCATCAGCCCCCAAACATCTCGCCAGCCCAACATCTCCTGAACATCGACCGACATCTTCTTCTTCCCCTGAGCCTACCATTGGCCATAAACCTACCAACCACTGGCCGGAACCTCGGAAGGGGAAAGAAAAGGAAGCAAACCACCATCAGATAATCGAAACGAAGTAACTACGGGATACGATCAAGATGGATCTGGCCTACGACCACATCGTGGAGGAGTCGCTCCCCAAGGAGGACGACGGCAAGCGCAAGATCAGCGGCGCCGAACAGACGCAGCAGAGCCTCAACGACGAGATACAGGATGCTTACAAGGCCTTCTCCGCTAGTCCTTGGGGCGCCAAGATCGGTGGCTTCTTTGGAACTGTTGTCAAGCAGGTATGTCTGGAAAGGGAAGAAGGGTGGGCAGGTTTGAATCGCGCTGGCCGTGTACATGGCCAGGGCACTTGGAAGCAGCGCGGAACTAACGTGAAGCCTGGTACCCGCAGGGCGAGTCCGTCTACCAAGAGGCCCAGAAGGAGCTCACCGCCGTCGGGAGCGAGGCCCAGCGCGGGTTCTCGGGGCTCACGAGCGCCGTCATCAGCCGGACTAGGGGCCTGTCGCTGGCGGGCGGCGCAGGGCCATCGACCGAACAGCCCGAGCAACAACAACAATCACAACAGCAGCAGCAAGGAGGGGAGGGAGCTGGGTCCAAGGAGATGACCACGGACGAGGCCCTCCAGGAATCCGAGACGGTGCTCTCGCGCCTCCGCGCCGAGGCCGCCAAGCGGCTCAAGGACGTCCAGCGGGCCGAGGACGCGGCGGACGAGGCGCTCCTGCGCTTCGGCACCAACATCCGGGACTTCCTCCGCGAGGCCGTGTCCATCGCGCCGCCGTCGGCATCGGCGACTTCGTCGTCCGACCCCAACAACGCGGCGGCGGGCCAGGGCGGCACACTGTTCGAGAGCAAGGACGCCGCGGGTAAGCGGGTGATCCACACGAGCCGGTTCGACGCGCAGCTGCACGTCATCCACACGTCGACCGAGAGCTTCACCAAGGACCCGGCGACGGGCGACTGGGACACCTGGGGCCGGGAGTTTGACATCGGGAGCAGGACCGAGGAGATCGCCGGGGACCTGGAGAAGTACCCCGAGCTGAGGGCCACCATGGAGAAGCTGGTGCCCGAGACGATACCGTACGAGGACTTCTGGAAGAGGTATTACTTCCTGAGGCACGGTATTGATATCGCCGAGGCTAGGAGGAGGGATCTCTTAAAGGGTATGTTCTTGATTTTGGCCCTCTTTTCTTCTCTTCTGTCTACTATCTATCTTTCTTTTCTCTCGTGTCATGCCCCGATACTGACTATATGATTTTTAGCTGCCTCCGCCGAGGAAGAAGTTGGCTGGGACGAGGATGATTCCGATGACGAGGAGGCTGCCGATTCGAACGCCAAGGCTCCCGAGCACCGGCGACCAGGCTCGACGGAGTCGTCGACGACCATCCACCCGCCTTCCACCAAGGCCTCATCCAACCTTCTTAAGCCAACCGAGCCGCGCAAGTCCAACGACGAGAGGTCGCAGCCTGACAGCGAGACCAGCTACGATATGGTCGGCGCGGCGTCGGGTAACCCGAGCAACGCACCAAACAGCCCGAAGGAGGGTCGCAAGGCCGATGACGAGAGCGACGAGGAGGATTGGGAGTAGTAATAGTTGCAGCCACTTTTTCCTCGCCTGTATTTGTAGCCTGATGATGGGTGGGAGTCTGGCGTTCTTGAAGATTCTGATGCGGGTATGCTCTATCTTCCTCCATGCTGGCCTTTGTTGTCTGTAGCCGGGTCGCTAAATGCGACGATAATCGCTGGGTATCAAGTATGACTTTTTGAAATAATGCTCCAGCCTGCCCAGTCCCCCTAACTTCCTTCCTTTTCCCACAAAACCTCTCTTGTCTTGAATAGCGATTTGAATGTTGTCTTCACCTAACATCTCATCTCTTGCGCTGAACCTTGGTGAATCCATCGTCGTCGACCTCGGGTGCTGCCTTCTCCTTCTTGGGCGCCTCAACCAGGGGGGGCGCGTCGTCCATATCATCATCGGAGCCATCATCCTCTCCGTCAGTGTCGTCCCAGTCGGTGTCCTCGTCCTGGTCCTCGCCCTTCTTGAAAAGACCCTCGACCTTGGCGCCCTTCTTGCCCTGCCACCTCGCCAACAGCCGGTCTACGTCCTCAAAGTTGCCCCGCGTGCACTGGGTGCGCAGGCGCATGATCTCGGTGGCGACGTCGAAGGCCGAGTCGTCGTCGACGTTGACCTCGAACTCGTCCAGCATGACCTGCAGGATGAGGGTCTCGATGTACTCGACGTCGGGCTCACCCTCATCTTCTTCTGCCGTCTGTGCTGCTGTGGGCTTGGCGGCGGTCGTGGTCGTGGTGGGCTTGGCGAGGTCGGGGAACTGCTCGACGACCTGGCCCGCGAGCCAGTCGCGCTTGTCGGCGCTGTCGGGGCCGCCCCAGTTGTTCTGGACGGCGAGGGTGAGGGCGGGCCAGAGGTTCAGGGAGAGGGCCACGCCTTGCTCGAAGCGGGACTGGCGGGTTTCTGTATTGTGGGAAGAAAGGGGTTCTTGTCAGTCTTCTTGCTTCCAGGCAGGCTGGAAGGGGGAGGGGGAGGGTACTATGAAGGGGTTGCGACGACGAACCTGCTGAGGGGGCTTCTGATGAGGCCATCTTGTTGGACGATTGACAAGATACAGTTGGTCTTGTATAGTTGGGGGATGTATGGTGAAGAGGGTGGGCTACTAGCGAGTGTATGAAGGTATAAAAAGAGGAATTCTCGATATGGGTGCTGTTTGTTGACGAGGGGCAGCTTGGACATCAAGTTGGCTGGCCATGCGCGATTGTTCAAAAAATTTCGAGAGCATGCATTACTATCGATACACCCATGCACTTTGAAAGAATACACGCCCCTAACGACAACCCTGCTCTAACCCTGCGATAACCTTGCGATAAGCGTACGATAACCCTGCAGTCCAGATCGCTGTCGGGAGTCGGTCTTCTGGGTTCTGGAAGTTTGGAGACCGGTCCATTTGAATGGGCCTTCCCTATTACCTAGTGTACGATGACCTCATGCAAGCAAGTACCATATCCTGGACGCTGGACACTGGACGGTCACGGACTTTAGATCAAAACGGAGTACTCCCCGTTCCGTTCGGACTTGACAGAGGAGGAATGTGGAAAACTCTTGAATGGAAGGAAATCATGCAAGGTCTCGAGGAACATTTGCACCCTTATGAGCAGCACAGCACAATTCACAATTCACAATTGGCACCCGTGGGACAGTAGCTGCCCAGGTGGGTTCAAACTTAAGTTTACATACATACTTAGTACATAGTAGCTGAGCAGCTGAGCACCTGGGCAGGGCTGGAAGATGGGGGACGTGGAACTACCGGTAGGTGACACTTTAGTGAGTGATGTGATCAGCCTTTCAATGGACCCTGAGTCAGTGTCCACCGGCCCAAGCCTGCTCAGCCCTTGCAGCCCGGGATTTGATGTCTGCAGATGAGGAATGAATTCTGCAAGATTTTGAGAATCCGGGTGTCAGAGTGTTAGAGTCAGGAGACAGTCTGAGATGATCGTCTGTCGTTCTCGGCGATATAGAGCTGTTATCTCTCTTAAATACGACGACCCTTGTTAGCATATCCCGTAAGACGGGCAGGCAGTGGGAAGATGGAGGATGATGACGACGACCCCTCAAAATTTTGGAGTTGTAGCAACTTTTCAAGAATTCAACAGATAGATAGATGAACAGATGAACAGACATGTAGCAGATAGATACCGGTCTGACTGTGACATTGCGCCCTTCCAGTAACTACCCAAGTAACACATCCACTAGGTATAAGACCCTAGGCAATAAGACTGGCTAAAGGTGTAGTGTAGTTCCTCCCCTCCCCCCCCCTTTCTGCCCACGAACGGACTGACCTGTGTGCCGAGTGTCGAAACGGTGTTCCGGTGCTGACAAATTGAAAATCGACTTTCCAGGCCCCTCCACCTTGTCAGGCCTGTACCGCACCACCATCGAAGGAACGAAGCTGGAAGTCAGGCCCCCCCCCCTTGGCCCCTCCACCTTGCATTCTCTCACCTCACTTTCGCCCTTCATTGCCCTTTACTTTAGTCTCACGCCTTCAAATCCTCAACCTGCAGGAATCTCACGGAAAAGGATCCTCGCAGTTTCCAGCCATTGGACAAAAACTTGACACATTTCACCTACTTGCGACCAAACATTTCCCCCCTCATAAACTTATCGATATCGTTCCAAAAGGAAAGGCAGCATTTCGCCTCTTCCCATCCATCTATCTGCATGGACCCTTGCGTACTGTAATCGGTACGATCGTCAAGGCCAACCAACAAAACGTGAACCTCGACCTGACCTGCCGTGCCGTGCCTGGGCGGACGGACTTCACTCATCGCAGTCAGCCTAGAACCATTCCTACGTACTGCTGTGGTCTAGTGTCCCGTTCTGTGCTTTGAACTACTTTGGTTTTCCGTTCCGACCGTGCCCTCCTTTTCCTCTTCTCTTCTTCTGTGCATTCAATCCACCCACCTTCACTCACGTCGTCATTCCTCGTTGAGCATTCACGGCTTCCCTCCAGATCGCTCCCCCGGGATTTGACCTCGCGCGACCAGCCTGATAACTCTGGCATCCTACATCTCCTTTTCAGTTCCAGATCGAATCCAGTTCCTCGACGCTCAAAACTGGAACTGGGGTTAAGTGGAACGCTAGTGGCGAATATCTGTCATCCCATCCGATCGGACAAAGCGGAGGATCACTACTGAATCGACAACGTCCAACTCAGGCTTTCCACACCACTACCTTCCATCGTCAATCTCTTTATCGCCTATCACGATGGCATCAACCAGCAATCCCCTATCCCACTTTATTTTAACCCCTCAGCAGCAGAGTCTGCTCTTTGCTGCCCTCAACTCCAACAAGCAGTCATCCGCCTCTCCCGCCAAGGACAACCTGAACATGTCTCCTTCATCTTTCACCGATTCCCCTGTCCAGAAGACGGACATCAATGGCTTCCAGGAGAGCCCCTTTATCGACTACGATTACGAATTGAACGGCGACACGAGCTTTGACTTCGGCTTTGCTGATGGGACCCACCCCAAAATGATCGGGGACCTGCCAGGATCAGGATCAGCCTCTAGTTCCAGGTCTGGCTCAGACAACAACGACATGGAGAACACAGAGAAGAGAAGCCACCCTGATGATGAGGATGAAGACGATGGAGGCGATGCAAAGAGGCAGGAAACCGGAGAAAAGCAGCCCAAGAAGCCCGGACGCAAGCCACTTACAACGGAGCCCACTTCGGTATGTCTGATTCCATGCCACACCGATGGAGAATTGCAAGCATAGGATACTAATATGAAGTTTCTGCCGTGTAGAAGCGAAAGGCACAAAACAGAGCTGCGCAGCGTGCGTTCCGGGAACGTAAGGAGAAGCACCTCAAGGACCTCGAGACCAAGGTTTTGGAACTTGAGAAGGCTTCTGCATCAGCCAACCACGAGAACAGCCTGCTTCGCGCCCAGGTGGAGAAGATGACGGCCGAGCTGAGCGAGTACAAGAAGAGGTTCTCCTCAGTTGCCAACAACCAGACACCCAACCCGTCCGGCTCGAGACCGACCTTTGGCCATGCCGTCATCAACAACCTAAACGATGTCAACTTCCAATTCGAATTCCCCAAGTTCGGTCAACTTCCCGGTCCTCCCTCGACGACCAATGGTGATTCGACAAACAGCCGAAACTCCAACTCACAATCACGCCGTATCACCCGTAGCCCTAGTGACGGGACCAGCCCCTTGGAGAAGGCTGCTCGTCATGGGTCGACCGGCTCAAAGATGACCAAAGCCATGGACGCGCAGACGAAGGAGGACCTGGCCAAGTTCTCTGGCATCTTCAGCCCTCCGCTGACCAACAACGTTGTAGCTTCTGCGTCCCGTACCAGCACGGATTCACACAACAGCGGTGCTCCAACTACGACTTCGTCGCCATCCTCTTCATCACATTCCAATGGAGGATCAAACGCAAACTCGTCTTGCGGGACATCCCCTGAGCCTTGCAATCAGTCACCGACGGGGTACAAGCCTGCTGATACGCTGATGACGATTGGCGAAGCTAAGCAGCCTTCCTTCGCCAACACAAACCAAGGTAAGAGGAGCCAAGTTGTCGTGTTGCGTGATCCCAGCAAAGAGCAACCTCCAGGCCGTGGCTGTAACAAATGCTAATACGTACAACAGATTACGGTCACTTCTCCCACATCGACATGAACGATCTGAACTTCTTGTCATCAACCAACAACTTCCAGTTTGATCCGCAGCTGTTCGGAAGTTATCGTGAGCCTCAGGAGAACATCCTGGGCAATGGGCTCGACGACGGCTTCTTCAATGAGGCCTTCGATATGGACTTCACGACGCCCTACTTCGCGCCTAGTCCGGTAGCTCAGAAGAAGGATGCTCACAAGGCTGCCCCGGACATGGGCGATATTATTTCACGCATCGACGCCGCCAAGAACGAGGACACGACCGAACTTGTCCAAACTAACGATGGCCAGCTGTTGACTTGTAACAAGATCTGGTATGTTTCAGCATCATGCCAATTTGGAAATCAGAGACTGACCAGTGCTACAGGGAGAAATTGCAAGACTGTCCAAGGGTCCAGAGCGGCGACTTCGATCTTGACGGCCTGTGCTCTGACTTGCAGAAGAAGGCCAAGTGCTCTGGGTCTGGAGCCGTGGTCGACGAGAGCACGTTCAAGAACGTTATGCAGAAGTACCTCGGCAACTCTGATGCAGAGAGGGAGGCGAGCAACTGCAAGGGCGATTTCCAGGCCGAGCTAGTTCACCAAATCTCACAATAGTATGCTTCACAGGCTGTGTTGGAAACGGTCACTTGTACACCACCCTTGACGATGAGTACGTCAATCTGCGGGACGGCTTGCATCGCTCTGGTAGACGGCCACGGGTATGGACAATGGTCGGATTGGAATGGGCCAACACGTCGAATCGGCGCAACGGAAAATTGCAAAGGCCCAAGGAGATGGGTCAACGAAGGGGGAGTTGTTTGTTTTTTTTCACATCTGGGCTGGCGTTTTATGGTTAAAGGGAACTAGGCTGCGGCCTGCCCGCATCATGGATGTTTAACAATGGCCAGCAAGAGCCAGAAGATGTCATGTCACATTCGTTGAGGAATTCGGGAAGAGATGAATACTTGAGGGGACAGGGTACGATAATGTTGACCCGGTTAGTGCGTTGTTTATGACGTCTGAAATATGATGAATCAACAATTGTCTGCTTTAAAGCATGATGGCAACTGCCAGTGACATTCCTTGGTGTATATTCCGTGAATAGAGATGAACATCGACAAGCTTCAAGTGGCCATCTAACCTTACAAGACTTGAGACTTCCAGGGGTATCGTGATCTTGAGAGCCGAGAACTAGCCCTTTTCCAATATTGTTCGCAAGAGGTCATAACCAGCTGGCTGTAACGGCTCAAAGATGATATTCTCCTCTCAATCAAGACCCGGGGAACAAGAGGAGTTCGGTGAGTGTCGCACCGCCAAACGTTACGCCAGACTGAGTTTTGCAAAAGACGTATCAGCCGACCGAACGAAAGGGAGTAGAGCAGTCGGGTAGCCATATCACGCCCACTCAGTCCATAACACGACCTCCAAGGGAGGGCGTGGCAGAGGCATATACGTTCGTTGGTCAAGGAGCCTTCGCCTCAGGGATGGTAGGTCCAGCCCATCTCAATAGCACCACGGGGGTTTAGTCGTTCATTTTCCTGGGTCGATCATGACGGTAGAATTATCTGTTCGTACCCGTCCTATCCATTCCTTTTGGCTTTCTCCCTCTGTTTTTTTTTGGTTCTCTTCCCCTATCCCTCTTTTACATATCCCCCAGCGTCTTGCCCAGCTCCTCCCCCCTCTTGGCCGCCGCCTCCACAGCCTTGTCGACGATGGCCGCGAACCCGGACGCCTCGAAGCTCTCGAGGGCGGCCTGGGTGGTGCCGTTGGGGCTGGTGACGTTCTTCCGCAGCTGGGCGGGGGCCTCGGTGGCCTCGACGAGCATCTTGCCGGCGCCGAAGCACGTCTGCTTGGCGAGGCGGGTGGCCTGCTCCTCGGAGAGGCCCTGCCTCGTGCCGCTGGCGATGAGGTGCTCGACCATGGCGAAGAAGTAGGCCGGGCCGGAACCTGTATGTTGGGTGGTTTTCAATAAGTAAGACATTTTTATCAATGACGAGATGAAGAGGGAAGAGAAGGTGGGGGGGAGCGGGTGGAAAAGAGATAAGAGCAGGTGCAGGTAGAGGGGAGGAGGGAAAACTCACCGGACAGGCCAGTGACAACATCCAGCAACTCCTCCTTGTCAACCCACTCGGTCGCCTTGCTGACGGTGCCCATCAGCGCTGTGACCAGGTCCTTCTGCTCGCTCGAGACATCGTCCCCGGCGAATATGCCGGACGCGCCCTCGCCCAGCAGGGCAGGCGTGTTGGGCATGACGCGGACGACGGGCAGCGACTTGCCACCAGGGGTCGTGCACCAGGCGCTCAGGCTCCCGCGCGTGATACCCGCGGCGATGGAGACAAGCAGGGGAAGCTTGGAGCCGGAGGAGGAGAAGGAAGAGGCGAGCTCCTGGCAGACGCCCTTGGCGACCTGGGGCTTGACGGCGAGGATGAGGATGTCGGCGCCCTTGGCGGCCTCGGCGTTGGAGGCGGTGGTCCTGACGCCGAGGTCGGCCATCTTGTTGCGGTTGACGTCCCAGGGCTCCGAGACGTGGATCTTTTGCTTGTCGAAGCCCTTGTTGACCAGGCCGGCGATGATGGCGGCCGCCATGTTGCCGCCTCCTGTTTGTTGGGGGGAAAGATTATGTGTCAGCCTTGTGTGCGTTTTACATGAGGGGGCAAGTTTTCTTTGTGAGGATCTCGTGAGTTGTCACAAAACACACACACACACACGCACAGCTATACATCTATCTCTGACGACTTCGTCAGTCCATGATAATGTCTCATGGAGTTGCCATGTTTGGGGGATGACCTCAAGTGCTGTGAGATGAGGGATGTGAAGTGTGGGCTGCTTGGATCTCATGCTTGCTTTTCTCAGTCGACCATCACTTACCTATGAAGGAGATATTCTGGGATGATAGATCAGGTGCCATGTTGTTAGGTCTTTTCCACAAAGCTGAATGAGATGAGATATGAGAGAAACGAGGGCAAGTTGAATCGAGTTGCTTTGCATCATGTTGGATGCGGCCGAACCTTGCAAGTAAGTGGAGAGAAGCTGCCGTTATCGGTTTCTGAGGGTTAGGGTCATTCAATCAATACCTTGACTATTCTCACTTAGTAAGTCTACCTTGGTATCTACTACTACCTACTTAAGTAGGTAACCTCTTTCAATATTTCTTGTCTACCTGTTCTATACATATCGGAAGTGAGGACATGTCCTGTGGACAATCAACAATCATTGATTATGCATGAACTAGCTGTTTTATAAGGCTTTTTGAAGAGGGCATTCTGACAGGGGTGGATACAGTGATATGTCTGACTGACTGTGTCTGTCTGTATGTGTGTCTATCTGCCTCAGCCGAAACACCAAAATGCGAACCGACGACAACGCTGGACGACGTGGTTCGATGCCATCTCCGACGCCGAGAACTGAAGAAGAAACAAAAGGTTCACCCTCCATTTATCTGTTGGTTCCGGTATCACCACCATACACGGGTTGAAGAGAAGATACGATTCATCCGCGGCCCGCGAGGTGGTTTCCCGTCATAGAGAGGCATAGCGAGGTTTCAACGATTTCCCCCCAGTGGAGCCCAATTGGGGAGGGCGATGCGAGTTAATATCTCAAGGCAGGGGTCAATCGAATGCTAATGTCTCGTATCCCACACAAACCACAAGCTGCAGCTCTCCGTCCAAGCGTCGAGAGGGCGAAGACATACACACATGTTCTCTCTGTCTCTCTCTCTGTTTGTTTTTGCCTTGTTTAATCTTGTACATATCAGCTTAAGGACTGACATGGAACCGGGAGATGCCGAAGGGACCCTGATCGGCTGTCAACGCCCTTTTGATTCATTTATTTATTGTTAGCTGCATGTATCACACTACCCACTTAAGGTAAGTATATGATATATCAGAACCTTGGAAACCCCAGCCCAGCCCAGACAGAAACATTAACGTACTATTTGATATCAAGGATCAATGGGAAACCCTCCCTCCCCCGTCCCCCTTCCACCTCCACCAGGCTCCATGCAGGGCCAAGTAAACAGTTTCCTTCCCCCTCCCCCCCGGTTCAATCCGCAACCTTCTTTTCTACTTCTCCTTTTTCTTCCACTTCACCCGATTCCCCCATATTCCTCCTTCGCTCTATTAAGTTGCTTCCTTCCCACCCTCCCAGTACACAATTCCCACTACTAGGTGGACGACAGTACGACCCTCACATCAATGCACTGAGCAACCTCCAACAAGACCTAAGCGAGAGTTTCCCACTACTAGGTGGAAGGACTTGAGTCTGATATCGTCTTGGGGAGAGATATCCTTTTCCCCCCATATGCTCTTTTCCCCCAATCCCCATATTCGCTCGCTGCTACAATTCCATTCCTTTCAGTCCAAAATTCAGGATCCTAGATTTTCAAGGACCCCCAGTTCTCGATCTACGCACACTTCTATCCCAACTACATGCATACATATATATATACATAACATATATACATACATACTACATACATACATACATACCTAGCGTACCCAGCACTTGAGCCAGCCCTCCTCTCCTTTTTCCCGTCAACCCACCCCCCATCCGGGAAGAAAGGGGAGAAAACCCACAAAGAGGGAAGAAGAAGAAAGAGAAGAAGAAAAAAGCCAGCTGTCACACCAATTTTGCAAGAAGGCAAGCAAGGCAAAAGGGAGGAGAGGAGCGGAAAAGAAAGAAAAAAAGAGCCACTTCTCTATGATGTGCACCCAGGTCAACATCCTCTTCACCTGCAACCACCGCGCCTTCAGCCGCTTCGACAACTGCCCCCGTTTCGGCAAGTCGTGCCTGGGCGCCGGCGCCGACCACAGGGAGGTCCGGGTCGGCCGCGTGTGCGACGACTGCACGTTCCGGGCGTCACAGGCAAACACCCCGGACGGCGGGTCGCCAGAGGACAGCCACGGTGGTGGTGGTGGTGGGGGTGGTGGCGGCGGC
>LKEA01000018.1:483207-537087 GCA_003795315.1 Cytospora schulzeri | reverse complement strand
AACCCTCCCCGCCAAGCTCCGCCCCATATCCCTCTCCCTTAGCATAGCCTTCGAGGGACTAGGACCAAGACCACCACCACCACCACACCCATCCCTAGCCACAGGTCGAATATGCGACGGCATAGGCGGCATGGGCGGCACAGGGGGCAAATTCCCCAAAGGAGGCCCCCCGATCCCGCCATGGACACGACGCATGGAAGACACAGACCCGGTCCTGCCGCGCAGCAGCTGCTGCTGCTGCTGCTGCTGGTGCTGCCTGTTACCGCCGCCCGTGCCCCGCTCGCCGCCGCTCGTGGACGGCCTGCTGTTGACGACCATCATATGGCCGCCACCACCACCCATACCACCACCGCCGATCCCGCCGATGCCCGGTGACGAACACGGCGACAGCGACGGCTTCCGCATCAGCGCCGACGACATGGACTGCATCATGCCCCGCCCGTCGGGCACCTCGAGGTACCGCGGGCGCGAGGTGGACGAGGACACGGACGGGGAGCTGTGGAGCTCGGCCCACTGCGAGGCGGCGCGGATGGGGCCCGCCATGTCGCCCAGCACGGGCGGGTACGCGGGGGCCCTCTTGCCGCCGCCACCGCCGCCGCCACCCTGCTGCCGCACGCTCTGCCGCGCGTAGGGCGGTGAGTAAGGTTGTTGTTGTGTTTGTTGTTGGTGACTGTTGTTGCTGTTGTTATGGTTAAGCTGGTGGCGCTGCTGGGAGTGGGCGATGCCGGAGCTCGTGCTGGGTCGCTGCTGCTGCTGCTGGCGCGGGGGGCTGTACATCCTGTCGAGGCGGTCCTGCTCGGCCTTGATCTTGGCCGTGTGCTCCGAGGCGGAGGGGAGCCAGGACCTCGGCTCGGGCTTGGGGGGTGATGATGACGGCGTGGAGGACGAGTCCGCCGATGACGATCCTTGGGATCCTTGGGACCCTTGGGACTTGGCCGGGCTGGAGGCCGGCGTGTTGGCCTCGACGGGGGACGACACGGCGATGGGGACGCCACCCCCGGCTCGGCCCCCATCGACGGCGGGCTGCCGCTGCTGTGCTCCCATGCTGGCCGCGGAGGCCTTGCGGGCTACCAGCTTCCTGCGCCGTTCTTGGGCCTCGGGGGATGTTCCCCAGAGGCCGTTCATCACGGCTTCCTCGACCGTGGGGGTGGCCGCCGGAGTCATGACACCGGAAGCGACGGCACCAGCAGCACCACCACCACCATTGACGCCAGAAACAGCATCCACGGGATTAACAGCATCAACAGGTTTAACAGCATCAACAGAAACGCCGGCATTAACACCACTAACAGCGTCCGCAGCCTCAGGGGTAATGATAGCCGAAAGCCTCGGGTCAGGGATCCAGTCCTTCCCAAACTCATCGATGGGCTTGTCGAAGCGGCCCAGGTCGACCAGCGGCTGGAACTCGCCGATGGTGTAGGGGGTCTCGTCGATGGACACGCGGATGCGGTGGCCCTGCCCGGGCACCTTGACGTGGCCGACGCTCTTCTTGACCGCCTTGGTGTGCCTGACGGGCGTCGTGGTGATCTGCGGGGGCCTGTCCCTCTCGGCGTCGGCGAGCCGCCTGCGCTGGGCCTCGCGCCGCGCCTGCACCATGTACCAGCTGCGCCACGCGTGCACCGAGGCGTGGAACTTGTTGGCCACGGCCGGGTCGTCGGTGCAGAAGAAGTGCACGAAGTTGGCCGTGTCGCCGTGCGCCATGGTCTTCTGCTGCGACTTGACGGCGTAGATGAACTTCTTGGGCGGCTTGAGGTTCTTGAAGAAGGAGCCGGAGCTCTTCACGCCCGCCTCGCTCGTGGCCGAGGCGGATCGGCTCATGAGCGTGTAGATGTCGTAGTCTGAGAGGTGGCAGAGGCGCTGGGAGTCCTTGCCAGAAGGGTTGGCCGCCGCCTTCTTGGAAGAAAACATCAGACCGTTCTCCGAGAGCGTGATCCACCGCTTGTTCCACTTGCCGGGTCGCGACGAATGGTGAAGCTGCAGTAGGAACCCCCCCGGAGGCATCTGGCCCTGCGGGACAGAAGACATGTCCAGGTCCCTGTCGCTGTCCGCGGTGTTTGACGGGAGGATGAGCAGCGTGTTCTGCGTGTCCCGGTCCCACGAGTTGAGCACGTCGCGGATGCGCTCGTACCGCCGCAGACGACGTTCGAGGCCAAGCTGCGCGTAGCACTCGTACACGACACTGGCGGCTGTATTGATGTTCTGCGCCACCGAGTCGGACGCTTGGAAGAGTATGTCCACCGTGCTCGTGTCTGCTCCGACAGTGAGATTCACAGTCAAGCCTCGGTAGCGGACAATGACATTCTAGGGGGAGGGAGTAAGGTTAGCGAAGGATTTCCTCTCAAAGTCCACGTTGAAGTCAACTTACTCTCTCGGAACCTTGGTTCAAAGACATCGGAGAAAGAGGGGGTGTCATAAGCATGCAGGGTGCACCAGTCTCAAAGAATGCTCGCGGTGACACCGTCGGGTCCAGACTCTGCGCCCGGCTGAAATCCACCGATGCAGTTGGCGACGACGTCGGCGAGAGAGTCGCGGCCTTTGAGCTCCTGCCCCTGTGGAAGAAGTTCAGTTTCTCCAGCACGGGGCTCTTGGGCTTCATTGGCGTCGTGACCACTGTTGCATGGTTTGCAAGCAGCTGCTGATGGAGCCTCGCGAGATCCAGCTTCTTCTGCTCAGCCAAGATCCGATCCGTCTCGGCCTCGAGTCTGTCGGCCAGGCGGGCAGCTTCTTCCTCGTCCATCCGCCGCTTCTGCTGCTCCTCGAGCGACTGCCGCTCCGATTCGGCATCGCCACTGCCATCTACGGCAGTATCGGTGGTGACTGCTGTGGCCACAGGGAAGATGAAGGGAGGGGTAGGGGGTGCGCGGGTTGGCGCGGGTTGGTCTGCTTTGGCCTCTGGACTCTCCAGCGGTGATGGTCCTTCAAAGATGGTGGAGACTGGCTTGCCGGCTGCACTGGGTCGTGATGTGAGCTCGCTCTCCTTTGGCGTAGAGGTCACCGGTGGCACAGGTGGCAAGGGAAAGTGAGCAGTGATCTCCTGAATATCCGCGGATACGTCGATCTGTGACATAGTCTTGGAACGCCTCCTCAAGACCCGCGACCCAAACGCGGACCTCCTCAAGAGTGACCCGGATTCCTTGAGGTTATCCCTGGGCTGGTCCTCCTTGATATCACTGAGCGCGTCGTCGATGGCCTTGCGTGACTCCGAGACGCTTTTGCCCCGTAGCGCGCGGTACCGGGAGACTTTCTGCGTGTCCGCAGACATCGCGAGGGTGCTCATCCGGCCGATGTTTGACTGTTTGCCCGCTTCCAAGCAAGTTGTTTCCGGCTGACTGGCAGGAGTGGCGACTAGTGGTTGCTCTCTTCCGCCCTTGATACCACTCAGTCGATAGTCCTTCTGATTCGGATGCAGCGTCGTCTCCTGTCCGCCCTCGCCCATTGAAGATTTCTGTCTCGTTGGAAGATGTTAAGTTCAAGTTCAACTCACAAAGAGAATACAAAACCAAGAAAGTGTGTAGTCTGAAACGTCAGGAAGCAAAAGAACAGCATCGCCGTGGAGTGAGGGAGACTAAGTGGTAAGAGGGTTTAAATTCCCCCTTCGCGTAAAGCTAGCATTCCTCCGCGGGTGCCAGCCTTGAGGAGGACCCGTGGTCGTGTTGGCATGCAAATATGACAAAGTGGTGAGCACACAGCAATCCCAGCCGTGGATCGGGCTGGACTTCGCCGCGTCTAAAGACTTGGTATCTGCTGTTAAAAGAGTCTGCTAATGAGCTGGGTGCTGATTACCGTTATGATGCGTAGCACTTCATTCCCGCCACGGCTCTGAGACCGCGCAATCTAGAAAAAGCAAACCTGCCATTGGACCACGAATACGTGGTGAAACTTGGACGGCGTTCTTGTGAGGCCTGAGTCGAGAACACCAGAGCCTGGCCATAAGACACCTTCATCTTGATCGATTTCTGCTTATTGTTTCCATCTTAATAGATCAGACGTGTCAGTTTTAGATGCCACTGGAAAGTCGCGACCGCGTCAAAATCCGGTCGAGTCTGGAGGCGAATAAAGCTTAGCGGCTTTAAGAGATGTGAGACGCGGTAGACCACATGGTTCGGGTCAATTCGACGGAGCATATTGAATACTCCCATAGGAGTCGGATTGATGTGATACTAGATCAGCTGGACTCTGGCGCCGGAAGAGGCGTCAGTCCTAAGAGTTTAAACGACAAGACCCACCCAGGTTGAATAATGACTTGCAACATTGTGCCACTGTAGCAAACGACTTGAGTGTTCAACGTGCTCCAAAAGCCTCGGATGGTGTCACGAAGCCCCATCCACTACCTAAACGCCCGAACCTCCCGTCGCCACCAGCCGGTAAAGTCCTGAGTTGAGACATCGATGCCGAGATCCTTCAACGCTTTTGTGCTCAAGTGGCAGTCGTAAGGTCTTTGAACGCTCGAGTTTGGGTCATTGCCTTGAGTGTTCGGCTCAATGTTGTCGATGTTGAGACCCATAATTTCACCGAACAGCTGGCAGATCTCATATTTCGTGTACTTGTCCTCGCTTGAAAATTGTAGGACTTTAGGCATGTTGGCTCGTTCGCTGTCGCTAGCGGCCAGATACTTGGTAGCCAAGTCTTCGCCATGGTCAGCTGCCGACTGGTGCTAGAATTGGAGTATCAAAAGGGCTTACCGTGGCAGACTCTTCCAATATCTTCGGTATTTGTAGGGTACCGGAGCGCCCAGTGCTCCATCTTCACCTTCTCTCCCTTCTGTGCTCTCCATACGGCGTCCATGAGAACATTTATGGCGCTCTCAGAGGGTACCTCCGCATCGCCGTACAAGACCGGCACTCTCAGGACAACGCCCAGACCATCCTTGCCAGCGGCCTTGTACTCCTGGAGAACAGCATGTTCACCGTCAAGCTTGGTCTGTCCGTACAGGTTGGTGGGGCCAGTAGGAGCATCGGCCTCATAGGGAGCGTCGCCAGGCTTGCCCGAGAACACGTAGTCTGTCGAGATGTAGATCAAGAAGATCCCCCGGTTGGCACAGAATTTGGCGAGGGCTCCAGTTGCTTCGACGTTGATCTTGCGAGTTCCTTCTGGGTCCTTGTCAACTTTGTCGGGGAAGCGGTTTGCCGCGCCTGTACAGAATGGTTGTGTGAGTGAGTGAGATAGTCAAAGAATACGTAGACTTTCAGTCAGATATTTCACCACGTACAGTGCACTACAACTTGAGGCCTGGATATGAGTCAGTAAAGCTGAAGTTACCATGGCTCAGTAGCAGGGTTAGGTATACTTGACTGCATCGAGGGCCTTCTCGACCTCCTGGTCAGAGGCCAAATCAACCTTGAGTACAGTCGCTCCGTCTGCTCGTGAGAGACCAGTACCTTTGGCAGTCCAGTCTCGCCTTACAAAAGCTCTCTGGATCTGTCGCCCAAGGAGGCCGGTGGCTCCGGTTACTAGCGCAGTCTTCTCGGCCATTATGGTCTGCCTTGTGGACTTCTCTATCTAGGAGATGGGCTGAGGCAGGATGATGATGTTCTGCTGAAAGGTCGAGTGAGGTGGAGGAGACTGAAGACAATAATAGGTACTGTACTGTAACAATCAACGGCGCATTAATTCATTGCTGAATAAGTAATGTAAACAATTGGGCCCCGGACTGACAGTCACATGCAGCCTCCCACCGTTTGAAGTGACAGCAGCACCGTCTAGGTTTGGAAACTACATACTTGAGTATACTACATAGGAATAACACATTAAAAAATTCAGAATCTGTCCCGAGCTTGATATTTTCATCTCAAATCTGCATTGTCAGGCAAGAGTTGAAACCGCAGCGCTGACTGGGTCGTTATGAGTAACTCGGGCTACGGCTCGAGTGCTTCAAAACGTTAGGAATCTGCCACCGTCAGGCTTAACGGAGAGTAAGCGTTTCAATACCGTCTCTATCCAGAGACCACCCTTACAGAGTACGGCCACAGCTTTCCTATACTATACCATTAATTAACCTTACTATGGCTACCTAAGAAATATGGCTCTTCCTCTTTAATATTTCTACGCGTAGTATGCTCCTATTTCTAGTCATCTATACTGTACCCTGTCGATCTTGGTTGCTAGCACCCTGCAGGAACGCATTGAAATGCCTTCATCTGTGCGGGATCCGGTGTTCCCCCTCTCAATGACAATGACTTCCACGCCACCTCAGATCGCGGCCCCCTTCAGGTCCCCTCGCATCTGCCAACCACTCCCTCTGTCATCATACGTCGCACGATGGACGAGAGTCGGCCGGACGGCGACAAAGAGCCAGATAATGTAGCTGTCAGGCGGGCTCAGATCAAGAGCACTATCCCTATGGAGTCCGGCTTGCAATCATCGTCGTGTCGCTGGCTGCTTCAGTCTTCCTATGTGCACTTGTCGGATTGGTTTCGACTATCACAAACCTTGATACTATGCTCGCCACTGATTTAACTACAGGATGAAAAGACCATAACCACTGCAATCCCCTGGATCACAGATGAGTTCAACTCCACTAATTCCATAGGTTGGCATGAATAAGCATAGTGAGCCTGTCACCTTCCAGGCCATATTCTTCACTGCCGAATGAAATGTTGCCGCAAACGACCAATCTTATAACTTGTTCTTCATTACAGCTCATCTATGGCAAAGTAGTTTCATTCTATTCTGGCAAGGCCGTGTTCCTCACAACAGTGGCCATCTTCGAGGTCGGTCCCGTTATATGTGCAACAACCGCCCCAGCATCAATGCCAGTTTCAACATGTTAGCCGTGACCCTCTAATACTCTTTGAAAGGCTCCTCGCCGAAACGCCGCTCTATAATTACTGGCATCCTCGCTCCCACTCGAGAGACGACCTATCCTTGTCTCCTCATTCAGCAGCATGTACGGCGTGGATGCGGTTGCCGCACCCTCGATCAGCGGTGCATTCACGGCAAAAGAGCGACTTGGAGATGGTGCTTCTAACTATCTCCTCTTGGTCTTGTCACTCTTCTGGTTGCGACACTGTTCTTTCCATCCATCTTGGAAGACCTCGGCGGCAGCCCCAACTACATGGCAGGAGAATGTCAGCTAGATGGACTTCCTCGGCGATACCCGTAGTCCTCTGCTTCCTTGTTAGCCTCCAATGGGAAGGCACCGTCTACGCATGTAGTAACGGTAGGGCAATAGAGGCATTGACTGTCTTCGCAGTGGCCACAGTCGGCTTCATCTGCATGTAGATGTGGAAGCAGGACAAGGGCACTAGAACCCCCGCGGATCGTCAGACAACGTAAAGTGGCCGGCAATACATGCTACGACTTTCCCGCTGGCGGCGGCGTCAACATCCTCGAGTACTCGCCGGACTGACCATCCAGCAGGCCCACACGGCAGCCCCAGACGGTCCTCGTGGCCGACGACGTACCCACGGGTGTGGTCGTGCTCATATTCGCACAGATCATCGGGGGCACCACCTGGCTGTCGGTGGCACAGAACGTGCTCACCAGTCGGCTGCTGGAGGGCCTCGTTGGGCTGGTGCCAGACTTGGATGCCAGCGCCATCTTGGCGATGGGCGCCACGGGCCTGCGAGATGCGGTTGGAAACCAATATCTAGCTGCCGTGGAGAAGGCTTATAATACGGCTTTGACGAGGGTCTTCTTCTGTTCCGTCGCGTTGGCAGCTGGTGCTTTCGTTGCTTCACTTGGGATGGAGTGGAGGTCTATCAAGAGAGTGCGTGGCTTGGAGGGGACACTTGTCGAAATGGCGGAGACTGAGGAGTGTACTCCCACTTGACAGCTATCACGCCGCCCTCTGTAACTTTCATGTGATCATCAGCAACACCTTTGAGACGTTGTGTCGCGCAGACAGACGTTTTCGTCTATCCGGCTGATGTTATCTTGAGCCCGGTAATTGCTTGCTGTGAACATGATGGTAACGAACCTGTTCTATCCATCCCACCACTCTGTCTCTCCTTGGGGCACCGCCTTGTTGTGCTGGTCTTTGAACTCGTCCCATTGCCGGTTACTCTCCGCGCCAATGTCCTCGACACTCAGGCCGCTCCACTCTCCCTGCTGCACCGAACCTCACTGATGACCAAGACACCATCGTCGCCGATGCCGTTCCCGAGATTGGACTCTCGTTCTTCGGTACGTTCCCGCATATACGCGGCCGGCGGGTTAAAGAATACCAAATCTATGCCTTCAGTTCCCCAGCTCTACCTCTATATGTAAGTCTATCCCAAACTTGGTACAAGCAAAAACCTTGCATCGGACTGATCTATACTGTGATTTGTGTCAGGAGTTGCCCAAACTCTGTGCAGCAGCTACCCAGGCACACGTTACGAGCGGGCGTGGGAGACCATTTCGGTATTCAGTCTTTGCTCCCTTGAGGCTGGACCTACTCGCACTCATGCTACAACCGTCTAACGTAACAGCGTTCAATCACCTGCCTCAGCGCCGTCTACGCTGTCTTCTGGCCTCATGAAGCCCACATATCACAAACCAAGGCCACCAGCCCACCCGCGTCGTCGTCACCCTCTCTACAATAAGGAAAAGTATACCAGCCCAATATGAACTGTTCCCTTTGTGATAGTAAATGTGCATTAACGTCCGTCATAATATGTGCTGTCTTGAAGTCGTCCTGCCGTTGGGAGGACAGCGCTGAGCGCCATACCTTCGCCCGCCCAGCAGTTGGGAGAAAAACTCCCCATCGTATCTATGCCCAACGCCGCTCGCAGATGACCGAGTCTATCAAGTTGAATTTCAGCCCTCAGAATATGCGTGGGCGCGTTGCATATGCATGCATGCATGCATGCCTCGTGGTGAACCATCTCACAAAACGCCCTTTTCTTTTTTTCTTCTTTTTGGTGCCGAAATGCCTGCCTATCGATCCACCCATGGACACATAGTGTGAACTAATCTCCCCCTTCAAGCGTGTCTCTATGCCATATGTGTTCAAACTCCCTCCGCAAAGATTCTACTTGTAGTAGTCCTCCGGATTCCCATCCACCACCTCCAGACTCCCATCAATCTCCATGGCCTGGTCCATAATCGACACACCCTTGTCGAGCACGGCGCTGTTGGGCCGCCGCACAAAGAAAGGGGACACGGGCGCTGCACGCTCCTGCATCTCCGGACCACCACCACCACTCCTCACATTGTCCAGTGTGCTGCCGCTGCCGTCCTCCGTCATGGGCTGGTCGTTCAGGGAGATGTTAGCAAGCCGCTCCGACGACCGCCTCATCCCCGGGGAGCAGCCGCGCTCGCCCCCATCGTCGTCCTTGACCGACAGGGGAGGCGAGGGAGGGGCGCCGCCGAAGGCCGCCGCGAGCTCCGCCGAGGGCTGTGGCCGCATGTCGCCCAGCTCGGTGCTGCCCCCCAGGCCGTCGCCGAACTGGAAGGGATCGTCCTCGAGCCCCCCCTGCTCGCCCAGCAGGGCTGCCCGTTCCTCGACGTCGCTGAAGTCGCCCATGGAGGCTCGGTTCGTGGCCATCGAGTCAACGCTGTCGCTCCTGTGTCTCTTCGGGGGTGACCGGGGCGACTGCGGTGCGTTTCTCTTCTTTTCCGTAGGCGTGGGCTCTTCTAGCAGCTCCTGCTTGAAGAGGCGGTTGTCAAACTTGACGAACGTCTACAAAGGTGTCAGTACAAGTAAGGAACGAGCTAGGAATGGCGTTGGGACGCCATCACATGGGATGGTAAGACATCTCGAGGTGAAAGGACGTGGGCTAGACCTACCTGAAGCGCGCTGGACAAGGGCCATGGCTCCTCATTCAGAGCCCTGTCCGTGGCATAGATAAGGATCGGTGCTTTAGAGCCGTCTGTGTCAGTTTCGGTGAAGATTGCCTCCTGGACCTTCTCGTACACCGTAGCCTCTTGCTTCACGGGCTTCTCGTCACCAGCCACCCAGGAGATCCTCCACCACTGGTCGACTGCCTCGCCTGCGTTCTCCGTCTCGAATGGTTCGGCTGCCCTTCGCCTGCACATGTACACGACCTCAGGCGATGTGATGACTCCTCGCAGCGTGTACTTGTTCGTCGGATTCAGTGTCGGGTCATCGGTGGGGGCGGTCAAGACCTTGCTCAGCTCTCTGAGCATAGCGCAGCAGGCTTCTTTCTCCGCTTTGAGGCCTACAGAGGATGTTAGGGTATTGGAGTCAAGGTCCATATAGCTTCAGACTTACGAGCCAGCTGTTGGTCTATTTGCGCCAGCCTGCGCTTCGCCAACTGCATCTCAGCCTCGAAATGCTTCATCATCTCGTCTTCTTCCTCGTTGAGCTCGGCAAGGTGGATCAACTGCTTCGGCAGATAGGGTATCTCGTCCTTAGTGCCGATCGACTCTTCGTGCTTCCTCCACAGCGCCTTGGCCCGGACATGCCAGATCTGGTTTCCGACCTTCTCGATCACCTTGTTGATCATCACGGTTTTGTCGTGCTCGACCCACACATTCTTGGGATCATGCCACTTCGTGATTCTCTTCTCCGCGGCCTTGGCTCTTTTCAAAGCCTCCCAGACCCGATACATATTTGATTTCAAGGCACGCGCCGTCTTGACGTTCGCCTCAAGGTATCTGTCAATGTAAAATGTTTCTGGGATCTCGATGCGATGACCCTCAACCTTCATTCGCAATGTTAGCACCTCGGCGGGCCTCTCCACGTAGCCGAGTCGTATTGATTCCTCATCTGGAAATGCAGAAAGTTCGGTCTCCTGGTTCAGCCAGAGTACAGCATCCCACAGGCTATAGAGACTAGTCAAGACCTCGGAAAGCTCGTTGGGCACATTAAAATCCAATATAGCAACCTCGGTCGTCGTAGACCCCTCCACTTCTGATTCCAGTCGCAAAAGGTTCCAAGAGGTGAAGTTGAGTGGCGGCTCAGTCTTGAGGTATAAGCTCTGATATAGCCTGACGACGTGGTCGCCCCAGATGTTTTTCATCAGTGGGCTCTCGCATAGCAAGTCAGCAGTGCCGTAACTGCGTTCAGTTGCATCAAGAAAGGCCATTAGCCGCTGGAGCTCGTCGACCAGTTTCACATTCTGACCATTCGTCGGCCACGTTGCCGCAACATCATCGGCCAATTCGCTCTCGGTCGCAAAGATGGGGTCGCCCCTCCACCAAGCGTTGTTGTTGCCGTACGAGCCCGACTGAGGAGGGTGCAAGCTGCCTAGTGCGAGGAAGAAGTTTCTTGCTGCAGGTATGCTGTGGTTGATCATCAACAGGGGTCCAAGGCGATGCCTTTGTATGCCTTGCTGGCGGCAGGCGAGAAAGACTGGCGTTTGGGGGTCCCGTCTCCTTCCTGATGGTGGCGGGTCGGATGCCTCCTTGTTCACACGAACCATGGCCCACTGGTCGTTATCATAATTATCCCTGTTTGCTGGTCCGAAGAACGGTAGGCTCGTGTCGGCATTCATGACGCCGCTTTCCTGTGGGGTAACGCCGCCGGAGACAACGTTGCTGGCGGATTCGAAAAGGGCTCGGTTCAGATCGTCGTTGTATTGTTGCTGTGTCGTGGGAGCACCTGTTGTAAAGTCAGCTTCTTGAAGCAAGTGCTCAGCTCTAACTCAAGATGTCGGATGTGGAAGGAGAGGGGGGGGGGTGCATTTGGGCATAGAGAAAGCAGCATGTCAAAACCAAGTATGGCATAACAGTACCAACTGTGTAATCCGTCGCCCAGTCTACCATCTTACCCAGTGGAGATCTGTTTTTCGCTCTCGAGGGCGGTCTTGATGGAGCAGCAAGACCTCCAACCGGTCCCCATTCATTGCCAGGATATTGGTCGGGCCCTTGGACGGCGAAGCTTGGGACATTGGAGCCATCTCTCTCTGCCATGAACTGCCCCTCATCCCACGAGTATTTGGACCTGAAAGTGTCTTCGCCCGTGAACCATACATCGGCCACTTTTGAGATATCGCCGTTATTGTCCTTGAGAGCTCTGATGAACATCTGCTTGTCCAAGTCGGTGGTAGCACCCAGCATCTCGCAGAGGTTGTTGACATCCTCTTCACTTGGTTCCGCCATGGCTGCTGTCTGGTCGCTCGTGTCGTGTCGTCAAGAGTCAAGTTCGTAGGGTCGGTCGATGGTAGGGCAAAGACTCTTCCATAGGTGACGCTATGGTGTCTCGTCAGGGGACGATCAGGTATGGAATAATTGGGTGCGGTAGGCTCGACGTCTTGCTGTCAACTGCTGTTCTGTTCGACTGACTGACAGACAGACTCTCTGACCGCGACGTTTGTAACTATGGCCTTTCTCCCACCTGTTAGTTCCACATCTGTCCAGGTCAGTCTCGAAGGTTCTGGATATACCATACCCTAATGGCCCAGATTAGATATATCGGGTGTATTCAGGCCACAGGACTGTGTACTGTCAGTTAATGTATGGGCTGGTAGCAATGTGGTGCGGATCTGTAGGTAGCTCTGGTTGTCCCCGCTGCATGTGCAAAGCTACTTAGGTACATGTGGTACACAGGTAAGGCTGAGGTCGGTTTGGCAGCGGCTACGTAAGAACCCACCCGGGCACAGCCAGACTTCGGGACTGGCCAAAGCCTACGACTCCCCCACCAGACCCTAGGAGTGCCCCTGTAAATCTCACATGTCTACTAGACCTGACAGGCTGCGCTGACAGGAAACGGGCATCCTTTACTTGATTAAAGATCTCTGTTGCCTCATTTCTACTCAATACAGCTTGTTTATGGTATGCGTGTACTCTGGATTGTGCATTGTCTAATGTATGCTATGTTCAATACGGTTCCAGTCCCTGCAAATGGCAATTTGCCATAAGTCGCAGAGGGAAACCAAAAAATTACCAATGTTACCAGCCTCTCGCACTCTATGTGCAAGTCCCTTGGGAAAGCTTAACGCCATGATGCAGCCTTCGTTCCCTGTGTGACGCCCTTCCATGTCCATGGCAAAACTGAAGAGGGTGGATGGCCTGCCAATCTTAGCTTCAACCCCGTAGGCTGAGCCATTTGTGTGCTACCGATCAGCGAACCTGTATGTACAGGAAACAAGACCACCCCCCTGAGCTTTGTGCCATTCCGGAACGCCTGCCAACCGTCGTAAATATCGCGCTATGCAAATGAGTTGAGGGGACCCTGTCGAGTGGTGTTTGACCTGTGATACGGTCCCTCTTTTGTTTCTCCCCGTGGGCGTATGTTCGGAAGAATCCGGACCTTTGAGGTCAACGAGATGATGTGAAAGGTGGCCGTTGTGACCACCTACTGCTCCTCTTCCTCGTCGTCCTCGGCATCCTCCATGTCATCATCATCAGAGTCGCTTCCCAGGAAGTCCAGTTCGTCCTCGCTCTCATTAAGCCAGTCGTCATCAATGTCCTTCTTGGGAGGGGCCTCTGCCTCGAAGCTGGTGGGAACCTCGAAGCCCTCAGGGACATCCTTCTTGGAGTCCATCACAGTCTTGTGAGCCTTCTCATTATATGCCTTCCGGTTGTCTCGGTACATAACGCCCGCATCGACGTTGGCCGGAGAGTTAATCTCGGGGTCGTCGAGGAGGAGAAGGATGGATCGCAGGACGGATTCGGCACCCTGCAGCGGAGACCAACGCTCAGTAGCATCTTCACCGGACATGAGGTCCTCGCCTGCCTTGTGGAGAATGGAGATGCAGAGCTGGCCGTCGGGGTAGATGTTGGGGTGGAAGATAGGCCTCAGGAAACGGAACCTAGGAGGGGCGTATGGGTAGTCGTGAGGGAAGCTCATCTCAGCCTAGAGTGAGTGCAATCGTCAGTTTGAGGACTGGGTCATTGTGAGTCGCGAACTGTATTGAACAAAATCACCAACCTTGAAGTAGCCACCGTTAAAGGCACTGTCGGGGTTGACCACCATCACGGCAAGATGCCATCGAAAAAGGTTCTCGTCATCGACCTATAAGTACTCTGTTGTCAGCTGGGCGTCATGCGAGTCAAGGTCAGCATTCTGCTTACATCGACTCGAACCCACTTCTCCCTTTGCACTTGCTTCAGATCCCCCATGATCCGGTGCTTTGCAGCAGCAGGAGACGCCTTGTCGGGAGACATGGTTGCTTGGATGGCGTGATTGGTCGGTTGGTTCGGTTGGTCCGGTAGAGAGATGGGTCGTCGAGGGTGACCAGAGATGATAATTGAATCGCAGGTAAATACACCGAGAAACCAGAAGTCGCGGTGACTTGCAGTGTCGAGGTATAGGCGGTCTCTCGAGGCGGTCGAGGCGGTCGAGGTGGGTTGACTCGGGGCGACTCCTGACGAAGGAGGCAGGAAGCAGGAGGGCAGAAGGCAGAAGAGCCGGTCAAGTCACAAGTAGAACAGAGTCAAAAGACGTCAGCAGCTGCCGAAGAAAACAAGAGCCGCAGGACTTGTTCAGCCTATCGAACAAGTGAATCAACCCAGTAGAGATATCGAAAGGGTTTCTCGCTGAAGGAGGTGGTTGGGAGAGGTGGCGGTTGGTTCAAGGTTGATGATGCTGTCAGGTCTCAGGGACTGACTAGATTTAAATCAGTCAGGACAGGAAAGGGCCTGGCCGCGTTCAAGGTCGGACCCCCAATCGGCCTAACCGCGATAACCCCCCCAAAGGATGATAATAATAGACGATTATCCAAAGCAACCCAGTAAGAAATCGTTTTAGAATTGGTAACAGTTATATTGTCCTCTATTTTTGCTGGGTTTAACAGATTGTAATGGGAATCATTATTAGTTGAAGTTGAAATAAACTGCCTTTGATTTGAAATGGATCACATCATATTTCGGATTACTGTCTGCGTACCAAGTCAGTCCTCAGCAGTGACGTGCAAGAATCTGTATTCCAAGGTTGCCACTCAGATCTAAGAACCATTCAATCAACCTCTCGCTTTCATGGTTATGGTACAACACAGGTTGCTTCAATTACATTGAGGCTCAATCCATTGTTCCAGTATCTATGGTGTCGTGGCAGTACTGTGATGTCTTCGTACTGTCTCATCCACACCGCATGAGATGGCTGGATGATGGCTGGATGGATGACCATTCAAGCGAGGACCGGAGCCGGCTGATAAGATAAGCCATCATTCACAATCACATCGGTGCCGAGGTACGCCGGGGCCCGAGTTCATCCCACTTTAACAAGGCGCGTCATCCTAGTCTACCGCGACGTAAAGAGGAAGGCGCGGGGTGTGTTTTCTCCTGAGATATTGGGCATGAAACCTCAAAATGAAGGTATCACCAAGCTTGGAAGCTGTAGGTAGCTGACACATCAGACCATCTTACACATCACTCTCCTTTGTGCATACGGCTGGCTGCCTACGCCTACCACCAAGTCACCTTTCCTTTGTCCATATTTGCCATCGAACCTCCTTGATTATAGCATCTCTCGATGTACTCGCTCTATTTCTAAGGGTAATTCCTTAATTTCTTCGCTGCTTTTGAGCGATGCCGTTCCCCTTCGGCAAGGTCTGTGATTTACTCCAAAGTCTCGAGAATGACCTGAAGCGTAAACGGAATCAGAAAGGGGCCGAACAGATTGTGAGAGCATGGTTCGCGGAACACCGACTGACGGTGGACAATCATAATACGGACAAGTGCGCTTTACTCTCCACATTGCTACCGGAGAGAAGGACAGACCGGGTCTTTAACATCAAAGAGAAGACCCTCTCCAATATCTTCGCAAGAGCCCTCGGCCTTGGACATACCAGGCAACAACGCCTCACACATTATGAAATCCCCGGCTCTGGTGTTGACCTAGCGGAGTGCTTCGAGGAGATCCTGAAGGAGACCCCGAACCTCTCAAAGCGAGATGTTACTGTCGAGGAAATCGACCACATCCTGCATGAGCTGGCAGCAGGCGTCTCTTTTAGCTCACCTGCAGTCAGATCGTCGAGGGCCGTCGACCGCAACACTCGAGGAAATAGAGAAGCCCTTGGCGAAGTCTTTCGCAGCCTGTCTGCAAGAGACGCAAAATGGTTCACCCGCCTGGTACTAAAGAATTACCTCCCGGTCATGGTTCCTGAGTATTTGGTGTATGGGCAATGCCACAAGCTACTGCCTGCCTTGCTGAAGATTCATGAGGACTTTGTTGTTGCCCTCCGTCTTCTAGAGCAGCAACTACGGAATAAACGCATTCTTGATGGAGGCCTGGACAAACCCCTCCTGCCCCGTCTCATTAAGCCCCAGATCGGGGTAAAGGTTGGCAGGCAGACTTGGCAAAAGGGCCGGAGCGTCAAACACTGCCTAGACTTGGGCAGGGGCTTGATGAGTGTCGAAAAGAAGATGGATGGAGAGTACTGCCAAATACACGTTGATCTCTCCAAGGGCCCGGATTGGCTCCAAATCTTTTCAAAGAGCGGCAAGGATAGTACGGCGGACAAGTATAAGCTGCACGGTGCCATCAAGTCCTCACTTGGGATTGGAACATCATCGTGTTCTTTCAGACGTCAATGCATCCTCGAGGGCGAGATGGTAGTGTACAGCCACAAAGACGAACGAATCTTAGGGTTTGACAAAATACGAAAGCATGTAATGAGGTCCGGGAGACGCATCGGTATTGATGAAGACAGCCAGGCTCATGATTACGAGCGCTTAATGATCGTCTATTTCGACGTTCTCCTTATAGACGACGATTCCCTCCTCAGCGTCAGACACTCTGAGCGCTACCGTCGTCTTTCAAAGCTGGTTCACTGCCACAAGGGTGAGGCCGCGCTGGTTGAAAGACAAATAATCAATTTCTCTTCCCGGATCGCTGCCGAGGAACTTAAGGAGGCGTTTGCCTCATGCATCGTCAATCGAGAAGAAGGACTCGTTCTGAAACCCGATGAGCCGTACTTCAATTTCGGTACCACGAGGCGCGGGTACGTCTCTTGCTGCGTGAAGTTGAAAAAGGGGTACATAAAGAACATGGGCGACGTTGGTGACTTTGCGGTCGTGGGCGCTCGCTACGACGCTACCACAGCCAAATTGGTCAATATGCCACAGACAAAGTACACTCATTTCTACCTGGGCTGTCTAACCAACAGTGAAGAGTTTCGGAGGTTCCCAGGCGTCATACCAGAGTTTACCGTCGTGAACGAGGTAGAGCTCATCGCGGCCAAGCTCGAGTACTTTCAGCTGTATTGCTTCACAAACGCGGTCGCCCCTGAGCAAAACGACGCCTTCCACTTGAGTGTCCCGCCGGGGCTACTTAAGGGTAAGAAGATTACAACTGTCTTCAAGACGCCAGCTGTCTTCGAAATGACCTGTTTCTCGTTCCAGAAAGCGCCGAACACGAGCTTTTGGAGTCTTCGATTCCCCTACGTATCAAAGATACACTGTGATAGAGAGTGGCAGAAATGTGTGGATTTTGATGGCCTGCAGAAAATGGCGGAGGAGGAAACGACGGCACCGGAAAAGGAAGACAGTCAGGAGTTGGCTCAATGGATCAAAATCTTGGAGCAGACAGACCCAAAGAGTAAGACGATGGCTGTCGATGAGACTACTCAGTCGACAGAAGCCACAACTTCTACAGTCAGGACTGCTGGGTCTTTCTCACGGCATTACTTGGGCCACTCTCCAGCTCGTGCGACCAGTGTAGCAGCTGCTGGGTCCGGGCTCACCACGCCTCCGAAGTCATCTGCTTTACAAGCTCCAGGCTCTTCTCCGCAGCCAAACGCGCCAACTCAGCCTTCCCCTCGGAAACGGCGAAGGGTAGAACCACCCTCATCACCTCGGCGTTCCAGACCCAGGAGAGACGAACCGGAGGTGATCGACCTGACCTCGTCACCGCCATCAAACAATCACCGAGATCGTCAGCCCCTTGGGGACATCACCTCCTTACGATCGTCACAAGGCAACTTGCTTCAGACTCCTATGCCGCGCTTGGCCAGGACCGAGACTTTCCACGAGACACTGGACAAATCGCAAACAAGCCACTCGCCGATACACATATCGATATCGTCCTCGTTTCCCTCACCAGCGCCTTCGCCAAGCCCGTTGAAAGCACCGACCGAATCTCCTTGTCGGTCTTCAGCCGCTACAAGGCCTAAAAGCTCGAGTAGTTCGCTGCCTCCAATCATTCCCGTGTCGTCGTGTCGACATGCTGCCGGAAATTGCGCGCTGGCCAAACACTCCGTCCTCCTTTCCCCGTGCATAGCCAGCATGCCCCTTCTTACAGAGGATCTGTTACCCAGCCACGGTGTCGCCGCCGTATTCACTGACGTCAGCTCATGGCTTGCCTCGCTTTCCCCCCATACCAGAACTTCAAGGAGGCCGCAGACACTAATCCTCGTGGAGCGTCGCCGCCACGAAGCCACTGTTGCGTTCCTGAAGCAACTGGAAGCGGACCCTATGCGCCAACGGGACGGACAGCCGGCAGTCGTTCTCGCTTACGACTGGCGGCTCGTCGAGGCTACCACCGACGAGGAGACGAAGTACCGGACGAGCGGTGGAGGTACGAGACAAAAGAGAGGAACTGGGGCGCATAGAAGGGAGGTTTGGGATAAATATTACGTTGGGATGTGTTGATTAGAAAGAGGACTTGAGCAGCCATGAGACTGCATGGTTGGATGAGTGGTGGAAGTCGTTTGTGCTATTACTTACTTGCATACATGAGGCGCATCGCATTGGGTCGTTGGTTTTTGGATTTGATACCCCACGGTGCCTGACGGAGAAAGGCATACCAGGAAGAAAAGCATACCGGGGAATGGATACTGCTTAGTACTGATTTCTGAATACAATTTTGTTGAAGCTGAAATTACCACGACTATTGCTTGTCCTTCTCGTACAGCTGCAAGTAACTCGCCTTCAACCTCATGTGCAAATGCTCATCCGCAGTTATGGCCTTCCTCTCCACATCAGGGTTTGCGCCCCTAGTAGCCCATTCCTCACCGTCCGTCGGCCTGTGATTCCTGACACGGTCACTGGGGACAGGCTCCAGCGTGGTGCTGCCCACGGGGTGACAGAAGAAGGCAATCGAGTACCTCGGCTCGGCGTCACTCTCCCCGTTGACGAGGACGCCCTTGGGGCCCGGGAAGACGACCCTGTGCACGGTGGACCGCAGGAGCCCGTTGGTCCAGTAGCTCAGCAGGTCGCCGATGTTGACCAGGATGGGCGGGCTGGGGTCGTCCTCGGTGCCCGGGGGGGACACGGGCACGGGGGCCCAGGACTCCCCGTCGGGGAGGCTGATCTCCAGGCCGGCCTGGCCCCTGAGCCGGAAGAGGAGGGTGATGCTGCCGTAGTCGGAGTGGGCGCCGGCCCTGACGTCCTCGGCCGGGTCGGCGGCGCCCGGGTCGAGGGACTTGAAGGGCGGGTAGTAGAGGAAGCGGAGGATGTTGCCCGAGGGCCCGCCCTCGCGGAGGTGGCGGTCCCGGAAGAAGGTGGGCGGCTGGACCTCCAGGCCTATGCCGAGGAGGTGGTTGATCTTGAGGGAGAGGTTGTAGCAGAGGTCGAAGAAGGCACTGTACTGGCCCTCTTGCGGGGCGATGCTCGCCGGTAGGGGCTGCTGGGCCTTGCCGTCCTCGAAGGCGCCGAAGTTGAAGGCCTCCTTGAAGTCACCGACGCGTTGGTTCTTGGGGTCCAAGGTCTCGTAGTTCATGCTTGACCATCCACGGTTGTTCTTCTGGATGGTACATTGCTGCTTCTCCTCCACGGGTGCCTCAAAGATCTTCTTTCCCTACATTTTGTATTCGGCTGCTCAGTTATTTGTGTTGAGAAATATAATAGGAGTGCTTTAGTTCTTAGGACATCGTACCAGGCTGAAAGCATTCTCTATAGCATCGGCTGATATGTCGGCGCCGGTATTCTTGATGTAGACGAAGCCATGCTCCACAGCAGCATCAACCAGTTCTTTGGCTACTTTGAGCTGTTCCTCTTGACCGGTGGCAGAGATATCAATTACGGGTATCTTTGCAGCTGGTGCCATGATGCTTCCTTGTACTTAGTGAAGATGACCAGGAACGTGAAGGTTAGTGAAGTGACCGGTTCAGGCCTCACTATATATTTACTTAAGTACTTAGGAACTTAGGTACTGTTACTCAACCTGGATGCCGGTTTAGTGTTTAGTGGGGGGCAAGATGAGATAAAGCGATTTACACGACAGCGGATTGGAAGAGGGTATTTGGTCAGCAAAAGACGTTGACCCCAGATGGTATTCAATATCCAAATGTGAATTCATACTGTGAGGAACTAAGCTATTTGAATAGAAGACTTATTGCTTGAATATTCAAACTTGCCCAGGTGTCCAGGTGGATTGAGACCTGAGGTGCCTGTAGCAACCTTGTTGGAACCTTGGAACACACTGCTTCCCGAGGTCGGTACTTGTGTACATACTATACCTGTAAACTTCCAAGGCTTCAGGGTTAGGTGTGTCAAGGTTAACCGGTCAATGCTTATATAATTTGACATGAACCCACTTTGGACCCCTGCTGCGCCCAGGTGGCCCATGCTCCCTCCCAATGTTCCAGTGACGATCTAGCAGTTCTAGGCGTGTGCCGTGCCATTCAATTTAGAGCATCTCGCGATTGCTTGGTGCTGCAGCTGCCAGCTCGCGTTTCCAAAATGGACTGGAACTTCAAAGTTCCTCGGAGCTTATTTCATCGCCATCAGCCCTGGCCCGGCTGATCCTTAACCTGTCCTGCCCCTTCTTCTTCATTCATCGTCAAACTGGCCACACAAAAAAACAACATATTCTCTTCTTCTTCTTCTTCTTCCTCTTCTCATCATCATCACCATCATCATCATCATTCATTCCCTCAACTTCCTATTCTATTGGTGACTTTGTCGCAATTCAATTCGTAAGCTCAATCTCTCGTCTCGCACTGCATCGCATTGCATCCCTTCGCCCTCGCGACACCAACCCACTTCACACTACCTTGATCACGTCTCACGTGCGGCAAAACGGGAATACAGCAGCACACAGCCACGGCTACGCTGCGTGACTGACAATCCCGCCAACACACCATTAGGTTCTGCAGTGATTCACAACCAACCAACAATCACCCGAATTAGCGCCAAAAGGGCGCAGTATCCCTTCACGAAAATGGCAGCCTCGCCATTCTCTATGGCTGACACGCCCGACGTCGACCCCGATATTGAACTTCCCAGTTCCCCAGTCGGTCCTCACGGCGGCCACTACGGCGAGAAGTCTTTCGTGACAAACGTCACCGAGGACGAAGATCGCTCCAAGATGGGCACTCCTGAACCTGGCTCGCGACGTCGCGGCAGGGGCCACAACGCCAACAGCCAGCCAGCCATTGGCAAAATACGCCATTTGAAGAAGGATGATGGTGAGCCACTATGGCGGGTCGACATCCAGTACGACTTTCTCAAGGCCGTCTTTGATGACGACAGGGCCGTCTTCACCAACAGCTGGGAACCACACAAGCCAAAGCAATGCTTTGCCGACTTATACATCGACACCATGTCGAGAAGCTCCAAGACCAGCAAGGTGCTGCGCGACAAACTGCTTAGTGATCGGGAAGCCGCAAAGAACATGGCCATGGTCTGTCTGCTGGTGAACATTGGTCGTATGAATACCACTCTCAACTGTAAGTCATTGTTGATGCTGCTGCCTGCCCCAGCTATGTTGCCCGTTTGCTAACCGGATGCTTCTGCAGTTTTCCCAGAGATGAGGGCCCAGCTACGGACCTACCATGCCATTCCTTCCCTACAGGCCCAGCAAGATCCCAACTCATACAAGCAGCTACAAGACGCACCCCGACTCAAGTCCATTCTCAAGGGAGGTTCGGAAGACCGCCCAGAGCCTGTTACGTTGGATGCAATCAAGAGTATGGAAGTACCCCGTACCAATCCCGTCAACCTGCTGTTCGTAATCTGCGGGGCAGCTGCTAAGATCGCCGAACTACACTTCCCTCCTGGGGCCGAGTTTCACGACCTCATCATGAAGACCAATTTCACCAGTACATCAAGAGCACGTGCTTTCCTGTGGATCATGTGGTTTTACTTGGAGTCCGACTTTACGGAAGAGGGCTGTATGGAGAACCCTTTCGGAGAGGGTGTTGACTACGGAGTGGACGTCGCAAACCAAGGGGTTCCTCGCATGGAGCCACTGCCACCAGGAGAGGAGCAGAACGAGAACATTGACACCCCAGAAGAGGTTCAATACGGCAAGGATAAGCAGGCCATGAGGAAGAAGATCATCGAGGCAGATCAACAGTATGCCATAGAGTCCAACTCCAAACGGGGCCCTGCTAGAGCCCGCATTTTCCCCGCTGGCGACGAAGGCTCTACGATGGGTATTCTGCCTAGGATCAGACCCTCGAAGCATGAGTCCGACATGGACAGCGTTCGCTCAACCCCTCCACCCCGAGGGCCTACCCGGCACAAGGATGGGCTTGGTGCCTCCAGTCGACGCGGTGGCGCACCACTCAAGTACCAAATTTTTGAAGCCTCTTCCCCCGGTGGCCCGCAGATCGAGGGAATCGTAGCCCGAAAGCCGCGACCGCCAACCGCCCATCAGATCGCCGTCGAGCGCAATCGAACTCAACGCGTCGAGTATATCCTCGACCGTGGCATTAGGCAGCGACATCGCAAGTCACGACGTGCCCGTAAGACGGATGGTGCCATTATTCGAGCGGCTCAGCGCATCAGGTACATGGATGACCCTTTCGAGGACAGCGAGGGCGAGGAAAACATGAGCGTGCTCAAGCATCACTTGCTTGTTGGACCTTCAGCCTACCCTGCCGGTATTGATCCTGTGACTACGAGAAAGACATCTTTCCGAGAACGGGGCTTCGGCGGCTTGGTACCACTGGTCACTGAAGACGACGACTTTGGCGAGGAGATTGTCGCATACACGGCCGCTATGCGCCGTGCCGCTCGCCGTCTTGACCGGTGGGAGGCCTACAACGGACCAGATGTCGGGCCCGTCGCACCAATCAAGAGACCACAGCAAGGACTGGCCAACGGCGAGAAGGACCCCGACGAGACCGAGGAGGAGGTCGACGCGGCACAATACAGCCTGGTGGACGACGGCCTGGTGCCACCTGGCAGGTCGGCACGTCGCAAGGGCGGTATGTACTCGGGCTCGAACGGAGATGTCGCCATGGAGGATGCTGAGGACCTCAACGACGAGGACAAGGAACTCCTTGGCATAGCGAGCGATCACGAGGACGGAGACGGCGAGGGCGAGGACGAGGAACTTGACGATATCGAGCTTACTATGCTTGGTCGTAAGGACATGTCTGACTCGGAGTAGGACCCTGGAGCAGAAGATGGTGAGATTTCCATTGGCGATCAAGGGCGCTTGGGAAGTCGCCAAATCAGATGGCATGAGAAAACATTGCGGCAAGGAACAGATGCCAAGCCTTGGGTTTTGAGGCACTGGGCTGCGAATGCCTACACTCAAAACGACAGCCTACCGACATTGGCGATCCGCGTGGAGCCTCTGCGGTAACTGGCATTGTCGCCCCTCAACCTCACAGCTTTCTGTCACGACAGAACAGCCTTGTATAATTCGTGGATGTGTGTGGGGACAAACAGGTCCTAATATGAAAACCCTGATGGGTCTCGTTTGGTGGTGTGCACCAGCCTCGTGGAACACACTTACTAGGCTTTTATGAGTCGAGGCCCATGTAACGGCATAAGGAAGAGGAGGAGGAATGGTCTTGACCTGGCTTGGTCTTGGGAAAAGATAAAAGGCGTCGTCGGTACGGACTAGACTATGGCTCACCGGATCACTGGGACTGTTGTTGGGCAATCACGATATGACGCCGTCATCAAGGCAGGGTACATGTCAGCGGTTAGGAGTTTAATGTACGGGTATGGACATCGCGCGTTTGCCTCCTTTCTATGGCGACTTGGCAAAGGAGTCAGGCAGATGGGCGCCGATCTGAATGAAGATAGATGAAGGAAGGAAGGCCGGCGGCCATGGAGCACACTTGGTAATAACAATGAAGTTCGTTCCACAGTCTCTATATTGGAAAGGTCGCGTACCAAGGACTCCTACGCAGTATTGGTATTGCCAGCACGCGCCATTCGGGGCATCACCACCTACTTACTCTTCATCCACAAGATGTCATATTACTGTCAGCAACATGGCTCGGCAACCTTCTCTACCTACGAAGTACATAGATAGGCCCCCAGTCCCCAGAACATCTGTAGACAAGCCCTCGACTTCGAGGGCAAGCGGTCAAGCCTTACATACCAGAACTCTACTGTGCCCAAGTGAGGGTCGGGACCGGAACGACGGGACATCGGGAGCCCCGAAAATCCCACAGCGGAGCCGGGGGGTCTTGATATGTAATGTGCTGTCCCCGGAGTGGCTGGTCCAGGGGTTCTGGGGGAGGAGGAAAGAAAAGAAAAGGAAAGGCAAGGGTTCCAACGATGGGTCCAGACTTTTTTGCTGACGAATAGACTGGCTTGGAGCGGTGAGAGAGAGAGAAGAGACACACCTACATCTAGGGATTGGGAATGATCCCGTCTTACGTTTGTATTCTCAATATGTAAGTACACTCTTGTCGGAGATCGGGCTACTGTTCATCAGCAGGAAGTGGAAATCATTCCGAGTCCCGAACGACAAAAGGACACTGGATGGATGGATCGATTCCTCTTTCGGGACAAGGCTTGTGTACTGGGGTGATATAGGTTAGTCTAGTCACCTCCGGACTTGAGGATCGTAAATACGACTCTCTCTCGTCAGCCAACAGGCTCACTCCCCAAAGGAAAAGAACAAGGGGGAAAAAGGAAAGGAAAATAAGACGGACGGGGGATAGGTAATGCCTGTCCCCGGGACCCGGGCGGCGGTCTGGTTCGTCTGGCGGGCATGAGATGGGCGGGCGGGCGTACCACATAGTTCCTACGTAGGTATGACTGGTAGGAGGGGGCATTTTGGGCGGTCATACGTTGCATATCCTATCTATGTACCTATCATTGGAACCTTCTTTTGGGGGGACGAGGGGGTGAAGGTTGGGGACTTGCAAGTTGCATGTTGTCCCTTTTTCCACAACACTTCTCAGGGGAATAGATGTTCCTCTTTCTCTTTCTTCTTCTTGCAAAAAATACCGTATTGCTCTTCCTGTAAGTCAGTCAAATGATCAATCACACTGTATATAGTCCCAAGCCCGTAACATCGTGTAGCGGCAACTAGCATTTGTCACCAAAATAAACAAAAGAGACCGTCGTCGACCCTGCTTGGGGCGGTGCCGTCTTATCCGGCCGAGGAGCGTACCTTGCACTAGATAGGTACCGGTACACAGTACACGATTATTCGGGACCGGGCTTCGAGAACAAATGGGGCAAGCCAAGCCGGCTGTGGGTTTCGTTGGTCAATGCTTGGTTGTTGATGTGGTGTGGAGTGGTGGAGTGGGTTCTGTCGCCAATCAGTGTGATCCCTGTCGTGCAGTACAGGTCGCAGGGAATAAGAATGTTATTTTTGAAGATCCTTCCGTTTTAAGAGGACGGTACCGTTCCCATACTGATTTGCTGGACAAGTAACTCATCGACAGGAACACTGGAGATAAAACGTCAGTCTTGCCACCGTTCTGGGTCCGACCGTAATGTTCTTCCTATACAAAGTTTAGTGAAGAAGAACTGATCTGAGCTGATCTGCCCTTTTCAACCAACCGTTTTACACCGTTAGCAATTAACATTTTTATTCCCTGCGACCTGTAAACGAGATCTGGAACCTGTTGGGCCATTCACTATTCGAGGAAGTTCTCACACTCACTCACGTTTACTGTGTAGAGTATTGATAGTTGATGGAATACCTAGGTAAGCATACATTACTAAGTATATATAGGTCCCGGACATTATATCACACCGATATCCGTGGAACATTGAAATCAAGGGTCCCTCCCTCCCCCCCGCCTTTCTGCGATGTCAACTGGTGTGCTGGAATGTGGATTCGGCGAAAAAACAGAATTTGGTCATTGCTGCGAAGATATGGACGTTGTGGAATAGCCACAGCCTGATTAGGCAGGCGGTGAGCTGCCTGGCCTGAAAGGGAAGGCGGCAGAATCTGGGCCCTCATAAGGACCTCTACAGCAACCCTCTCGATAGCCTCACTTCTTCTGTAGACACAACAACGAAGAACCCATTGCACCTTACTATTTCCAACTGTACGATCGTACAAAGCCTAACCAACAGACGTATAAGTAAACTTACAGCAGTGCCATCCCCACACCAGGACCCATTCTGCAATTGCATCGTTATCAATATGGGTACCTGGGTATTGAGGTTCGAAGCACGTCTTGCCATGTGTTTGTGTCATTGTGACGCTGGAGATATCAAAGTATCGAAGTTAATCTAGGTACACATGCACAAACATGCGTACGTGTGTAGTACATGCTCGAGTCCTGATGACTCTGGGCACCTAGAGGTGGTCTCTGTGCAACTTATTCTAGGTAACAGTGATAGCGTAACGGGCATCGGTTAGGTACAGAGACTGGGACTGCGACTGGGACCGGGACCGGGACCGGGGCCGGAATCCGGAGCATACGGTCATCGCAGTCCTTGCCTACCTGGGTATCTACCTAGCTATGCCAAAATTGTGATACTTACGGAGCAGTTACTGTAGTAGGTACCTGCACGTCTTACATATACTAGTGTACGTACAAAGGGCCACAAGGCAAGGGCTAGATGGATACCTTCCTACACATACCAAGTAGATTAGATGCCTAGGTACCTAGGTAGGTAGCGAGGCTTACCTTGCTTTGTCAGGCCCCTTCCATGCTTGCTATGCTTGCCATGCTTGCTTCTACTAGGCGGTGGGTGCTTCTAGGTCTTGTACACTAGGTGTTGTACACTAGGTGTTCTAGGTGTGGCCCATATTCCCTGAAACCACCTGGGCAAAATGGACCTGGACACCCTCAACACTCCATACATAACAGTACTCCATCTGTCCATGTTGCACCTCCCCATTCCGGCACGCTAATAGTAGTACCGATTCGACTTGAGTCTACCGTTTACCGTTTACCGTCTACGGTCCCGAGCCGAATCTCAAATGTGAACCATTAATAATACCGACACTCCCACTTGTCTCCGCGTCACTCACTGCACATGGTTCATTTGTTTTGCACCTTGTTCTTTGCTCACCTGTTTTCCATCCAACCCCTGCCTCCGCCAACCACTTGCCCTTTTTTGGCTTGCTCAGTTGATTCGTTTGTCTCGTTCTTAGTACAAGACAAGTGAGCGGCCTGGGGTATTGGGACTGGAGTAACTGGCTATTATCAGACTTGCTCAGCTTGCTCGACTTGGCTCATTTCGGCAGGTGGGGTGGGAAGTAGAGAGAGATAGAGAGAGAGAGAGAGAGTCTCTTACACAGGCCCTTTTTTCTCACAGCGCCGGTTTAAATATCACCATTCTTACAAATACATACCATGACGCCCCCTTCCAGGAAATCATCGAGGCCCTCGCTGAGAAAGGTCTCAAGCGTCGGAAGCTATGATAGAGACAGGCAACCCGACGACCCCCTCGCCAGGGTTACCAGCATGAACGCCGAGATGGATGAGGTCGACCAGGAGAAGGAAATCGCCGAGGACGCATTAAGACAGCACCAGCAGCTCGACCCCAATGATGATGATGATTATGATGATGAGGACGTCGGCGAGGTGGTGGACGACCAGTTTGACAGCGACAGCAACGAGAAAGGTGGCAAGGAGCCCGCCGAGGCGCGAGAGGGGGTTTCCCGGACGAAGAGTTACGCCACGGACGCCAGCGCAACCACCCAGGCGACAAGCCACCACCCGGCCGACGAGGACGTCAAGAAGCCATGGCACAAGAAGCTCAACCCGCTCAGATGGGGCGAGGTGCCGCCCGTGCCCCAGGACAGGATACCCTCGCCCGAGTACCAGGCCAACTTCTTCAACAAGCTCTTCTTCTCCTGGCAGGCCCCGCTCATGGTCACGGGCTACAAGCGCCCTCTCGAGCCCAACGACATCTGGACCGTCAACCCGGACCGGAGCGTCTTCAAGATGTCCAAGGAGCTGAACGAGTGCTTCAAGAAACGGGTGGCCGAGGGCAAGAAGTACCCGCTCCTCCGGGCGCTGCACGACGTCTACGCCTTTGAGTTCTGGGTCGGCGGCGCGTGCCAGCTGTCGTCGACCATTATGCAGGTCATGTCCCCGTTCACCCTGCGGTATCTGATCCAGTTCGCCACGGACGCGTACCTTGCCAAGACGACAGGCTCACCCGCACCACACATCGGTCGGGGCCTGGGACTGGTGTTTGGTGTGACAGGCATGCAGATATTGCAGAGTTTGGGCACGAATCACTTCATCTACAGGGGTATGTTGATCGGTGGTATGTCGAGAGCAGCCCTGATCAGCTTGATCTACGAGAAGTCCATGGTCGTTTCCGGCCGCGCCAAGGCTGGCGGCAAGGCAATCGGAGGCATTCCCGACGGCAACACAACAGAGGAGGCTTCCGAGAAGAAGGGAAAGAAGAAGAACAAGAAGAATAAGAATCAAGCAGGACCCCAAGCTGGAGGCAAGGCGGGAGTATCAGGAGATGGCATTGGCTGGGGGAACGGTCGGGTAGTTAGTTTGATGAGTGTCGACACTTACCGCATCGACCAGGCCTGTGGTCTCTTCCATCTCATATGGACAGCGCCCATCTCGTGTCTGATCACGCTGGTGTTGCTCGTCGTCAACCTGACATACAGCGCGCTCTCCGGCTTTGCCCTCCTGGTCATCGGCATGCCCTTGCTCACCAGGGCCATCAAGAGTTTGTTCAGGCGCCGACAGGTGATCAACAAGGTCACCGACCAGCGTGTCAGCTTGACCCAGGAGATCTTGCAGTCCGTCCGCTTCGTCAAGTATTTTGGCTGGGAGAGCTCGTTCCTCAAGCGGCTGGGGGAGATGCGCGGCAAAGAGATCGGCATGATCCAGAGGCTTCTCTCAATCCGCAACGCAATCATGGCTGTGTCCCTCTCCCTGCCTATCTTCGCTTCCATGCTGTCCTTCATCACCTACACGCTCTCGAGCCACGGCCTGGCGGCCGCCAAGGTGTTCTCGTCCCTGGCCCTGTTCAACGGTCTGAGAATGCCTCTGAACCTGCTCCCCTTGGTCATCGGACAGGTCACCGACGCCTGGAACTCGCTGAAGCGTATCGAGGATTACTTGTTGCTGGAGGAGCAGTCTGACGAGGCGACTTTCAAGCCTGATGCGCCCAACGCGGTGGAGATGCATGGTGCGAGTTTCACATGGGAGAGGACGCCGACGCAGGAGGATGACGATATACCCGGGAAGAAAAGCAATATCAAGAAGCAGGAGTTGAAGGAGAAGACTGCGCCGAGCCCCGCGGAGGTGGAGGACAACGGCAGCACCTTGGTCGACGAGCGCGAGCCGTTCAAGCTGAACGATATGAACTTCGAGATCGGGAGGAATGAGCTGGTGGCTGTCATCGGGTCTGTAGGTAGTGGCAAGACCTCGCTGCTTGCTGCCCTCGCGGGTGATATGCGGAGGACGGATGGTGATGTCGTCTTGGGTGCTTCGAGGGCCTTCTGTCCGCAGTACGCCTGGATCCAGAACTCGACGGTCAAGGACAACATCCTGTTTGGCAAGGATATGGATCGGGCGTGGTATAAGAGGGTCATCAAAGCGTACGCATCCCTAATCCCTTACACACCTGGGCAGTTACTGCCCTCCACGGTGTTGAACTCCTTACTGACCTTATGATAGGTGTGCTCTGCAACAGGATCTGGACATGCTGCCGAATGGGGACGCAACCGAGATTGGTGAGCGTGGTATCACCATCTCTGGTGGCCAGAAGCAACGGCTGAATATCGCCCGTGCCATCTACTTCGACGCCGATATCATCCTCATGGATGACCCGCTCAGTGCCGTTGACGCCCACGTCGGCCGCCACATTTTCGACAACGCCATCCTCGGTCTGCTGAAGGACAAGTGCCGAATCCTTGCCACCCATCAGCTCTGGGTTCTGAACCGCTGTGATCGTATCATCTGGATGGACCAAGGCCGAATCCAAGCCATTGACACCTTTGATAACCTGATGAGGGACCACGCCGGCTTCCAACAAATCATGGAGACCACAGCTCTGGAGGAGAAGAAAGAAGGAGGCGAGGCGAACCAAGACGATGCAAGCGAGGGCAAGGGCAAGAAGAAGAAGAAGGGCAAGGGCCTCATGCAGAGCGAGGAGCGTGCCGTTTCCAGTGTTCCCTGGTCCGTCTATGGCGACTATGTCAGGGCATCCGGGAGCATCCTCAACGCAGGGTTGATCTTGTTCTTGCTCGTGATTTCCCAGGGTGCCAACATCATGACCAGCTTGTGGCTGTCATGGTGGACCTCGACCAAGTACGACCTGTCTCAGGGTACCTATATCGGAATCTATGCCGGCCTGGGAGCCGTGCAAGCTATGCTCATGTTCATGTTCATGGTCACCCTGACGATTGTCGGAACGTCCGCGTCGAGGACCATGCTTCGAGATGCCATCACTCGTGTCCTCCGCGCGCCCATGTCATTCTTCGACACCACGCCGCTGGGACGCATCACGAACCGTTTCAGTCGCGACGTGGATGTCCTGGACAACTCGTTGTCAGATGCGATGCGCATGTACTTCTTCTCCGTCGCGTCCATCCTCTCCGTGTTCGCGCTCATCATCGCCTACTTCCACTACTTCGCCATCGCGCTGGTGCCGCTGTTCTTCCTGTTCCTCTTCGCGACGTCGTACTACCGCACCTCGGCCCGCGAGGTCAAGCGGTTTGAGTCCGTCTTCCGGTCGAGCGTCTTTGCCAAGTTCGGCGAGGGCCTGAGCGGTGTGGCTTGTATCCGGGCCTACGGCCTCAGAAACCGCTTCATTGACGACCTGCGGTCGTCCATCGACGAGATGAACGCCGCGTACTACCTGACCTTCAGCAACCAGCGGTGGCTGTCGGTGCGCCTCGACATGATCGGCAACGCCCTCGTCTTCACCACGGGGATCCTGGTCGTCACCTCGCGCTTCAGCGTGTCGCCGTCCATCGGCGGGCTGGTCCTCTCGTACATCCTCTCCATCGTCCAGATGATCCAGTTCACGGTGCGGCAGCTCGCCGAGGTCGAGAACGGCATGATCTCGGTGGAGCGGCTGCGCTACTACGGCACCCAGCTGGAGGAGGAGGCGCCCCTGCACACGGTCGAGGTGCGGCCCAGCTGGCCCGAGAAGGGCGAGATCGTCTTCGACAACGTCGAGATGTGCTACCGCGAGGGACTCCCGCTCGTGCTCAAGGGCCTGAACATGCACGTGCGCGGCGGCGAGCGCATCGGCATCGTCGGGAGGACGGGCGCCGGCAAGAGCTCCATCATGTCGACGCTGTTCCGGCTCGTCGAGATCTCGGCGGGGCGCATCACCATCGACGGCATGGACATCGCCACCATCGGCCTCAACGACCTGCGCAAGAGGCTCGCCATCATACCGCAGGACCCGACGCTGTTCCGCGGCACCGTCAGGAGCAACCTCGACCCGTTCGACGAGCACACGGACCTGGAGCTGTGGTCCGCCCTGCGCCAGGCCGACCTCGTCCCGCGGGACGCGAGCCTGGACCCCCCGTCCCCAGGTGATACCACCGCCGTCGCCGCCAAGGCGGCCGACCCGGGCCGGATCCACCTCGACAGCATCGTCGAGGAGGACGGGCTGAACTTCTCCCTGGGCCAGCGGCAGCTCATGGCGCTGGCGCGGGCGCTCGTGCGCGGGAGCCAGATCATCGTGTGCGACGAGGCGACGAGCTCGGTGGACATGGAGACGGACGACAAGATCCAGGCGACCATCGCGTCGGGGTTCCGCGGCAAGACGCTGCTGTGCATCGCGCACAGGCTGCGCACCATCATCGGGTACGACCGGATATGCGTCATGGACCAGGGCCGGATCGCGGAGCTGGACACGCCGCTGAACCTGTGGAGGATGGGTGCCGAGGGGGGCATATTCAGGGGTATGTGTGATCGGAGTGGGATACGGGTGGAGGATATCCGGGGGGCTCGGGAGGGGTTGAGGATCGCGGAGGGTCAGGGTGAGGGTCAGGGGGTTGGGGGTGGGGGTGGTGGTATGGGGAGGGTGAGGAGTTGGGATGAGGATGGGAAGGGTGAGGGTAGTGGGGATAGCGAGGTTAGTGAGAAGAAGGAGGAGGAGCCATGATGATCTAGGGGTTTCTTGGGTAGGATGGGGAAGGGGTCTAATAACTCGCGTCTAACGGCGGGTGATCAAGCTAGGATTTCTAGCGGGAGGGGACGAAGGCATTACGGAGCTTGGCGAGCGCATATATCGGGTCTGGTCCTTTCTTGGCTTCGATATGATTGTTGAGAGGGGGAAAATAGCATCATCGCAAGCGAGGGGGGCAGGGCAAGGTTATACTCCTCTTTGGAAAGGTATATACGATGTTCATGGCGCTGTACATAAGAGGTGATGAATTTGTAGCTTTCCTCTCGAAAGGTGTAGCGTAACGTAACGACAATGATATCAAAGGATAATGTCTTTTTTTTCTTCTTCTTTTTTCAGACTTTGCACACTCAACAGATCGATACCGAGGCCATTATAGTATCCCAACCTGGCATCCTCTTTCTCTACCATGTATGGAACGGGACTATATGGATTTGTAATCCCACCCAATACACGCCCAACATCGACAACTTCGGAAGCGGAGGTTAGGATGATGCGAAAGCGGCCACCACCCACCCACCATCGACTTCCATGACCAAGTCACTGACATGTAGCTTACATGCCGCCATCCTGGGCAGTTTCGTCGTGACGGCCGGCCGACCCGCCGGCCACGAAAGACCCTGACATAACATACTCGTCCCCAACCATCTCGGCATGTCCATGTCAGACCCGACGGCACAAAGCCTCCAAGATCGTCCTTGTGTCACAGTAAACTAAAGGAAGCCCATGTATGTATGTATGTAGATCTTCAAGAAGTGTGGCTTGCTTTCCCGTTGCATTTGAGGCCCCAGATGCATCATCAATCATTACACAGCAGGGAGGAGGGTAGTGGGTACACGCAGGGTAGGATGGGAAAGGACCTCGGGAGCTACTAGAAGGCGACCGGGTCGAGTTACACATTGGCTAGAACTTTGCGTACTTCCAAGGGTGTTAGTGCAGCAACGGCACGCACGCCCACGGCAAATCTGGCAGCTGTCAGATACAGCTTGCAGCCGAGGGCCAGTCACGCTCATCATGATGCATCGCTGCTCTGGCTTCTGGGAGCCGACTCCCTGGCTTAGGCTTGGATTGAGACTGTCGTGAGGAACGGGACAGGTGAAGGTTGTAAAGATGTCGTAAAAGGCCGACGAAGAACATTAATTGCCAGAAACGTGGGTAACCCTATTCCAACACTACTAGAACAATATACAAACAGTCGACAATGCCAATGCCAATGCCAATGCCAATGCCAAACAAACCCCGGATGACTTGACCTGTGCCTTCCTCAAAACGCCATTCTCGAAACATGCCAGATTACTCCCCCCGGACCAGAGTCTCCTGACTATCCTCCTGCTCTAAATCCTCACAATCCATAGACGGCGGCGCAGGCGCAGGCGCATCGCGGAACTCGCCGCTCCACTCCGATACCTTGGACAGCTTTGTCTCCAGGCAGGGACTTGGGCTGTCCATCTAGTACCGCCCGCCGCTCTGCCGATACGGGTGGTTGGCCCTCGTTCTCGGCTCGGGCGATATGCCCGAGGGTGGGAACATTTCAGGGTGGTCGTCGAGGAGATCGTCCAGGAAGGCGCTGGGGGCGCGCCCCGTCGTGGCGTTCAGGTTGATACTGCTGGTGCTCAAGTTGTTCCGTGTCCGTTGCGGCCCGAGCGCTGGTGAATCTGATGGGCTGTGACTAGACAGGGCGTGGCCCCGAGAGTCGGGCCGGAGGTTGGTCATGCTGATGGACTGGCCCTGAGCATCCGTATGTTGTGGGGATGCCCCTTGTGCGGCATAGAAGCCTGCAGGCAGGAAGCGCGAGTCTCGGTATGTAGAGTTCCTGGTGGGCTCGTCGCGGTAGACAGAGTCGCGGTTTGTAGCCCCGGCGGTTGGCGAGAAGAAGAGGTTGCTTTGCGACGGTGTCGAAGATGGGATGGGGCCCCTCGTCGTTCTGCGCACACCACGTCCCGAAGCAATGTTCTGTGTCGAGTCCTGGTCGCTGTATTTGTAGAAGGGAGCGGTTGGGGCGGAGAAGGGGGCTTTGTCATTTGCGAGATGTTGGGCCATGGCGGCCCTCTCGACGGAACGGTGGAGCAGGCATGCGATGATTGCGCGCCAGAGTAGGAGGGCGAGAGCGAAGGCGCCGAGGATGGCGCCGACGCAGATGAAGACGGTGCCCTGGGGCACATTGGACGTTTTCATGTATGGCGCATTGTCTGTGGGAGGCACGGTCGGCGCAGGATACGTGGGGATGGCAGTGTCTGCTGCGGAGGTGGTGCTCAATGTTGGCATGTCAGAGTTGGCGCTGTCGCTAGAACTGATACTCGGCATATCGCTGGCTGCAGTGGTCGCCGCCGCGGTGCTTTCACCAGCATTGGCCGATGTTGCGCCCTCGGTGGGCATGGCATCATCGACGGTTGTGGCTGCTGACACCCCAGCAGCGAAGAGCGATAGAGAGAAGACAGTTGACAGAAGCAGCGAGCGCTTCAGGGAAAGTCGTGACCTCCTCATCTTGGCGTGGTTGATTGTGTGTCGTCCAAAACCCGTGGCGATGTTTGTTTGAACGACGGTAGTTTCAGATAGGCTCTGGCCTGATGATGATGATGGCGGCGAATGCAGATGATGGTGTTTTCGGGAAGATCAAAGTTGCTGCTGATGCTACTCCCACAGTGTGTCTGCTCGAATTCCGGAACCCGGGAAAGGATCTTGGTGGGAATCGCAGTGGCGGCTGTGCAATGGGTTTCTGTGCTCCGTAACGCAGGAAGACAAGGGAGGCCAGACCAGACAAGATCAGATCAGGACGGAGGAAACGCAATTGCTATGGTGCGCGTATGTACGAAGATGGGGGCCGGTGAGACCAGGACAAAAGAAGTAGTCTAATCCGTACATAAATATGGAAATCTAAAAAAGAGTGAGTGAATAATTGATGATAAAACGAAATCACAAGTCGAAACAGAAAACCCCCCCGGGCAAAGTTCAAGTGGTCCCTTGGCTTGACGAACGGTCACATCATTTTCGGGTCTTGTCTGGGGTTGAAAGGTGGGATGGAATGGGATGTCAATGCGCCAAAAAGGGTGGGAATGAGTGGAGTGAAGAATTGGGTTTGAGATCCGTAACAAAGTTGAAGTCCACGATGTTTGGATGGTTTTGTTTGCAGTATGTATGTACAGATTACAGCAGGAGCAAGGCAAAGGTCTAAAAACAAAAGGGGACGCGTATCCCAACTGGTCAAGAAGGAGTACCTGTGCTGGTGGTTGCTGCTTTGTGGTTGCTGTTGCCATTTGCCGTTGCCCCAGTAGTGAGTGCTCTGGGTGGGTGGCTCCTGCTGGCTGCTGGCCCCTGCTGGCTGCTAGCCCGAGGCTGTCTCGTGTCAGCTGATTGATCGTACATCTACATCGTATACCGTATACTACAATGATACTAGTACGTACCTAGGTATTGCTGCGGAGGCAAACTAGACTCTCCCGAGGTCCGTTGTACTGGTAGTGTATGTGTAGGTACGGGAATACTCTGCCTGTCTGCTCCTGCATCTGCACGTCACATACAAGTGCACACACTTCACTTGGGCACTTATTGTGTACTAGGAATAATGGACGAACCAGGGCATCGCCTGTAACAATGTAACAAACGGTCCTCGATGCTGCAGCTAGTTAATCTGGCAGTCTGGTTGGCTTGCAGAAGGACCCTAGAAGCACAGTCTCAACAGAAGGGATACGAGCCAATTCCACACTGTACGGCGGCATACTATGTATATCACACGGACCACCATTCCCCCGCGTTCCACCGGTTGGCCTTCCGTTGCCTGCCGGTGTCAATCAGTCGCCCAATCATTCTGCCTGCCGCAACATCTCTCTGCCAAACTGACATGGAATTTTTCTAAACTTCACGATTGTCTCCAGGCCGAAAGTTACTTGCGTGCACTCAACATCTCCTCCCGATTCGTCTTTCTACACGCACGTATCTTCGTTCCGTGCACCACCGAGTCGACCCCCATATCACAAATACCCAGTCGCAAACATGGGTGTCGCAAAGAATACCAGAAAGTTCGCGCAAACCAAGCGTGTTATAGGCAAGCGCGATGCCAGGTTGAAGGAGAACAAGGACAAGGCCGACATTGTCCAGGAGACCAAGAAGAAGGCCACCGCAAATGGAGAGCTTAGTATGTTTCGAACACCCTATATGATCCCCAGAATGTCTCTCAAGCCGTCCGAATACTAACCATGCTTCATTACACAGTCCGTGAAATTCCCCAAGCACCCTCGTCTATGTTCTTCCAGGTGCGTTCCATGCCCTTCTTCTAATACAGGGTCCTACTCCAATAGACAATCGTCAACTGACACCCCGATAACAGCACAACACGGCTCTGGTCCCACCATACCAGGTTCTTGTCGATACCAACTTCCTCTCCCACACCGTCTCCCGAAAGATCGAGATGCTCGAGGGCATGATGGACGTCCTGTACGCCAAGTGCGAGATCCTGATCACATCATGTGTTATGGCTGAGTTGGAGAAACTGTGAGTCTCCTCCTCCTTCTTCAGGGATTATCTTCAAAACGAGTGCTCTGGTAGCTAACTACGGATATCCTACAGTGGACCCAAGTACCGAATCGCCCTCAGGATCGCCCGTGACGAGAGGTGGAAGCGTCTGCCCTGCGAGTCTGTCCACACCGGCACCTACGCCGATGACTGCATCGTCGACAGGTGTATGAAGCACCGTATCTACATTGTTGCGACAAACGATCGAGACCTGAAGCGCAGGCTGCGAAAGATCCCCGGTGTCCCAATCATGAGTGTTGGTCGGGGCAAGTATGCCATTGAGAGACTGCCGGATGCGCCTTCGACTTGAGGCGCCTGACGCATAAGTCGAAAAATTTCGGACGTCGAATACTACCGCTCCCTGGAAGGTCGGCTGGGCTGGGCGGGATGGGGGTCCATGGCTAGCACGCCACCGACATGACCTTACAGAGAATTGCCAATGCGACTCTCTCAATCTGGACAATGGTCCAAATAGTCCGTCTCTGAGATGCTTGGATTATACGGGAGACTCGACAAGCCCCTGCCCCCAGGCCCGTCTGGTGGTATCACGCAGGCCTTTTGACGTGAAATGGGGGGAAAGGCCAGCCGATGATAGGGCCAATTATGCTGGTGCTACACTTCAGCAAGGATGGTGCAACCCATTTCAAGAGGGGCTCGTGTGGATGTGAAAAAGAGACCTTGCCATGAATGGATGAACGAGACCATAGCCATCCTATCATGCACCCACGTTGTGGATCTTACATATGGATGATCGGGGCAATAAAATGGCGATTTACTGGCGTTATTTAGAATTCTTTCCAATTACTTAGATAAATACCCAGGTAGCAATACAACATCAACTCATGAAGAGTTTGAAAATACTCCTGTTTTGAGTATGCGACTGTCTTTTGGCCGCATCCAGTTTGGCAGGCTTAGTAATGATAACTCTAGAACGGCGGATCAACGACGGCTGACAGGCAGCGATATTGCATACGCTTTCTCCAGGAGCCTGCTCACATATATTTTGAGAATTTGCGTATTATCGAGAAAAAAATGAGATGAAGCCACTAGCTGTGATTTCCTGTCTTTGTTCCTCAACAGTATGTTTGTCTGAGTCCCGATGTTTGCCACTCTCACCTACATCCTACGATAGGTATCCACCAGCCCATACCCTACCTCACCCGAGCCGAGCCTTATGTTGCTGACTGCCTAGGTCTACACAGAACCTCATAATAGTATTCTCTAACAGACTCGCACTCGGACCGATACGACGATGGAAGACATTCCAATAGGAAACCAACCGCCGGCAACAGTAGCAGCAGCAGGGGCAGATGCTCCTCCCAAGCGGAGGAGGGCTGTTCTCTCCTGCGCGCCATGCCGGAACTCCAAACTAAAGTGTGACCGGGCGGAGTAAGTATAGTCTCAGTCTCAGTTCATGTTTGTAATTTTCTTTATTAAATCCCATCCCATCGGATGGAAGTCTCAAATCGGTCTATTGGAAACCGAAACATGTTATGTTATCTATGTATCGTTCACTGGGGAACCTACTCGGTGATTAGTTGGTATTAAAGTAACCGCCTCCCACAGACCATGTTCCAACTGCCTCAAGAAGTCCCGGGCAGACCTCTGCCTCTACGCCCCGAAACCCGTCAGGAACAGGGCCTCAAAGTCCATGGCCGCCCGGCTCAGGAGGCTCGAGGGCATGGTGAGGGAGATGATCGACGAGGACGGCGACGTCAAGAAGCAGCAGCAGCAGCAGCCGCGTCCTGTAATCTCGGCTGAGAGACCGGCGTCCGAAAAGACGGTCGCAACAGCAGCAGCAACAACAACAGCACCACCAGCAGCGGTGAACCCACCTCCGACAGCAACGGGCGGCCAGGTCGTCCAGGCCAACGGCGCAAGGGGAGGGAGTACGACATATGTGGGGGCCACGCACTTCATGGCCATGCTGGATGATGTACGTGTTACTCAACCCTCGATTGACATGAATATGACATGGGAGAAGTTGCTAATGCAACGCCACCTCACAGATTGAAGACCTCAAGAGCTTCTTCGACGACGACGACGACGGCAGGGAAGCAGCAGGTGGGGAGCCCTCTCCGGAACACTCGACGCCGGAGTTGGACCCCCCTGACATGTTGATCATGAACAGAGCCTCGCCGCGAAGCAGACAGGATCTCCTGGGTCTGCTTCCGCCTAGAGATGTCGCTGACAGGCTGGTCATGCGGTACTTCAGCTCGAATGCCACATCGCAGCATATCATACACAAGCCCACCTTTGTGAAGAAGTACAACGATTTCTGGGGCAATACAGGCTCACCTACTATAGACATGGACTGGTTCGCCCTCCTTTTTATGGTCTTCACCCAGGCTATCTTCTTCAGCCACTTCAAGGCACCCGACGAGCTGGCAAAGGACTGCCTACCTCTGACACCCATGCAGAAGTTCAGACAGTACCGCGCCGCGGCCGGCTGGGCCCTGACATCGACATCCTCCAACGGGCGCTACGGCTACTGCTTCCCGGCGACATCGACATGCGCCCCCTTCTTGATGTACGTAGAGACGGACTTCCTCATCAACCGCCCCAGCCAGATGAGCTCCTACCTGCTGAGCTCCGTCTGCATCCGCATCATGCTGAAGATGGGCCTGCACCGCGACCCATCCAAGCTGCCCGGGGCACAGATCACCCCCTTCGACGGTGAGATGCGACGCAGGGTTTGGGCCCTGGCGATCCAGATCGACCTGATAGTGAGCTTCCACCTGGGCCTCCCGAGCATGATCCACGGGATCGAAAGCGACACCTTGCCTCCGAGGAACCTGATGGACGAGGACTTCGACGAGCACACGAAGGAGCTCCCACCAGGGAGGCCAGAATCGGACCACACCCACATGACATATCCGAGATTCAAGGTAGCGATCTGCAAGTTGTTTGGCCTTGTGGCACGGCAGGCCCACGCGCTGACGGCGCCCACGTACGCGGAGGTCATGGAACTTGACGGCCAGCTGGAGCAGACGTACGGCGCGGTACCAAGTTTCATGAAGATCAGGCCGCTCGAGGATCGCCTGACGGACCCGCCGTTCCAGGTTATCCAGAGTTTCGGTATTGCATCTTTGTACCAGAAGTCACGTTGCGTGCTGCACAGGCGGTACCTGGTCGAGAAGGAGCCCAGGAAGGAGCACGAGTACTCTCGGCGGACGTGTCTTTTGGCTGCACTGGCGCTGCTGGAGTATCAGAATTCCATCTTCGAAGCGACGAAGCCGGGTGGTGTGCTCGGGCAGATCGGCTGGTTCATGTTGAGTCTGGGGCTACATGATTTTCTGCTGGCTGCAATGATCGTCTATCTTGTCATCCAGGACGACAAGTACAGTGAGGACGGCAGAGACGTTGACTTGACGCAAAAGGACACGGCCCTTCCGAACAAGCAGTACCTGATGGAAAGACTGAAGAGGTCATATCAGATATGGATAGAGGTTGGTGTCAATAATCCGGAAGTAAAGAAAGCGCCTGGGGTACTCGAGCCAATGTTTCGGAAGATCGAGAAGAGTCGTGCTGCCAGAGGGGAGTCTGTCTCGATGTTAGACGTGGTACCAGAATCTCAGACGTCAGTGAAGTCTTGGGATTTGTCGCCCATAGGAGACCTGGTGATCAATGGTAAGTTACTCTTGACACGGCCGCGCGCTTCCCATCAGTATTGCGGTGTCTCGCCAGCAAATACCTGCTTCATTTGTTTGTCCGATTAGGATTCGAAAGCTGAGTAGTCATGTCCAGGGACGACACCTGGTCCAGGTACAGGCGATATATCGACAGAGTCCCAAGTCCCCATCACAAGAGATGGGTTTATGCAACCCCCTCTCTCATTGTACTCCGACATGGAAGCCGCATGGCTGCCAGATGAAATGGCTGGCATAGACTGGGTAAGTCGAGAGCACACACCCCCTTTGTTCTCTTAGCACAAGGGTATTATGTTTGCAACAGCTGGCCGTCACTTGACGACTAGACTCGATACGCTGACGAGATTGAAACGGGTAGAACTCTCTCGAAAGCGCCATGCGGGACAATGTCACTGTCGATACATCCACAATGGACCAATGGATGGGGAACGACACGTCGATCGACCACCAAGACATCACCTTCATGGACCCAGACTTCATAGGCGGGTCCTTCACCCAGGGGTTCTAGAAACGGCTTTCGGCAGCCCAATGCATCCAAGCCATCTCGCCCGGAAGAGAAGGGCCCAGGCCGGAAGAGGAAGCGATGGCGCATGATTAGACCTGCTGACCGGAGAATCCACGAGTCGGCTGAGTTCAGTAGCAGTTGTGTAACCACACTGCCAAAGTGTCAGAATAGAGTACGTCTTGTAGACGACTTGAACATCTGGCGAAAGGGACCTTGATGGCCAAGAAGGGCCCAAGACAGCAGACATCGTCACGACGCACATCTGGATAGAGACCGATTTCTTGGTGGCTGTGAGAGTATGCTTTCGCATCGCGGGCACGAAGTCATGATTGTTCGTCGGGGATTCTGGTCCGTACGCCAAGCCAGCCAGAAAAGACAACCCCCCATTTCCAGACCGGTGAAGGCCAAGACACCAATTTGTTATATCAAGTCTGGAGGAGCCAGCAGCGTCCGAACCGAACGGTTGCTGCTGATAATGATGGTCCATCAAGGTATGGCATGGTACGACCCCCCGCGGAGATAGTCCCACTGCGCTGCTCGGTGCGAGGCAAGGGGGCCGGACAATGGGTGCCGGAACGGAAGGGAGTTGTGCGTATTAATTCACGACGTTTGTTAGTTTCAAGGAAGTTGTACGTAACAGAAAAGGGCAATCCGGGTTTCGAGGGCTTTTGGGACGGCAATGGACCCAATCAAGCAACCCAAGGAGAGAAAACGAAAGAGAAAACAATTCTTTCGTAATTCACTCGGGAGTGGCTTGTTCCCCGGAGGAGGTGGCTTTGAATCGATACCAGGATGTTAGGATATTCCGGCGTCTGGGGCCGGGAAGCTGGCCGCGAAGAGGGTAATAATTAAAAAAAGGGTCTCCCGAGCCCCCGGCTGCCCGGATGCGCTGGCAGGCCATATTTTAAATGTTGTTCGCACTCGGAGGTGGTTGATCACGATGATACGCAGTTATGGACGTGGCATCATGTTTCGTGTCATCGTGGCAGCGTGGCCTTTTTTGCCTATAAAATGACGTTTAGGTGACGAGACTGCAGCGTTGAATTCCATGTGCAGGGGGATTTCTCCAGAATATCTGGATACAATGTGTGTGTATATGCACATGCATGCAGGTATGTACCTTCCCAGCTATCTTAGGGGTTACTAAGGAGGCATGGATGAGGGAAGGGTTTTTCTAGTGAGGGATGCCTGCTCGATACTAGGATACCTGGGTTTCTAGGAACTCGGGAGGGCAGTCGCAAATCCCTCCCCCTCCTTTGCCCCTCCCTTTTTCATCCAGTTGTCCTCTGAGTTGAATGAGGTGCTCGTATGTACTGGGCGTTGACTGGTGGCATGGAGACTTCCAAGGCTGTGAGCTTGCAGCAGCAGCAGCAGCAGTAGCAGCAGTAGCAACAATGCAACAAAGTTTGCGCAATCTGCGTGTCCACGTGTGTGCGTGTGCCAATTCGATGTGAGGACCCGGATGGGGAGGAAGGAGTCAGGGAGTCAGAAGTGCATGTGTGAGAAAAGTACGAAAAGTAGGGCTTCTGCATGCTGGTGTCCATTTTGGCGGGGTAATCGACATCACATCACGGTTGCTCTTGCCAGTTAATTACTGTATGTACTGCGGCTGTATGTACCCGCGCCACAAACTATACGTACCTAGGTACCTACATGCATTAGGTGCCTAGGTACCCGGGTAAGATGGGTTGTGGGTGATAGATGTTAGGTACCTAAGTACTAAGTATCGAGCAACTAAAACCCTAACCGTTTTGAAATAGGAAAAGGAAAACCTTGGGACCTCCCGGACTGGGAAGGTGTGTGTGTACCTGACAGAGAGAGTCCTGGGAACCCTGATGATGGCCGATGATGATGATGTTGATGATAATGATGGAGGGATGTACTATGTATGGATGAATGGATGGATGGATGGATGAACCTTCCATGTTCCCGCATCTCTCGTCTCCCAAACTCCATCACGAGGTTACCAGGCAGCCTGGCACCCAAGCACATTGCGAAAATTTGAATTTTACTTGGTCACCGTCACCAACAAATGCCCAGCAAACCTGCCACCACCAAACACCGAGCACGTGCAAAGTGGCCAACGGCAGCTGGTCCTGCTGGAATCTTTTACCTAATAACCTCGCTAGGTCAACCTCCTTTTGTCTGCCCAGGTGGTTCTCGCCCTCTCCAAAGCCCGACCTCGCCCCCGAATCGACGATAGCCATGCACAGACTTGAGTAACAGAACATCCCGAGGTTTCTCACGAGGCACGAGGCACGAGACAGGGCACTGTTGATGGATCACATCGTGGTCTCCATCATCCCTTCGGACCTCCCTATGTACTCTGGCTTCACCAACATCTCGCTTACACACACTCGAGAAGTGGCCTTGATGGCCTGGACCGTCATCCACCTAATCACTCACTCACTACCATGAGTACCTACCTGGACTGCTGGCTACTCTGACTGTCGGGTAGCGAGTGTTCTAACAGTTGAGTTGGTAGGAGGGGCATTCGGGCATTGACGACAAGAGCAGACTCAGCCTCTCATATATGGCAGTTTCCCTATCTTCTCCTGACTTACCCTGTCCGTGCTTGACACTTCTTTAGTCCTCCATTCGGATGATTCCCTGCCCTCGCTTGAACCCCCTCCAGCATTGGGCTTGTTGGAAGAATCTTAGAACCTTGGAACCTCTTTGGGGCTACCTACCTTTCAAAGTACTAGTATATATTTTCAACTCTAACCCTGGGAAGATTCACGATAAGGTACAACAGGGTCTGTGTGATCTGTACCACGATACCAAGTACCTCTCCACCCCATCGACTTATATACCGATACCCACTTGGCTTATCCCGTTATCCTCCACACTCCAGCCTAAGAACCAGACCGTACCGCACCACTTTCTGCCGCCGGTACGCGGCTCCACGTTTAGGGCGGATCCCAAACTATCTATGACAATTAACATCGTGACGGGAAGACTTTTTCTCCCTCTCGTTTTCTGTGCTTTTGGTTATCCATCTACAAGTCTCTTTTTTTTTTTTCTGAAACAGTCTTGAGAAAGGCAACTAATACTTTGCAACGTCTTCACCGCTATCTTTTCCCGTCTGGTTCCCCGGCCGAACTCACGAATCATTGCGCCAGCCAGGTTCTCGGCCAACAGTTGTCTGGCCCCTTATCTCTCTCGGTTCCCCTAGCCGAGCCTAGAACCGACTGAGTCTTACCTTATTTTACCTATTACCTTTTTTCCTACCGGAGCTTGGAGGGGATCCAACTTGCATGCACAATCCCCCAAATCGCCCGCCTGCATGCTTCCGCTTTGTGTGTGACCATTCACCGGTTCGGTCATCAGCCAGTGACTTCCCAAGGTTATCAAAGGTTGCTTTCCTCAGCTTGGATTCAGTCTGGGGTACTGCGACTATATACAGTACATACGCACATGCGCACATACGCACATACACAGTACTTTTCCCCAGATAACGGCATCCCCCTTTATCCACCAACTCAGACCACGACCCTCTCTGGATATTCCCGAACGGGCCATCGAAGCACTCTAGACGCCAGGTGAACTGTCGCTGTCACTTATTACCCCATACGAATTACCCAACGGTGGACATGACCCAAAACTAGGACCCGGACAGATACCCTATATCTACCTGCCTCCCCGGCGGCTCCTAGCACGACCTTCCATTGTGGTGTCCTGTCGACGACCAAAAAGGCTATTTTATTACTCCTGTTCATCTCACCTTTGTCCTTGAAACCGAACCGGACCTACTTCGGTCCCTGCCTGACAGAACTGCACGAAACCCTTGCTCCGATCTCAGCGGTACCTGCAATCGGGGTTATCGTACAGATTGTACAGTACATAGTACATATTGTCTGATATGTAAGTCCGTGACCGGTTTCCCTTTTCGTCCCTTCCTGTCCTCCTGCTTGGGGCTTCTCACAAGTCACATCCGCATCTCTTATCTCGGGCTTTGTCTTTCATATGGAAGACATGGCCTGACCACGTTGCACGAAATGCAGAAATTTTCCCCTTTTAATATGATTTCCACGTCATCTTCGTTGTGTCCTGAGCATGCAAGTACCCCATCTCAAAGACGGCCGCTGTTCCGTATACGGTACTTGGCACCCATCACCTCTTCATCTTTTGTCGTCTTTCATCCGGGGATTCTGCATCTCAACTCGCCATAGCCACCCTGCTAATGCACCCAGAAGCAGATAACGGCCCTGCAGCACGGCGGTAGGGGTGGCGCGAAGCCAGAAGTACCTGCTCAGTGTGTTGGTGACCTGCGTGAAGCAGGTAGAGTGACTCTCCGGGGTGCACTAAGAGCTTCCGGCTGCGTACCGAACGGGGATACCTTATCTCTTTCTCTCCTGGTGCTGATCAGTGATACTCATATTACCCCGGGTTTGTCTTGCGATACCTTACTCTTACCTGTCCATATTGCGCGTGGCGGCCCTTTCCTCGGTACAAAGTCGCGTCCACACCGGCCGCCTTATATCTATCGAACTCCATCGCCATCTCTCTACAGCCGTGCATCATCACTTGTCCTTGGCTGAGCACACATCGCAAACAAAATCATTGGACCAAGTACCTCGACCTGCTCCAACCTTTTCTTGGCCCGTGGCGGTTTGGCTTGCTTGCTTGGTGTTGAAGGGCATTGAAACTTGTTCTTTCAAGGAATGGCAATTTGCTCCACAACATCCGAGATGCCTCACGCGACAGAATTGCCGATCAGGCCTGCTCAGCACACGCCCACACAGAGCATACCCATCAGGGCGAAACCGACGGAGGAACGGAGGCATAAGCACTCAAGGTCCTCATATTCCGAGGCTGGATCCTTATACGGTTCGCGGAATAGTTCTCTCACCTTCTCCCGCCCTGCTAAACGCCCTATGCCCTCTCCCAACAAGACCATTGCCATCATAAACGCCGCCGGTCGTCAGGCCGCTTCTTTGATCCGTAATGTCACAGCTGTGGGTTACCACGTGCGAGCCCAGATGCGGAATCTCGATGGTGTAGTGGCGACTGAGATCAAGACGAATCCAAATGTCACCCTCCTCGTGGGTGAGCTCTACACGAGACACGGCGCCACCTCCGAGAAGGCGGACGTCACGCAAAACGGCCCAATTTCCGGCATAGGCGTAAATCACCAGCTTATCTCGGAGCTTTTCCGAGGTGCTCAGCTTGCCTTTGTCAATACGACTTTCTACGGCGACGAGATCCGAATAGGCGAAGCCCTGGCAGATGCGGCGAAACGGGCAGGCATTCAGCATTATGTCTACTCTTCCATGCCGGACCATCACGCCTACAACGAGGATTGGCCAAGCCTGCCACTTTGGGCATCCAAGCACAAGGTCGAGGAATACGTCAAGCAGATCGAACTTCCGGCCACTTTCGTATATACTGGAATCTACAACAATAACTTCACGAGCTTGCCATATCCGCTCTTCTTCACGGATCTGAAGCCAGATGGCGCCTTTGAGTGGCAGGCGCCGTTCCACCCGGACGCCAAGCTCCCCTGGTTGGATGCTGAGCACGATGTCGGGCCGGCCATCCTCCAGGTCTTCAAGGATGGCGTGGGAAAGTGGGGAGGAAAACGCATAGCACTGGCATTTGAAATGCTGTCACCCCGAGAAGTCTGCGCGGAGTTTGCGAAGGGTCTGGGTCGGCCGGTCCGTTACGTCAGAGGCAAGGTCGAGGTCAAAGTGAAGATACCCGAGGGCTACAGGATCCAGCTCGAAGCCCTGGAGACACTGTTCAACCTCGATAATGACGACCCTGCGAAACAGCCACCATACTTTGGCGACCGCGCGCTGGAGGAAAGCTGTCCACACGACGCCCTCCAGCTGTGGGAAGGCCCCCGGGGCATGGAGGAATATGCAAGAGAGATCTTCCCGCTGGAGGAGCAGGCTAACGGCCTCAGGTGGATGGAGGAGGACGAGGTCGACGGCGGAGTCGAACCTGTCGAGGAGGAGTTCGTGATCGTTGGATCACCCGCCAGGCCACAACCCGACTACGAAGAGGACAGTGAAAGCGAAGATGAGGATGATGGGCTCGTGATGAGAGTGGCTGCAAGAGGCGACCAGGAGTGGCTTGCCTAGGTGGCGAGCGTACATTCTCCCTGGATAATAGCTTCAGCGCAAACATCGTCGCATTGACGCACTCAATGGCGATGGCGATGACACGATATCGTTCATACGAGGAAACGAGATCGGATACACACATCTCATGGGGGTTCCAGCGGCAGCTAGATTTGTCGCTCTTGAAGGAACAACGGCGCAGGCTCTGAGCATTCTCGCGAACGGCGTTCGAATCATTTTGTATATACGTCTTGGGTGGGGAGGGGAAGGGGGGCGAAGGGTTCGACAAAACTGGCGGCTTTTTCTGTGATTTTTTGTCAAAACATTTAATGGTGCAAGGTAATGACTGGGTCATCAAAAATATCAAAATGGAGGATGGGGATCTGTTTTGGGGTGTGGGGAAGGATAAGGGGGGGGGTAAAAACAACAACAAAAAGATTGGTATCGTCTTGAGAGATGAGCCGAATGGTCTCTAGAGGAGACACAGGTAGACTTACTCCACCGTAATACGGATGTGTTACGAACAAAGAAAGGACATGAAGTATGAAGGGGACCTTGAATGAAGGTTCTTTTGTGAGGTCACGCATGCGCCGAGAAGCGGGCGACGACAGTATGGAAGCTATATCGTCGTCCAGATGGTTAAGGGGCAGAGTTCCGGTAGGATGCCGATTTCGAGATTCAGGTCGGCATCATCCGTTACTGTTACTATTGGAGAGAAATGAGATGGAAGAGAGATTGATAGGATGAAAGGGACACAAGGCCACTCATCTATCAGACGAATTCGCCATTCTCCCCTTCGATGTTGTTCAGTCTCCGGCTGGGCTTGAGACGATGTCGTCGAGGAATTGGATCACACCTCACTGTTCGTGGCCACTCGCAGTGTTCTATCAAGTCTCGTTTCATAGGGAGTGAGTGGGTGGGTAAGCGTCTCACTGTCTACTTTCCATGAACGAGCCACCCAACAGGACGTTTAAACCCAACCGGTCACCAGGTTGTCTATGTTGTCAGCGTCACTATTGTGTTCCGCGGTCGCATGGCACATATAAGTAAGGCATATATATGTCCAGGTAGGACTTTTCGCAATATAACCTCCCCTGAGGGTTTTGCTCTCGGACGCCGAAAGAGCCTTTCTCTCCTGTCTCCCTCTTGCCCCCTCGTCTATAAAAGTCCCTGTATCAACTTCAACTTCGGGAGACGGATAGACTCTCGAGAAATCGGACGGCGATGCATAACCGCGCGGTCCTTGACTCCTCCAAAGCACCATGGCAGACAGGATTGTAAGCATGCTTATCGCAACGACGAGGCTCATGCCGATGCAGCTCCCTTGCGACCAACCCTCCGCCCCTCTCACTTAGAAACAAACTCCAGCCCTTACGGCCGGGTGTTTGTTCCCCCCTCTCACTCTCCACCTCTTCCTCATGCCCGTTCTCATCCTCATCCTCCTCTCATCCTCCCCTCACTCTCCCACACACACACACTCCACGCACACGCTCAAAACTTGCCCTTGGCCAGGTTACCCACCATCTCGCGGCCCGTGACCCAGGTGGTCCGCCACAGGGTGGGGAAGTCGAGGGTGCTGCTGAGGCCGTCGGCGAAGCCGAAGAAGAGCATGGGGGGGATCCAGCCGCGGGCGTACTCGAGGGCGAAGCAGCCCTCGTCGGGCATCTTGTACTGCTTGACGGTGCCGCGGCGGAGGTGGTGCACGCTGCCCTGGGGGTAGACCTCGGGCTCGTACTGCCCCGGCGTGTAGGCGAGCTGGGTGCCGGACAGGATGTGGAAGTAGTCGTCGGCCGTGTGGCGGCCCGTGTGGCCCTCTGTGCCGATGGCGGTGCCGAAGATGATTAGGTACTCGGTTACGCCTGTTGTTATTATCATGGGGGTTAGCAATCTTGGACGGATATATTGTGTAGGTGTTGTCCTATTGTGCATGTGTGGCCCAGAGGTTGGGGAAGATTTGGGAGTGGGGAATTGACATACTGGCGTGGATGATGTACATGGCGCCCATGGCACCGCCGGCATTGTTGAAGATCCACTCCTCATCCATGTTGACGTGGTTGGTGGTAAGGGCATCGTCGTGCAGGGCGTTGACGATGTGGCTGACGACGCCGCGGGTGTCATTGCCGTGGGCGGCTATGCCCTCCTTGGCGAGGGTGTGCAGCTTGTCCGGGCTGAAGATGTAGAAGTCCTCGAGGCGCTGCTCGGCCAGGTAGATGAAGGGGCTGAGGAGCCCGACGATGGCGGCGAGGAGGAATAGGAGACGCGCCATGACTGGGGAAGGAGGAGAAGGAGGAATTGGGTGGTGGTGGTGGCCTATTGTTTTTTGGGGGTTGGTTTGACACAAGGAAGGAGAAAGGATGGGAAGGAGAGGAACGGGGGGAAGGGAATTGTTGATACGTAAATCACCTTTACGGCTATCAATTACGACGGGACCGCGAGGGTTGGTTGAAGAGGACAAGGACAGTGCAAGAAGGACATCTGGACTGGAGGAGGAGGAGGAGGAGGACTACTTGTTGAGTGGGCCGGAGGTCCGGCATACCGAATCAGGTCACTCAATGGATTGATTCATTTTATTTCAGCCCAGCTTCTTTTCTCTCTCTCAGAGCTATCAGAGCTCTCCATAGCTCCAACTAAAGCTCAACCGTTTCTCCGGGACGGCGGTGAGCTGACAGGCTGACAGGCTGCCCTGCGGTTGCCCTGTGGTTCTCCATGCAGGCTGGCAGGGACCCCTAGATTTAAAATTTCCCCTGGGGCGCCGCCCTGAAGAGGGTGTGTGTCAGTCAACTGGTGTGTGTGTGGGTTGCGGCTTGGCTACTTGGCTACTTGGCTGCTTGAGGTTTGAGGCTCCAGCAGGGGTCCAGGTCTACTACAGTAGCGTACCCACCCCACACACTGCTACATACCCTGATAACCTACTAAGCTAAGTAGGTATGTACACTGCTACACTGTGACGTGCTGATCTTGATCCGATCTGCACTCCCGAGGTCTCAATGTTTGAACTTCTGCACGACTGCAGCACCGGCAGAAACGTTCAATAGCGGGGCGGGATGATGCTTCCCTTGTTGTGCGCCCCCGCCAAAATTTACGACAAACCAGTTGACGGGTTTAAACCACCACAGCACCACAGCACCACCAACCACACTACCACACTGGGAAGAAACCACAACGGCAATACAGCACACGAACGAGACTACGAAAAAAAAAAGTGAGGATTGACCTAACCGTACGACAACAGCCACCACAAGCACAAACACAAGCACGAGCGAATCAATCATACAGCAGCAGCAGCAGCAGCAGCAGTCCAATCACATCACATCACATCACAGGCCACATCAAAAAACCAAAACATAAACCATAAAACAGATCTGCACAATGGCGACAACATCAATCGCCATCCCAGGCCAACTCCTCGGCCCAGCCTCCAAATACAAGCCCGGCCCGGGCGTCCACCTCTACGAGTCCAACCTCTACAGTTCCGTCCTCGGCACCGTCAACATCTCCCAGCCCGCCAACTCCTCCACCTTCTCCTCCTCCTCGTCCTCTGCCGGCCAGGGCCCCGCCAAGCGCATCTCCAGGATCACCCAGAACCTCCCCTCGTCCAGGGCCGCCGCCCCCACGGAGCTCCCCACCGTGTCGGTCTCGAGGGAGGAGGTCGCCGTCGCTGGCGGCGGCGGCGGCGGCGGCGGCGCGAAGAAGCAGCGCGAGGTCCTGCCGCAGGTCGGCAATGTCGTGCTGTGCAGGGTGACGAGGATCACGCCCAGGCAGGCCGTGGCCGCCATCCTGGTGTGTGGCGATACGGTCCTGGAGGCTGAGTGGCAGGGTGTCATCCGTGTGCAGGACGTACGCGCCACGGAGAAGGATCGGGTAAAGATATATGAGAGCTTCAGGCCGGGGGATATTGTTCGGGCTTCGGTGGTAAGTTGTTCTACTTGTTCCTGTTACTCTGCGCACACACATGCTGACAGTCTCTTGACAAACAGATCTCCCTTGGCGACCAGTCGAACTACTACCTCTCCACGGCGAGCAACGAGCTCGGCGTCATCATGGGCGTCAGCGAGGCCGGAAACGCCATGTACCCCGTCAGCTGGAAGGAGTACAAGGACCCCGAGACGGGGCTGAGTGAGAGCAGAAAGGTGGCAAAACCTTTCTGAGGGGGGATTTTGCGTATGGATTTGATTTCGAGTCGAAGCTGGACGTGGCAAGGCAGCAAGTCACAAGTCACAAGTCATCCGGCGGACGGACAGGTGCCCTGCAGGGTTTGGAGGAAGCGCATGGTGTGTGGCATGCCTATGCCGTTTGGGGGACGAAACGTACGAGTGAGCCATCTGGTGGCCTAGTGAGAGGACTACAGGGCAGGTTGTGGTGTGGTCAGTTGTCGCTCAGGAAACCGAGTCTGAGGTCCCGGGGAGTGTTGTGACGAGTTCTCCGAGGGCTACGCTGCTGGAGAACGTTTACAAATACTCAGCCGGGTGTCTAGCGTTTGCCTGGACCATGGACCATCCAAGCCAGTCGAAGTATCAAGCCTGGCGGCCTGAGACCGCTCCGTGGAGGCTGAATTCAACGGGCAGCATCTTCGGATGGAGCTGAGGGGCTGACGAATGGTCTCTACTCCAAACTTGACCGTGCCCAGCACTTCAGGGGATGTGCATGGGCAAGGCAAGTTGCCACGCGAGGATGGATAGGCCACCGGATGCACGCTCCCAAGGAGTATCAAAACGTACATAAACTTGGCCAAGTGGATACTTATTCCTCAACTGTTGTATCTCTACAATCTCCGCATGCTTATGATCGTGAATGAGCAATTATATGCTTTCCTTTATTGACTGCTTGTCAGGGGTTGGGCATATTCCTTTGATTCCTCCGTTGCCGTGGTGTCAAATACCACAGAACCTCATAAGATGCAACATCATGTCACATACAGCAACAATTACCACCATGAATACTCGCCCGCTTTGACTTTCCCAAGCTGTCACTGGGCCCTTCTCCCTTTTCCGGGATTGAGTGACCAACATCATTTTGAGATGCACCCTGGGGCTTCTCGTCTGCAAGATCAGAACCCTCAGAACTGACCTCAGAACCCGCTGCCGATACCGTGACCCGCGAAAGATCACACACGTCGTCGCCAGGGACGTCACCATCCTCACCGGACGCCGCCTCGACCTCCCCCCTCCCTGGGAAGAAGAAGACGGTCCTCCACCACTCCCGGACGTCACCGGCCAGGATCCCGACCTGCCCGCCGCCCCTGCTATGGATGTGCCCGGCGAGGCTCTCGTCGAAGTAGCCGAGGAGGTCCGGCCGGGCGCCGATCTTCTGGACGATGTAGGCCAGGTGCTTCAGGTCGTCGTCGAGGGTCTCCCAGGAGTTGCGGCGGACGAGGTTCTGTATGTCCTCGTAGTTGCGTATCAGGTTGTTCTCGGAGACGGTCATCTGCTCTTGCAGGGTCCTGGCGAGCGCGGCGGCGTCGTCATTGTCGTTGCGTTTTGGAGCTTCTGGCCAGTCGAATAGGTCGTCGTCGCTGGGGATCTCGGGTTCTTCTGAGCTTGAGCCGTTCCCGGAATCGACATCACTGGTGTCCTCGTCATCATGGATGCCAGTATGCATCGTCGTTTCGGATGGGAACTCTGGGTGTCCTGCTGATACTTGTTGATGATCGTCGACCGTTTTGGTGAAGTCTTGGCCAGAGGTCGAATGCAAGTCTTCCAATATCTGTCTGGGCATTGTGCAGAGTCTTATACCGCCGTAACAAGTAATCAAGGAAAGATACACTGGAAGTTACAGATACTAGTATGAGAGACCAAGTCAGAAGTGACTGCCAACTGGAGTCTCGACTCTCGGTTTGAAGGTCGCAGGATCGGGGCTTACTGCGGGGACGTCGCTTTGAGTAAAGAACAGCGCGGTTTGCTTATGGCCAATAAATGTGTCACATGTTTGAGGCTCCAGTGTGTATACCTAATATCAAAGAGTATTTGTTGATGTGCTGAGAATTTCTTTCGGGAAATGCAGCCAAAAATATCCTAGCAGTTATATTCACGTATGCTGGGCTACCCAGATACCATGAGGGTAGCAACAATTTAAGAACGGCGAATGGCATATTTTGCACACACGTATGGATCACTGAAGTTGAGGCTATCAACAGTGACATGGAACTGATGAGTGCTTAGGCATTACTGTTGATGCAAGTGAATATTCCACGAGTCGCCCGCCAATATAACTTCACGACTTCCCAGTCAACTGGTATCGAATCACCATGGAAGCGAAATCGGGCGACGGTTCTTGAGGAATATAGGGGTCTTCAGTACTGAGAACCTCCTCATATGGTACAGGAGTAATATTGTTACTCCTTCAGTGCCGTGCTGAATTTATCGTGCAGCATCCCCGATGTGCATTTCACTCAGTAGGTTCAAGTGACATAGGGAAGGGCACATTCATGGCATATCCACATATCTAGTCGATAAGTATATGTTTGAGTCGGCTCTTTACAGTCCTTAATCCCATACTATAACCTTCGTGCATCAACCGAACTGCCCTATACCCCAGCAGAATGGACATATATCACGTTGTTTGACGGCAAAAGTAATGCTACAGTAGACGCCCTAGAGCTAAGAGATGGGTGACAGTGAGTAGTTACGCATTGAAAGATCAAGACCTAACTCGCGACCCGGCCAGCCAGCCAGTAATCGTGATACGTACCTACAATGGCTATAAGTCGCACAGCACCCACTACTATCGCCGGATGGCAGTCGATCCCGTTAACGATTTTGGACTGATGGGCACGTCCTCACTGCCTCAGTGGTACGGCGATCAAGTACCAACCAGGCTGACCAACATCTCACAAGGCCTGGCAAAGACATGGAAGCAGTTCCCATACGCGGTAAGCCGTCACGGTCATGAAATCCAGCGATCGAATGAGGGGCCAACCTCTGGAACGGGGTGAGCACGCAAGTCGCCACTTTCCACGTGAGTAAACGCTCCCACTCAGAAGCCTGACATGCCATGGCCTAGAGCATCATCCCCTCACGAAACGCCCGAGGCAGGTTCGCACACCTGCTGAAGCACTACTCTTCACGCAAGACCAGAGGACGTGGACAGGGTAATGCCCTCGATCAAAGTGTGGTGCATATGATGGTGCCCACGCAGACGCACGCCCCCGGGGGGG
>LKEA01000018.1:425579-483098 GCA_003795315.1 Cytospora schulzeri | reverse complement strand
GCTGGAGCCTTTGGGCAGAATGTCAGGCTTGTGGAGGCCATAGGGGGAATTGTGAGGCGGAAGGGAGTAACAGTGGCGCGGGTGGTGGCTGTCGCATGGATACGTCGACAGGGTGGAATTCCGATTGCCGGGTCGACAAAGGTTCAGAGAGAGAAAGTGTGTGTGGCTGAGGACTTTGAAGATGTCGACTTGAACGAGCAAGACCTGGCGGAAATACAACAGCTTCATGACTTCATGACATGTTTGCCCGTTGCCGGAGGGAGATCTCCAGCTCAATATGAGAATCTGCTGGATCAGTAAATTGTTGGTTATCTATCGATGGAAAGCACATATTTGGTACTATACTTAGACTGATTTCAGTCAGATGGCGTCTCCAATGTAATGAGTATCTCTCATTTCAAACTGTGGTAAGGACGCAACAATGGCGGTTGAGGCAACAGCTGACGGATCGACTGTGGCTGTTTCGAGATGGACACATGGGATGATGGGCTGACTGAGTTCTACGGATCCGTACAGTCAGTCAGTCAGTCAGTCAGCTTTGCCTGGACTGATGATTGATTCCAGATATCTTCCGTCTCGTCCCCACTTCATGGTCTAGGTAACTATTGCAGTAAGGAGCTTTACCGCAGTAAGGAAGGTGGTGTACACAGGTACTGTATGAATCGAGTTGGGGCCCTGACGATCAGGATTGACGGACGCACGACGGTGCCTGAAGATCGATTTCGAATACGCCCGAAGACGATCACCGAGTTGAGTTTCCTAATAAAGAAAGCAGAAGTGTTTTTCTGGTCCTTCATCAGCAGAGTTTTGTTTGGTATCATGACTTGCTTGATTCGTAAAATGATTGTAAATTCATTCAAATCTTGATGCTCTTGTGGCTGGATCGATTGCTTGATCAACAATGCATGATTGCATAATGCTATGGGTTATGGGTCACGTAAGGAAGGAAGTATATCACTCAGCCTTGCATCTCGTTTCCATGTTTTGAACGTGTTAAAGATTGAGTGAGTGATGGAGTGAACCCTGGAGTTGTTTGATACCGCCATGCTTGCTCCATCAAGCCTGAAATAAATAAACCCTGAATTTGAAGTCGTCCAGGGGGTTTCCCCGGCAGTTTCAGGGGCTTGTCCCGGCTTGCCCAAGCCCAACTCAAATAGGTGGGGCATAGCAAGGGTCAAATGACGCTGCACCCGCAAGAACCCGCCACCAAAACTGCCGCAGTTGTGACGGTAGTGGGGCTTTTTGTATCTTAGTCCCCGCTGTCCCGACAGGCGACATGCGATATGCAACAACGCTACAGCCTACAGCCTACAGCCTCCAAGCCTACAGCTACAGCCACAGCCCACCTGCCAACCCACCCTGCCACAGGCTCCCACAGCAGAGCAGTCCACCCACTCACTGCAAACACATGTTGTTAGATGTGGATTATCTTCCTTCAATCAGTACATATGTAGTACAGCACCGCTGCCCTTCATATACAATCAATGCACATACCTTCTTCTTCCAGCATTGAACCTCTCTCTTCGTTTCCCATCTCGTTACTATTATTAGCCATGTCTTTACGGCGACGGCGCGACTGAATCGTTATGCAAACGAAACGAGAAGAAAAGAAAAGACAAAAGATAAAAAGTGAGAAAACAAGTAACAAACTTCACCGCCATATAGCGATTTACGAGCGAGCAATTGGACCCAAATCGACCGAACATCAATTGATTGCCAGCCACCAGAGAAGACGAGACTCTGACGATAGCTGAGGCCACACAACGTCACAAGGGCAACTGAATCATCATCACGCATCACGCATCACGCATCAAGCACCAAGCATCAAGCATCATCACCTATCAAACCGACAACACAACCAGCAGGCCGCCCGCCCTTGGAAAGGGAACAGAAAAACGCCCCGACTTTCCGCGAACCTGTGTGCCCCAACGAAACCCACGCTCTCTTCAATCTAATAGACCAAACACAACAGAACAAACCCACACCGACAATATACTGGTCTGTCACTCAATCGACTTGAATTGATTGATCAACTTTCAAAATGTCCTCAACAATGACCCTGACCATGAACGCCTTACCGCAACCACGACTCACCACCATCCCCTGCTGTCCCAACTGCGGCAACGACATCACCCTCAACCTTCCCCCAAAGGCCCTCAACCCCCCCTCCCAAGACGACACAAAGACGGCCCTCACCGCCGCCCAGAGGCAGATCGACGACCTGCAGGCCCAAGTCCGCCTCCTCAACCAAAAGGCCACCGCCGCCGTCGACCGCTGGGCCGACTACGAGGACGAGCTGGCCAAGCTGCGGTCCGAGCTCACGGCGCGCAACAACAGCGTCGCCACCACGGCGCTGTCGACGACGACATCGACAACCACCACCACCACGAGGCCGCAGACACCCACGGTCAAGGAGCCGCCCTCGTCCCCCTCGAGGGGCTTCATCACCGGCAGCCCCGGCGTCTCGGGCTTCGCCTCCGCCGCGAGCAACAGGATCTCGGCCCTGCTCAACAGGAAGTCGGCGCAGAACCTCAAGGCTGCCGGCGGCCAGTCGTCGCCGGGCCACCAGGCGTCGCAGAGCACATCTAGCCTCCTGGCCGCGACGGTATCGGCGAGCGCGGCGGGTCAGGGCGGGAGTGGGAGCGGAGGCGGCAGTGGAGGGGGTGGAGGACACCAGAGCAGCTACAGCACGTCCTCGCTGTTCCGGCAGCGGCCGGCGACGACGACGACGACTTCTTCCCCGCTCACGCTGTCCCTGTCCACGGGCAAGGTCACGTATACCCCCGGCCACAGCCCGGCGCCGTCGAGCGACGACCTGATCGAGGCGCTGGGCAGGGAGCAGCAGCTGCGGGTGGCGGCGGAGGGGAAGCTGACGGACGGGTCGAGGGAGATCGAGGAGCTGAGCGTGACGCTGTTCGAGCAGGCCAACGAGATGGTGGCCACGGAGAGGAGGGCGAGGGCGAGGCTGGAGGAGAGGGTGGGCGAGCTCGAGAGGAGGGAGGAGGAGAAGAAGCGGAGGCTCGAGAGGCTGGAGAAGGCCATGGTGAGGATCGAGAAGGTGCGGGCCCTGTTGGGCGACGGGGAGGGAGTCAGGGAGGTGAAGGCCGGCAGCGGTGCTCTGAATTGAAGCTAGCATCTGGGTTTCAAGGGTCTGCTTTTTTGTGTTGATAACGATACCACGATACTATGAATTTGCATGTAATGAAAGGGGGACAGGGAATAGCACGGGACTAAGCATCTTGAGCTTGAGCGTCAGAATATGAAATGATGGTCACGGCCACGGATAGATCAGTATATGTAATAGCACAGAAATGAGGTGCAGCGCGTAATTCAATCCCGCTGGGTGAGATTATCCAGTCAGAGTACCTAGCATTGATTTCCCATTCATTCAATCATCCCACGACACTTAGGCGGCGGCCTCTGCCTTGGGGCTGCCCTCCCTCTTTGGGCTTGGTGACCGCCGCGTGGGCGTGGCCTCCCTCTTCGGTGAAGCCTCCTTCGTCGGTGAAGCCTCCCTCTTTGGTGAGCTCTCCCTCTTCGGGCTGCCCTCCTTCTTCTCCTCCACCTTCTGCAGCACCTCCTTCTCCCCGCCGTTCACACCCCCAGGCTGGTTCCACCGCCGGAGCATGCCCTCGACCTGGGGTCCCCAGACGTCCTCCCCCTTGGCGAGGTCGTCGTACTCGAGGCAGTTGGGCCCGCCGAGCACGAAGTCGCCCTGCCTGCTCCGCACCAGCTCCGTCATCAGGCCGGCCGAGTCGAGCTTCTCGCCCAGGTCGTGGGCGAAGGACCGGACGTAGAAGCCCGAGGTGGCCGTCATGCGGACCTTGACGGCGGGGGGTCCCTTGCCCTCCCAGGGGGCCGGCGCGCCGACCGCGACGGGCTCGACCAGGTCGGAGCCCCGCCCCTTAGGTGGCAGCTCGCCCAGCGCGCCCGACATGACCGGCGAGGTTGGTGGCTGGGCGCCGTTGGTCTGGGGTTGCTTGTCGCCGTCGTTGTCGCTGTTCTTCTTCTGCTTCTTGGACTGCCGGTCCTGGACCAGCTCGTCCTGCTTCTCCTCGAACTTGCGCTTCAGGTCCTCGTGCTCCGCGACCGCCTGGTTGTCTGCCTCCTCCTCCTCGGGGGTCATCTTCTTGCCGGAAGCCTGCTCCTTCTCGACCCTCCACAGCTGCTCGGCGCACAGCTTCTCGGCGGCCGTGGCCTCGGCCGTGGGCCAGTAGTGGGTGTGGGTGCCGGGCTCGTAGTACTCGAGCATCTCCATGTCCGTCACGGTGACCTCCCTGGTCTGGATCTCCCTCGGGATGGGCTTGCCCTCGCGCGCGTACTCGTATAGTGGTTTCCCGTCCATCTTGAGCGCCGAGAAGAGCGGGGGCATCTGCTGGTACGTGCCCTTGAAGGCCTCCATGGCCTCGAGGACCTTCTCCTTGGTGATGTGGTCGTAGGCGCGGTTCTTGAGCAGCTTGCCGCAGCGGTCGTACGAGTCGGAGGAGGCGCCGAAGACGACGACCGTCTCGTAGGTCTTTGTGCAGCCGAGGAAGCTCGACAGGGCCTTGGTGCCCTTGCCGCAGCCCAGGATCAGCACGCCGGTGGCCATGGGGTCGAGGGTGCCGCCGTGGCCCATCTTGACCTCGACGGCCTGCTTCACCCTGCGCCGGCGCTTCTGTTGGAAGTTGGACTCCTTGGCGCGGGCGGCCTTTTCGCTCTCGAGCATGGGTTGGAAGACTTTGGAGGGGTTGAAGTAGGTCTTGCAGTCGCGGATGACTTGGGCTGAGCTCATGCCGTAGGGCTTGTTGATGGCTACATTGGAGGGTTACCAGCAAGGTCAGTTCCCGATCTCCAGTTTACTGTTGCCCCTCTGTGGATTGGGGGTGTAAGTGATGAGATGGTTGTGCTGGGCGCAACATACCGAAGACGCCATCAAGAACGGAATCTGCCGCCATTTTGAACAATCGTCGGGGAGCGTTCATAAAGTCTCGGCTGGGACGAGGATTGCCGAGATTTAGAAAAGGAATAAGGGAGGTGGCTTCGAAAGAAGGAGAGGCTGAAGGGGATTAATATATAGATCTGTTCGAATAATGGGGGAGCCCTCTCTCTCTCTCTATATTTTCATACAATGGTTGCAGAATGGGCCATTCAAAAGGTGCGGGCGGGACAATGGAATATCAATTGAATCTGCCGGGCATTTTTTGCGCTTTGGGATTTTCCTGCAGGGGCAGAAGATTGAAGGGGACCTTCAATGGCGGGCGTTTGTTGTGGGGTAAACTTGGAAAGTGAGCTTATCGATTAGCACCCGCAACTTTGAAGATGGGACACCTGGTGCGTACCACCCTTGCTAAGCCAACCAGGTACTTAAGTACTTAGGTAGACAAGACTCTGCACAACGCCTGATATCCTGCAAGATTTCGGGTACTCAGTACATGCTTACCCATTAACTGTAACCACCTGGGCAGGTACAGTACGTCCCCACTGTCGCGTAGTGGGAAGGCAGTCGCGTTCCGAGGCTCTGTCTCCCACTTAGTCTGGTACGGATTCGTACTTTGCTGCTTGTTGGTTTGATCCCCTCCGCATTCTCACCCTTTTGATCCTCCTTTGCCTTCCTTATTCTTATAACTAACCTGGACAAAACAATAAACCCCCGCTCTCGTATGCCACAGCTCAGGTTATTTGGGTTTACACAATCTAATACTTGCACATTCTTCCTACCCCTAAAGTCAAATACAGTGCTTTCTACCGAACAAGTGCCTGTAACTAAACCTCGTCATGCCCGGAGGTAGACCAGGACGTCCTCCTGGGAGACCCCGGGGCTCTGGACGTGCTCGTGGCCCAGGTCGCCCTCCTGGCCGTCCGCGAAGGTATTCCAACTCGACTGTCGCTTCTATCGATCTAAGTCACGTCACTTATTTACAGGAGACGTCGGTCCTCAAGTCGACCAAGTCCACCTATTCAGATGATTGGCCTATCTTTGAGCTCAAGGATGCTGTGGTCTACCGCAAATCTAAGGACGGTCGGCTTGTCATCGCTAACGTCTGCAATGTCGATCTTGAGGGGCCGTTTGTGATTCGAGGGAAACTGGACATCGACCTTTCCGACCAGAAGGAATACAGTACGCCCCTCCTTCCTGCCGCGAAGCTATTGGCTTGCCGCCGTCGGTGCGCCTCGCTGACAGCCTTAACCTCTAGTGCGCAACTACTCGTATAAATCCGCATATATCGAGATCCCCCTTAGTCACAGCTATTCCATCGGCTACGGTCCATGGCCGGCAGTCTGGGCCTCTGGGACGGCAGGCTGGTATGAGATCGCCCCCGCGCCCGAATACGAAGCCATGTACGAAACCGTCTGTGAAGGCATCACGCTCTATTATAAGGTAATGGACGTCTATCAGCAGTACGACAAGTTGTCCAAGGCCAAGAGACACAAGGCATACCAGATGCCTATTGAGAGGTTGTTGCTCAAGGTTCGTACACCACACTATCACAACCTAGCTGTAACCTGGGCTAACTGCGCAAAGTATGCGGTTGCGGTTGGTGACGGCGTTACTCTCTCCGAAGCCAAGGAGCGCTGTCACGTCCATGCCCCGTTCCTTCTAGCCAAATTTGAAAAGGAAAACGATATCAACTGGAACTCGACATCCTTCAAGAAATGGATGACTGCGTCGCACCCGGTAGGTTTTCACTCCCTGAACCGTAAATTTAGTCTCGCTGACTGATGTTTCAGGACCTGGTTCATAAATTGGAGGCTGCTAAGAATAAGCCTCCACCGCCGCCTGCGGACAGCCCCGAGGCCGACCCCGTGGAGCCCGAAGAGGAGCTTCACAATGGTGCTCTTGACTTACCTATACGCATTTCCCCGGACACTGATCGTAGCAGGAGGAGCAAGTCTCGCGCAAGCAGGCAGAGTGAAGATAAGGAAACCCCTGCAGCTCCTCGCACTGAGACTCCAATCCACCCACCTGTTGTTCCCCCATTCCGACCTGCTTCCACAGCAACAACCCCATCTCACTCCACTGCTGTCCAGAATTCTAGTCCTCCGGCCGAGCCTCAGGATCCAGTGCAATTTCTCAAAGATCTTGTAGAGGAGATACTAGAGGAGCAAGGGGGTGATACGTCCCGGGTAACGGAAAGCAGGGTCCACTCGCAGATGCATGCAAAATGCAGAATCAGGGCTTATAGAGCAGCCAGGGAGATCACCCATTTCTACGCCAAACCCCTCGTGGCAAGTATGCCCTCCAAGTGGTACCAGAGCCCATTCTTCCAGTGGCTCAAGAGCGTTCGCGATCAGCCCTGGATCCCTGAAATCCTCACTAGGGATGAGGTGCCAGGCCAGTGCATACGTCGAACGAAGGTGGGCAAAGTGATACCTAGGACCAGGACACTGGCCACAGGAAACCAATCGCCGCCCCGAGGAGCTGGAAAACGCTGGCCACCATCCAACCTCATTCCTCGAACAGGGGGTCTCAGGCCAGGGACTGGCGCTAAAAGACCCGCGACATACGATGAAGAAGATACCGATGATGAGCGGGCGCGCAAAGCCGCAAAGACCAAGCATGCATTGGAGGACGAAGAGGAAGAGGAGGAAGATGTAGACGAAGAGGAAGCCAACGACCCCAGCGAGGCCGCGCCACCCATGGCCGACGTAGCTACGTCGGTCGCTACACCCGTCCCGGATATTCCCATGGAGACAGTCCGCGTCGTCGTCCGGGCGGAGAAAATCCCTACCATGTCGCCTAGTGGCCCTAACGGCACGTGGAGGTGCGAGGAAGAAGGCTGCACTTACATCGTGCGGTCAGCGGAGGAGAAGGAGGGCAGGGACCTCATCGCCAAACACTTCAAGGACCATGAGAAACGCGTCGACAAGCTGAACCTCGCGCTCTCGGAGGGGACCCGTGGCCACATGCCTATCAAGTATGCCTACTTCCCCCCTTCTTACTTTATCCAAGTTGTTCTGGGCGATGGCGGCGATTCAGTACCACAGAAGAATCCAGGAAGCACCTAATACCGCTATCTCCCCTTCCTCTCACTTTTCCTAAACCCTTCTCTTTTCTCTCTCCTTTACCGTCTTCAACATCCCAGAATGTTTGGTTGACTGACGACTGCCTACCCACAGTCATCTGCTCGAGAAGATCCGCAGCATGGGGGAGAGAGCCCAGAGCAAGGAGCAGGGCCAGATCGACGGCGTGAGCGTCCCCAGGCCTATCAAGAGGCGGCTAATCGTCTAGGACGCCGGTGAGACCACGGTGTGGAGGGGGTGGGTGAGAACCTAGTAGAATCAGCTGCGTGCATAGCTGACTGCTGGTGGCATGTGTCCTGAAATGTGTGTTACGGAAGCTGTTTTTGATACCCCTGATGTATGAAATTGATTACGGCGTTTGAGCTTTTCACGAACAACGCAATGCCGAAGGAGGGGGAAGGATTTAGGGGGGTTAACTCTAGGTCGCTGGAGCCTTAGCTGATCGAAAGATATAGCTTAGGAGTACCCTATGGGCCTTTAGCCGGGCTTGCTCTTCAACTGCTCGGCAGACAACCCCAAATAAAGTCTACACACAAAGTTAAAGCGTCTTAAAGGCCTTTTAGTTGAGATTTACTACGCCGCTAATTACTGTGCGCTCTAGGGGAGGGAGTGTTGAACTCCCTTAACGTACGTAGGTAGGCTGCGGACGCGGGCAACATGCCGTAGACAAAGTCGATTCTCTTCGCCCTGTGTTGATATACAATTTCTTATTAGTCTTCCGCATAGCAAGATTACTTCTATTCTATTGTATATGAATTAGCTTCCGCTTGGAGGTTTGCAATATTGCATTCATCCTCACTGTCGTGGGCCCCGTTATCAGTTGGGGCCAGGGGGTTTAGGGGGGTCGGGCGTGGTTATGACCGCTACAGTAGACTTAAACAGAGCCCATCGCTGAAGCTGGAAATATTGTGATGGTGCCTTTTAATCGAGGACACCTGGGCAGAGACCCTACTAGTTGCTATTATCTGGCAAAGGCCGGCAGGTACACAGCAGGCCCATCACTCCCAAGCCCGTCACTCTCAGCCCTGTCCTCGTCGGCCTTAAAGGGTGCCCTATCCTAAACAGGCTCGAGGCGCTGCCCATTAGGGAGGGGTGCCCGTCTCATCAAGTGCGCCGTCACCGTTTCTAACGTTGACAACAGAGGGTGTGAGAAATTTGAACTTTCTTGATGCTATGGAAACATCTTTAATGTCATAGTCAATATTATTTTCGTCATAAACAGCTGTCTCTCCCAACCTCGGTTTTGTTTGCCCGACCCTGCAGTCACCTCCCATGCCGCTGAGAAAAGTCGAACCTCATGATACTGCCCGGGTCGGTCCAACTTCGAGGTAACGAGGCTGTTTAAGTCCTCTTTGAACTGCGGCATCGCTCATGGTATCCCCAATCTCGTCCCCACTCCCAGAAACCTTCAAGTCGGTGACCCATCACCCGACTCGCTGTCGACGATTCACAGTCGTCTTCTTCCCCGTCAACGTCTCCTTGCTCGACATCGGGGCGTTCTCCCGGGTGCCTGTACACTCTCCAATCTCTTACGTGCGAGACTCGAGGTATTCTTGGGCCTTGGTCCAGACATCCTTGCTTGCCATATCCTTCTGATCCAGGGCCTTGATGCCCGTCACCAGCGCCTTGAAAAAGTGGCAGAAGATGTCGACGTCCTCTCGGAAGGCAACCGAGTTAGGGAAGTACAGACTTGCGAACTTGTCGAGGTCACGGTTCTCGTCCGAATCCATTTCAAGGAAGGTCCGGATGGCCACACCCATGGCGGCGTTGTGGTTCCTGTTGACGAAGGGAAGTCTGTGTCATAGGTCAGTTTATCTGTGTCCGGAGTACACCGTTGGGGCCGCAGAGGAGTGGACACTTACGCCGTGCTAATGTCCCAGTATTCGCTGGGCAATCGCTCTCTCTTGGTCTGGTTGTTCAAGAACATGTGAACAAGAATGGCCTCCACCAAGTCCCGGTCCGCCTCGCGTACAGCTGAGACCTGGGAGAAGTAGGCGAGCATATCCTTGCGCAAAGGTCCCGTATAGCCGATGGCGTCGTGTCTGAGTTTCAACAGGACAGCGCTACGACTGACAAGAAGCAACGACGGATCGACATCACCCTTATCTGACTCATCTTGACGTGGCTTGGCGTTGAGCTGGTCGAGCCTGATGAGTTCAAAGGCGAGCAGAAGTGCTTCATGCAGCCCGGAGACCTCGGGGTGCTGCTTCACAGTCGGCTCAAGCGCAGTCATGGCCGTAGCCAACGCTTTGCCCCAACCTGTGAGCTCATGAGAATCATTGACGTAGTCCCTCAAGTGGAAATATCGCCATATGACTGTTGAGACGACATGGGCTGGTGCATCTATGCCCTTGGGTTTGTTACCTGGCTTGCCAACCGTCGCTTTGGCGAATTCCGGCTGCTGGAGGGCCAGTATTTCGAACGCGAGCGAGCCGGAACGGTCTTTCGAAGCTGGGGCTGATAGACCCCATGAAGGGAAGTGTTCGTCCACCAACTTCTGCTCAACGCTCCAAGTAGCAACCTTCGGACTTGGGGTGCGGAAGTCGCTGTTTCGTATCGTTGTAGCTTGCTGCTCGGGAAACCATGCTTTGACTTCGATGTCCTTGAAGTGGAATCCACGATTCAATCTCGGTACAACCAGACCCAGAGCGAGCTCTCTCAACGGCAACAATCGACGAAGAACAAGATTTCTATACTCGTCCGATGCAATACCATCCAAGGTTGGCAGAATCGTGATTCTGCTGTGGATGACCCAGCTGAGCAGATGAGGTCCCACAAGACCAGTATTGAGATAGTGATGAAGTTCATCGGGGAGACGCAGACCCATATACTCATGGGAGTCTGATGTCAAGTTATCATAGGCCTGGACCTCCACAGCGCCGTTGATTGCGACATAGATGTAATGATCAACAATCATTCGCGCCTTGCAGTATTTGTCGAACCAGTCGGGTTGTTGGCTCTTGAGAACGTCGTCAAAATGCTGGCAGACCTGCTTAACGTGCTTACCGTTCGCCCTCAGCATGTTCACTGCGTCCCTAACTGTGTTGGAAGGTTGCTGGGGTTGGGCTCGGGCAGGGAAGGCTGGGAGGAAAGATGTTCCCGTCATCAAGAGCGCATCAACAAGGAGCGAGTCGTCAACATTGAGCTGATGCTTCAATGTGTCTTTGGACACGGCCAAGAACCTGTTGTTCGACCAATCGACCTCCTGGATCAGGACGTCGTTGATGGGGTAGAGGAGGAGCTCCCGCGGCCCCATGATGGCGCCGCAAACGGTCTCGCCTGACTTGGAGAGGTTGGAGAAGTAGGCGATCTGAACAAGGTCAGTGGAGACTCACAAACGATGTCGAAGGACGCCAAGTACCTGTGCAACCGCCTTGAATGGTGGCACCAGAAAATGGAGCTCACGCTTCCTCAGAATGGCCTGGAAAGTTGGGTAGAACCGCTCCATGCGATACGCACCTATAGACAATCAGAACGTGCATTGAAAATATAGAGAGGGGGGGGAGGTGACATACTGGCAAAAAGACCAAAGTTTGTGACAGAAGACTGAGCCTGAGCATTGGAGTATAGGTCCCAAGCATGGTCTGTGCCAGTGTTCGCAAAGCGGCCCTGCTCGATGGAGAGCTCATCTTGACCTTTCACGGGACACCCGTCGAATATAAAGTACGGCGTGCAATCGTTTGCCTTCCACTTGTCCAAGTCGGCTTCGATGCGGTCCTCGAGAGCGAGTGGGCCTCCTGTAGCGGACACCAGAGGCTCGTGCGTGTTTTCGAGAATGAGGCGGAGGTAATAGGTGGCGTCGACAGCGACAACATTGTCTTTCAGTTGAGAAGCCTCGTAGGAAACGGCGAGTCCGTTGATGAACCCGTCATCGTTCTTGACTGGGCATTAAAATCCAATTAGCGAAACGGCCCCTAATCCCACATGTATTTGATGCAAAGAAGTCATATTGAAAAGGATACAACTATCCCTTCGCGATAGCAGATTGAACGACCTATGTCGGGACAGTGTTGGTGACTCACCAGACATGTCTGCTCGCGGCGCGCAGCGCGCAATGTGCTTTTCCTATGAGGTGGTACAGACTCCTGGGCGCGAGTGGCTTCAGCCGCGGAGGGCTTCGTTGGCCGCAATTGGTGTGTGCAAGTGGACGGATGAACAGCCAGACCCCTCTTTCGGGTTCTGCAGGTGGCACTATTTGATGTCGTCGAGCCTGGAGGGAATGAGGGCGAGGGGCGAAGATGCGAGAGGGTGGAAAGAACGACTCGAGCTTGTCTGTTCGACCGCGAGGATGAAGCAGGCAACACACGAGGCCAGCAATTGCAAAAACACGTGGTATGAAGCGCCAATGGTCCGCGGGAGGAGAATGAGAGAGAGAGAAAAAGAGACAGACGAATGGCGAGACTCGAGGTATCGTCGGAGGGAGGTAGTGGGGTGAGCCTGAAGGGAGATGTGGAAAGGAAAGTTCCAATGTTGGTGGTGGAAGGTCAGACTTGCGATGCTGAGCACTTGCACTTGCACTTGCACTTGTTGCTTGGAGCTTCAGGGCGGGCGGGCTGTTCTTGGTGGGACGGGGTACGGAGGTACATAGGTACATACAGCATAGCAGTACCGGTGACAGGGATCAGACTCATTGGGGCAGCTCAGGGTCCGTGACCCGTCGAGTTGTCAGGAACTAGAGAACTACCTAGGTATTGATTGATGTACCTAGGTACGTATCCGTGCAAGTGTCCATGGATTACATAATGCAACACCACGACACCTTCATGCATGCATCGAATGGACCATCAATCTAAGTGACACTCTGACCTATTTTAATACCTAGGTTTTAAGTAGCCACTTAGTAGGTATGTAGAAGAACATCTAGGTGCGCTAGGAATCGCATCGAACCTAAAACTCGTCATCTACCTCCTGAAAGGCACTGCATATACCTAGGTACGTACGTGAGCCTTACACTGACATCGTCTTGCTTTGGGTTCCTTTCCTGGGGTCCCCAGGTAGCACTACCTCTCAGAGTACCTACCTAACTAGAGGTACTATATCAGGCTATACTGTCTCAGTATTGCAAATCCTTAATATCGCACTTGCAGGTAAGGAAATCTTACTAAAGTAGAACCAGCGCCGTTATTCCGGCTATAATCAGGCTACAGAGGGCGCCCGGGCGCCCCAGAAGGAAGCGCACATAGAGTCATCTTCAAATCGAAATTAACTGCCGAATAGGTTTTATATCAGTTAATAAGACGCTTAGACCTTCTTATCAACCCGGTCGATCTGAATAGACTTATAGTTAACGAGCTCTTCAAGCTTAAACTAGAGAAGAAGCTCATGTTAGGCTAAATCTAGTGACTAATCTATAGTAAAACATTTCCGCTAACTAAGATAAAGTAGTTATAATATAAAAAAAAGGAAGAGAGGCTTAAGATTGGTTATAGCTCGGATACGGACTATATAAGTTCGTCGGTAACTATTAATATTAGAAGCCAGTCCTATCGCTCTATTAGACAATCTCGAACACAGACCGAGATCCGGCGAGGTCTTTGACAGTATGATAAACAATGGGTAGGCATGCCGCTGTGACTCGGCGGTCACAGATGAGCTCTTTAGAGCCAGCAAAGGGGTGGAGTTGGCCATCGAGGAATCCCGGATTTATTGACGAGGAGAACATTGATATTGCGGCCTGTGCATGAGGGGCCCACAAGATGCCATGTGTAGTACGCAACTCACAGTCCAGTACAACGAAGATGGAACCAGTAGTCATGCCTCACACAAGGCGATGGAAGGAAACCATGGTATCAAGTGGACCAAAACAGTCAAGAAAAAGGCTAGAGGCAAGTGGGAGGATACCAACACGGGCACAACCTTGAACTCTTGAAAAGACTGGTCATCCATCTCAACGATCCATCTCAACGGCGTTGGCCACGGCCAGTATATATGACTCAACTGGCCTCGCCATGTCACTACTGGAGCAACCTTGAAGACATGGGTTTCTCATGTATCTTATTCGTAGGTCAGCCTACCCAGTGGTTGGTGCCTGATACGTATACCTGGACCTAGTGTGGTGCGGAAGGAGTAGAGGACCAGTTCAGAGACTGTTCTTAAGAAACATTTGTTAGTAAACCTTACTGGGGAGTTTTCTCCTCAACACCAATAACACTCTTAATACCGTTCATCATCATCTAGGCCACTATACGTTTGGAGAGCCAATTTCACTAGGTACAGTAACCTGTTTTCCCGCTGGTGGCTCTGGTGTTTTGTGAAGTGTACCTACATGATAACTTGAAATAACCCACCTGTGCAGACAACCATTTCCACCGATAGGTGTCCAACTCACCGCGTATAGAAAGCTGACCCCGGACAAGATATTAAAACCCACAGGGCTAGAGCGGGCTAGTCCTCCTGTCCTGACCCGGGCTCCAAGCATAAGGACTGGCTGTACTCACCTGTCTATTCAACTGGCTTGATTGACCAGAGGCCTTTGTGTAAGTAGTACTTATTCGTACAAAGTCGAAACATAACAGTGGGAAGGAACTCGGGCATGCGCGAGTAGGCTTCTTTTACCCAGGGGTGTCCTCCATTCGGAACCCAATGACAGCTCTGGTACTCGCGATGGTACCCACGCCTTCCACGAGGCGCTTTAATCCAAATCTCTTCCTTCACCAGGCCTGGCACCTTGGCCTCATGCCATGCCTGTCTAGTTCGCCCGTGCGGCAACAATATAGTCACCCAACATCCGGTCTTCTCGTACCAACTGTCCCGCAGCCAGCAGATTCGAATCGCTTCCACAGCCGCCTGCATCATTCGCCTATTAACATCAGCTCTGGATCCTGCATATCTGTTGAAAAACTCATCAGTGAGCCTGTCTGGCATTGATCCATGCTTTCCCCATAGATCTCGGAATTGGTCCACACGCTCATTGTCAAGGGCGTCGACCATAACGACCCGCTCCTCCCCCAGTCTGCCGAACAACCCCGACTGAAGAGCCGGCTCCGTATCAACATGGATGCAGACCACATTCGAACACAACATAACCTGTTCCAACCCTTCCATAATGTCCCTACCCTCCTTTCCCACCACACCGAGGTGGCGGGAAAGCAGGCGTAGATTAATAGAAGCAGTTCCCCCCAGGGGCACCATATCCCGCAGGATTCGAATAGGATTGCCATTCACCGTGTTTCTCCCCAAATACGTATCCTTCTCTGTATCGTAATGTATATGCACCACCTTGTCGCGGGTACGATCCAACCACTGCTGCCTGACCCGGCCGTCAAGATCGGCCCCGTCGTGTCCATGTGGGATGGGTTGATGCACGAGCAGGGCGCCAGTCTCGAGAGCCAAGCTGCGCGACTCGCGGCAGACATGTGCGATGACGGGGGGCTTTGCGTTGAGTTTAGTGGTCCGCCTCATGCGGCAGGCGTGAGATACCTTTGACAAGCTAGGTCGTTCGTCTTCGCTGTCCATGTCGCGTTCCAAGGGCAAATCTAGGTTGGAGTATTCATCGGGCCAGTCGATCTCGACAACCCTCCGGGGAAGACATTCGCGCCAGATATCAATGCGGAGCTCCGGAGGGAGCCTTGAAAACGAGTGGAAGGTGGAAGGTGGTAGGTGCAGAAGCCATATTTGGTGACATGAGAAGTGCAACTTGTGTATACCATTTGCCACTCTTTCCAAGGTTGTGAGCGAATGTGAGTTGCTGAGGATGCCAATATGAGCTGAGAAGCCCTGGCATCTGGAACACGGCAGCCCCTTGGTATTTGGCCAAAATGCTTCCCAGGCAGCAGGCTCCACAGGTAACCAACCATGCTCCTCCACCCAATCCGCGGTCTTCAATATACGCCCCTTAAGTGTGTCCGGCTGGTAAATGAAGCTATCTGGCAGAAGCCACACCGTCAATATCGGAACACTGGCGATTTGGGCCAAGTAAGACTGTGATCTTCCAAACGGGGACATGCAATTCGTGTGCTGGTCTGGATTGAAGCACCGTCACAGATCATAGGATGACTTCCAAACCGACAGCCAGATACCCAGAGTCAGAAGAAGAAAGTCGAACAAGAAGGTATCCCATGACTGATTGACCCAGATGCGATCAGTCCATGACCCATTATCTATGGTCGGTTGTCCCATGATTGATTAAAAGACAGGCCAGAGTCGAGGTCGAAGAGTCCACAGAAGAGTACCGATTAGGATCCATTGTCCAGAATTATATTTCCAGTAAGTTGCAGTAACTTATTGGCCCAATGCGAATGATTTCAAGACTGATTATCCCGATCCAACTTCTCAAGAGATAAACTGCCGCCATGATGTTCCCTATCTTCCAAGAGTGTGAAGTCCTTGACCCTGTGTCGTTGTTATGAATCGTTGTTATGAGTTAGGAGTGAGTTAGGAGCCGTGTTGTTACCCCTGGATCGTCCAAAGCGGCTGAAGATAACTGATAAGATGCACCAGATAACAAGTTGCCGAGCTGACGACCCCTGTTTAAGCTTCTGGAGCTCCCGAGGTCTCAGCCTTGAGATCGACATCACTGGAGCTCTCGCTGACAGAAAGCTTGAATCCTGCAGAAATGCAAAAGTGCGGCACAGCAACACAATCACTGCCCATAACATGTATATATAATGCTATCTTACGTCTGAAGACCACGAGCTGCGCACAGTCACTCACCATTCCCTCCATTCTCTACGAAGCCTCGTGATTTGCTTCTCTACAGACCTTGGCCGTCGATCACCCACCATGTGGAAACAACGCCTCCTCTCCTCCTTCCGTCGTGGTCTCGGCCCGCTGCAGACACCGACGACGACGACCACCACCACCACATTCTTCCCCCGGGCAGCCAGGCTTCGCCCCCAGCCCGGGAAGCGATGGAACGGCTCCAACACCGCAAGCCAGCAACAACAGCAACAAAAACAGCAATCCCGTGCCCACCGCATCCTCTCCCGGCTGCCCCCCTCCATGCAGAAGTACACCACACGCCTCCGCAACGCGCCACTCTCCCACGTCGTGGCCTTCCTCATCCTACATGAGATCACGGCCATCGTGCCCGTCCTGGGCCTGTTCGGCCTGTTTCACTACACAGACTACGTCCCCCTGGGTTACATGATGGAGAACTACGGAGGTTACGTCCGCGACGGGACGGCGCGGTTTGAGCGGTACTTCAGGAGGAAAGGGTGGTTTGGCTTTGGCCAGGGCGAGGAGGAGGATGAGGCCGGAAGGCGGCTGCAGGCCGAGGGTGGCGACGAGGGCGTCATGGACAGGTGGGCGAGCTCGGATGGGAAGTACCGGATTGTGGTTGAGGTTGCACTGGCGTATTCTATTACTAAGGTCTTACTTCCCGTACGGATCATGGCAAGTCTCTGGGCGACGCCGTGGTTTGCCGGAGTTATGGTCAGGATGCGGAGCGTCTTACCAGGTGTTAGCAAGAAATAAATACCTAGGTACATACAACAGACTGGCTATTGCACGCCCACACCGTAGGAACTCCACAGGGATGACATGTATACGCATAGCACGTCAGGGGACAATAGGGGCAAAGTAAGAAACTTAGTGGGTTTCTAAGTTGTTGCTTTGGTTTCTACGCTCTATGCAACAGTCTTCAGGACAAGGCTTCTAGAGACCGTGTCTGGGCGTAGGCAACTGTGTGCACAAAACTAGAAAGAAGGTGAAACTGGACAAAGGCAATGTCTGGTTTAGAGATAGCATACAAGGCAGCCCGAAATGACACGACGTGAAACTGTGGTGTTGTACGAGATTGGTTGAAAAGGTTGGTCTAGGCTTTCGAGCTTTAAGGCCTGTGGCGGAGACACTTGAGAATAGCTTCAACCTCTCCTGCCTCTACGGTCAACCTTGGCCCGTGCACAGACCGTGAAGCTTGCCCTGCGCCTTTCCTTCGCCACTTAAACCCTCCTTCCTCCTACGCTATACTTTCTTTTGACCATTTACAAGCTCGTCAGCCTACTAAGCCGCGACCGTCGCGTTCTTCCAAGATTTCTCCCTTGATAGAAGACGATTGCCCGACGACCAACCTGCGGTACTGTTGTGGTCTAACTTACCAAAACTTACCACAGCTGGGTTGTTTGTTGCGCAGATAGGTTTTAAGACCTAACACACCTTTTCCATCTCCTTAACGACGCCACCGCCTGGGATACCACGTTGTCGATACATGGAGGTTTTGCAGACCGCCAGGACCCCCAAGAACCTACTACCTTCATAGGTATTGAGAAGTCCTTCCACCTGCTGAAACAACCTGCCACACTTCCACGCACCTGAATTCCAGCAAACAGTTCGTTACGTCAATCGAAAAGCTTTGTTTGGAGGCTATCAGCGTGACCCCAGAAGAAGCCTCGAGAGGCCGACCTCATTTACCTGAACATCATCAATCCCAACAGGTGTCTGAACCTCGATCAAAAACATCCACCAGTCCCTTTTTCACCATTCCAGTCACGGAGTCTACACCAGGCGCAAACCTCCAAGATCAATATTTCTGCACTGGTCAGCAATTTCTCGACACGACGGCTATACAGCTCGACCTTACAGTTTTCATTCGAGCCTGGAAACTGAACATCCCACCATCGCCCACCAACAATCTACCATTTACACCTTGAGCGTCAGCTGGTGCGAAGGTTCGCAAGATGGATGTGAACTTTGAGCACGTGGATGCCCCCGAGGTGCTGAGAGAATATTTAACCGTTAGCCAAATGGAGGTGAGGGCTTTGGTCAACCAACGTAATGCCTTGTTGAGGGAGGTGAAGACACAGGCAGCACGTATCAAAATGCTCGAGGAAACCAACGCTGAAATGAAAGGAAGATACGAATCAGCGGAGGCTGCCAGGGACCGTACAGAGACAGCAAAGGTGTCGTTACAGGAACAAATCGCATCGTTACAGGATGGAAACGCGTCGTTACAGGATGAAAACGCGTCGTTGAAGGAAAAAACCATGTCGTTGTTGGACAGCAGAAATGCTTTGGGTCGAGAGCTGCAGGAGGAGCAGTCTTTACGATGGAAGGGTGACCGCGCTCGGGAGAGTCTCGAGAGGGATCTGACCGAGAAGGATCTCGAGTTGTCTGACGCCCTAGATGAGAATGAGAAGCTGCGTATAGACATCAGACTCACCACGTATGCGAAGGAGCAGGTTGAGAAGTCTATGGACAGCATGAAAACCGCCTCGGCTGCGATCGAGGGAGAGAATGAGAAGCTGCGGGCGGAATTGAGAAACCGCTCGGCTGCGAGGCAATCCTAGCAAGTTGACGGAACTCGCACCAGAGGCGTATTGCCAGGTCTGTCTGGCGTAGCGCAGTGTCTGAATAGGTATGGTCGGCTGCGGACATCAAGGTCGTCTCGCTCCATGGGGCGTTCGCCGTCTCCACGAGCTGCCTCCCTTACTGCATGGCGTTCTGCGCGCGTCTTGCGTTGGCAGCAGAAGCTGGGACGTTGAGGTTGCTGGGGGGGCTGTACGCGGCTGCGGAGTCTGGATTCGATATGGGGAGAACTCGAAGGCCAGGAAACGAAGTTGGAGTGTTTTGCTTTTCGAACTTTCAGTAGCCAAAGCTATCGCTGGGTACGCACTTCCGAAACAGCCTCACCATCGTCGAGGCAAGTCTGATAGCAACGTCGACGTATTTAATGATCATTCAACACTTGAAGTACCATGCAATCTCTAAATTATTTTCTGTGCTCCTTATGCCACTAGCAGCTCTGCCGTCGATAGACCTGTATACTAGTATGTATCTTGGCTGGTAGCTACCGATACCATTTAAGCCTTCTCGTAAACCCAGTCGAACTGAGAGGACTTGTACTTGACAAGCTCCTCAGGCTTGAACCAGAGAGCAATCTCGTGTTGGGCGGACTCCACAGCATCGCTTCCATGGCAACTGTTTCTCCAGGTGTTAGATACTGTTGAATATGCATAGAGAAAAAGGGTTATTTAAAGGGGAGTTGCGAGATGCGATTCCGGAGTAAGCCTTGAGTGACTCCCGGATCAATCATATCTCGAAACGCGGGAAACAACCGAAAGGGAAAGAGGTTTGATCTTGTATATCACTTACACGTTGCGGCCAACATCGATAGAGAAGTCACCACGGATGGTGCCGGGGGCGGAGGCCAGGGGGTTGGTGGCGCCGAGGAGGACACGGCCGGTCTTGACGGCATCACGGCCCTCCCAGACCATGGCGCAGATGGGGCCGCTCAGCATGTCTGCACAACATCATTAGCATTGCCGGAGATTTTTCATAGCTGAATATAAGATAATGTAAGGAAGTACGTACAGGAGAGCAGACCGGGGAAGAAGGGCTTCTCCTTCAGGTCAGCGTCTAGGAGGCAGTTAGTGGATGGGCGGCGAGACAGCATCAGGGGCTGGACGGGTACGAACAGTGAGCCTCGAGGTGCTCCTTGGTGGGGGTGACGAGCTTGATGGCGACAAGCTTGTAGCTAAAGAGCACTCGCGTCAGTTGAGATGCCGCGGTAGGTTCCCAATAGGGGGCACAAGGGGCGGCGGTATAAGAACTTACCCGCGCTGCTCGAAACGCTGGATGATGGGACCAATGAGGCCACGCTGAAGAATTGATATTAGAATTCAGATTCGGATAGACCTGGATCGTGTCTGCATTCGTACCTGGACGCCATCGGGCTTGATGGCGATGAAGCTGTATGGAGATTGTTGTCAGTAGACTGCCGGAGGTATAACTCTGTCGAGGGACGTTGGACTCACGTCTGCTCGGTGGAAGACATTTTGATTTCTGGAGTGGGATCTTCTGTAGGGATTGGGAAGGTCTGGATGGTAGAAGAGGCTGAAGTGTCGAGGATAGAAGATTCGAGGTTTGCAGACGAGAAAAAGAGATTTTGAGACAGGACAGCAACGGCGACGATTGCCGCTAACAAAACGGCCAGGGTCGGTGGGGTCAGCTTCAATGCACCACCTGCAGGTCTTCGCTGGCCCTGCACGACTCTGTTACGCAGGGGCTCCTCAGCGGGATCTGGAGCAGCAGCTTCTCCATGAGTGCGGGGCATTTTTGCTTCTCGAATCCAGGGTCCGTTTTCGATTCTGGATGTCGCCGCGTTCAATACTGCACCACTTTCGGGAATATAACAAGCGTGATGGTTGATCTCCAGGGGTTTTAATGCTGCTGATCACAGGTGTCGAATCCCCGGTAGTCTATTGATTCTAATGCGCAGCCAGAGATAAACCGGGAGAGACCTGGAAGAGATCAAGCTTGATGGTGGAAGCTCCATCCCTTTTACAAGACGAGATGCGCCCTCACCGCTGCGGGTAAACAACATCCTCCTTGTTAGCCTGTCCAAGTCTGCTGGGCCTTTATCTCGTATTCATCATTCAAAACCTTTAGAACTACAAAGTAACTACCAAGACCTAGGTATATTTCCAGAACTGACATTACTTATAGGTACTGATGCAGCTATTTACATACAGAAAAGTCGGTGTATAGATGTACATGGGTAGCTCCTCGAGGGTTAGGGTAGGAGATCCGTGTGGTCCACCCCCAGGCTGCATTGTTAGGTGGGGAAAGAGACAGCTGGAGCTTGGGAGTGCCCGGGGCCAGTGTGCCTGCCGCTTTAAGCTATTATGGCTACCTAGGTACGTACTAAGGCCAGCTTAAAGACACCTTGATGACCTTGGCATCAACCTTCCCTTGTTCATAGTATTGTTGACTGTCTGGGAGAGTCAACAGACCAACGACAACCTGAAACCCCTTGAAAAACTCACCGGCAAGTAGCCCCCAGGGCAATTGGTCGGATAGAAAGCCCATAATAGGCGACATTGCATAGCCTTGTAGCCTTATAGCCTTATTTACACTCCTCCCCTCTTGGTGTCAACAAACAGCACTTCCAGCCTGGAGGGCTTCGTCTGCCCGTCATGCACTCTCAATGGCTGTCCCAGAAATGGACAGCCTATTTTTGCTTCCTCTCCATCCTGTGTTCCCTTATCGCTCCTGCAGGTAAGGTTTTAATGCTCGTCCAGTGAGTAATTGGTATAGTCTAACCAACCCTCACAGTCTCGGTCAAGGAACACGATTTCAAGAAATGCCACCAGTCCGGCTTCTGCAAACGTAACCGAGCCTATGCCGACAGTGCACTAGCAGCGAGCTCATGGGAAACACCATACACGATACTCCCCGAGTCAACGTCCTTCAAGGATGGCCAACTCCAAGCCATCATTCTCAAGAGCATCAACCAACAAGGCGAGACTGTCCGACTACCTATAACCGTCTCCTTCCTACAGTCTGGTACCGCCCGAGTCACAGTCGACGAGGAGAAGCGACAAAAGGGAGAGATTGAGCTCCGTCACGATAGCAAAGCCCGCAAGGAACGGTACAATGAGGCCGAGAAGTGGACCATTGTGGGCGGAACGGGCCTTGATACGGGGGCCAAGGTTGTCTTCGAGGACAAGTCACAAACAACTGTCCAGTACGGGCCGGATTCCAGATTTGAGGCTGTCATCAAGTTCGCTCCTTTTAGCATTGACTTCAAGAGGGATGGCAACACACAGATCAAGTTCAACGATCGCGGCCTGATGAACATGGAACACTGGAGGCCAAAGATCGACAAGGCCGAGCCTGAGAAGGTGGAGGGAGAAGGCGAAACAGAGGGCGATAAGAAGGAAGAACAACTCCAGGGTGAAGACGAAAGCACCTGGTGGGAGGAGACCTTCGGAGGCAACACCGACTCCAAGCCCCGTGGCCCTGAAAGTGTTGGTTTGGACATCTCTTTCGTTGGCTACGACCACGTCTTCGGCATCCCAGAGCACAGTGGGCCTTTGTCACTGAGGGAGACCCGTGGCGGCGAGGGCAACTACGAGGAGCCATACAGGCTGTACAACGCCGATGTCTTCGAATATGTCTTGGACAGCCCCATGACCCTCTACGGAGCCATCCCCTTCATGCAGGCCCACAAGAAGGACTCCTCGGTTGGTGTGTTCTGGCTGAATGGTGCCGAGACATGGGTCGACATCACCAAGGCAAAGGAACATAAGAACCCGCTGGCTATTGGTGCTTCGGCCAAGACCAACACTCATACCCATTGGATGTCCGAGAGCGGGCTGATGGATGTCTTCGTCTTCCTCGGACCTACTCCTCAGGACCTCACCAAGAGCTACGGTGAGCTGACCGGCACCACTGCCATGCCCCAGGAGTTTTCTCTTGGGTACCACCAGTGCCGCTGGAATTATGTGTCCGATGACGACGTGAAGGATGTCGATCGCAAGATGGACAAGCACAAGATCCCGTACGATGTCATCTGGCTCGACATCGAGTACACAGACGGCAAGAAGTACTTTACCTGGGACTCCAACATGTTCAGCGATCCTATTGGCATGGGCAAGCAGCTTGATGCCAGTGGTCGCCAGCTTGTGACCATTATTGACCCCCACATCAAGAACGAGAACGGCTACGACGTCGTGTCTGAACTGAAGTCCAAGGACCTGGCTGTCAAGAACAAGGACGCAAACATCTACGAGGGTTGGTGCTGGCCTGGATCGTCTCACTGGGTCGATTGTTTCAACCCCGAGGCCATCAAGTGGTGGAAGTCGTTGTTCCAGTACGATGCATTCAAAGGCACTATGGAAAACACTTGGATCTGGAACGACATGAACGAACCTTCAGTCTTCAATGGTCCTGAGGTCACCATGCCCAAGGACAACATCCACCACGGAGGCTGGGAGCACCGTGACGTCCACAATATCAACGGCATGACCTTGCACAACGCTACTTACGAGGCTCTTCTGACGCGTAAGAAGGGCGAGTTGCGAAGGCCATTTGTGCTCACTCGATCATTCTTCGCTGGATCTCAGCGTATTGGTGCCATGTGGACCGGCGATAACCAAGCTTCTTGGGATCACCTGGGTGCCTCGATTCCCATGATCTTGGCCCAGGGCATCTCGGGTATGCCCTTTGCAGGTGCCGATGTTGGTGGATTCTTTGGCAACCCAGATCAGGATCTCCAGGTCCGTTGGTACCAAGCTGGCGCCTTCTACCCCTTCTTCCGTGGGCACGCCCACATTGATGCACGTCGTCGTGAGCCCTACCTGATTGGTGAGCCCTACACCAGCATGGTCACGTCTGCCCTGCGCCTGCGATACAGCCTCCTGCCCTCGTGGTATACAGCCTTCCACCAGGCCCACAAGGACGGCTCCCCCATCGTCCGCCCCATGTTCTACACCAACCCATCCGACGAGGGTGGTCTCGAGATCGACGATCAGATGTTCCTTGGCAGCACTGGTCTGCTCGTCAAACCCATTGTTGAGAAAGACAAGGAGTCTGCAGACATCTACATCCCTGACAGCGAAATTTACTACGACTACTTCACCTACGAGATCGTCCCTACCCACAAGGGCAAGAAGGTCACTGTCACCGCGGCGCTGGACAAGATCCCCCTGCTCATGCAGGGCGGGCACATCTTCCCCCGCCGTGACAGGCCACGTCGGTCAACCGCGCTGATGAGGTGGGACGACTACACCCTTGTCATCACCATTCCCAAGTCTGGCGGCCACGCGGAGGGCGAGCTGTACACAGATGATGGTGACTCGTTCGACTTTGAGAAGGACCAGTACATTCACCGAAGGTTCGTCCTCGATGGCAATGTGCTGTCTTCCAAGGACGCCGAGGGCAGGGACACCAAGGCCATCAAGGCCGGCAACTGGCTCGAGCATATGAAGAACGTGACCGTCGACAAGGCCGTCATTGTTGGCGCCCCAGCCAGCTGGGCCAACAAGAAAGAGGTCACTGTCACGGGCGAGGATGGCAAGACGTGGACGGCGCAGGTGGATTACACGCCTGCCGCCAAGGGCACGGCTGCATTTGCCATCATCCGCAAGGTTGGGGCGCCTATCGGGGAGGATTGGAGTGTCTCGTTTGAGTAAAAGGAGAAGTGCATGTGTTGTTTTGTTTGTGGCGAGTGTCTTAGTAGTAGAACAGGGTGGCTTGTACCACCATGGTGTGATGTTATGCATTTGAATGAGTCCATCTTAGACCATGTGTGAGCCTTGTGTTTCCCCAAAGGATAAGGGGAGTTTTGGGTTTTTGTGGAGACATATGTTGTGATCGGAGAGAAATCGAGATTAACGAACTTTTCGGTAAAGTGGTAGGATGTAAGCATACACTGTACGGGATAAGCTATGGTTGATTGTTGATCAAATACGGAGTACTACGTGTCCAGTTTTTTTATTTATTATACATGTACATCCGGCCGAGACGGTGTGGGTGGCCACACGAGCCCCATCAGCTGTGAAGACCCAACCCATTTGGAAGCGATCTTCTCAGGGGGCCCTGTGTGTATGTACATATACTAATGGCATGCAACCCGACAGATCAGCTGGCGGCTTTGGCTTGGTGGTTCGTGATCAACAAACAGGGAGGCTTTTGCTTTTTGCGCCCTGGGAAACACGGCTCGCGATCATCCAGATATAGATATAGATAAAAGATATCTATTTGATTTTGAGTTTGGTACGGACCGCACCGGGCAACTGGCCACCGGTCAGTCGTGAAAATGCGCGAACATGGACCAGGCCTTGGACCGGATGGGCTGGTCCTGCTGGCTGTTTGATTATTTGTGTTTTCTGGCTGGGTCCAAACAGGGACAAGGAACTTTTCAGGATTTCACTTGGCAGTTCCACGTGTTTCAGCCATGTGCAAATGGATGGTCCCTTTGATCATCTGGGAACCCAGCTGTTTTGTGGTGTGGGCAGGCAGGCAGGCAGGCTCTGAGGGAGGGCTGGTCAACCTCCGGAATCCCGCTGCTTGCGCGACATGCGCCTGCCGGAGAGTAAATAGGGCGAGGCTTGGGATATATCCAGGTTTGTTTGGCGATGGCGACCACTCGGATCTCGAGAAAGCAGTCACCCGCCCGGTGTGCTGATGAGGTAGTGTGCCAGGTGGTGATGGGTGATGGGTGATGGGTGATGGTGGTGAGGGTCCTAATCTTCCTACCTTTCCAAGCTTCGCTTGGAGCTGACTGGCGGTGGTGGTGGTGGTGGTGGTAGTGATGCAGTGACAGTGGCAGTGGATCCGGCATTAATCCGGGGAAGACGCGTCCAGAGCAGAGGATGGACGGAGGATGGGAAAGGGCTTAGGCCGTATCGCGGCACCGGCTGATGGGGTCCTTGCAAGAGATAACCGCGAAGCTGGGAAACCCCAGACAAGATTTAAATTGAAGATCTGTGGGGCCTCGTGGGTCTGCAGGGCGGTCGAGTTTCTCGCGTTAAACTGGATGGGATTGGGCCTCCGGCGGTGAGGAGGGCCTGGAGGGGGGGAGGCATTCTGGCATTCCAAGATTTGAAGGGTCGTTTGTTGAGTTGAGTACGGAGTAAAGAGGTTCTGGAACTCCTCTTTCGCCCCCCAACAACGGTGTATATTTCACTGTATTTATGAATGTTGATACCCTGACTTGGCAGACTTGGACGACGACGCGTGGTTGTTGATATCATATGAAGAAAAAACCTTCTCTCATTGGCAAATCGAAAATAGAAGCAGGCATTCAACTAGTAACCAAGATTATATACCTACCGAGGTAGGTGCTAGTTACCTAGGTAGTCTTGCATCTTCTTGTTAGTATAGGATTCCCGACGTCGATGATGATGATGAAATAAGCAGACGTGGTCCCATCCACTTTGTGTGTTTTCCATCCATGGATCTCGCAAGACGGGCTGACGGGAAGGGAAAAGTCAAATTGACCTACCCTGAACTGACTGAGTCGGGGAATGGAGCAGTGGACGCCAGGACGCGTACCACATCTCTCGTGTTGGACTGGCAGGTCTGGGTCGACTTGGTAGAGTTCCTTGCTTGCCGGATCGACCCTGCATAATTGACCAAGCCACTGACCTCATCGCGCCGACGTCAAAGAACGCCAGTAACGCCAGTAACGCCTACCACCCACCGAATACCCCCAGTACCCCCCAGTACCCCCAGTTCAGTCAGTGTCTTCCCCCCCTTCTTTTAACCTGAACCAATGGTTTACAGTGTTAAGCTTCGGGTTGCCCCTGTCTATCTCTATCAAATTTGAGACCACCACACCCTCCGTTTATTCCCGTCGTTGCTGTCGTTTTGCTTTGTCGTTGCTGTTTTGTTTCTCATGTTCCGGACCAACCATTCTCGTACAGTACCTGATGGGATGGACCCCCACGGTCTCACAGTGTTATACCAGGTGTTATGGCTGCATTGAGGCTCTCTCCCTCTCTCAGGCACGCGGGAGATGCTCCCGTTTCAGGGTCTCACAAGTTCTGGAATTGGGAAAAGGTCCGGAAAACCCACCAAAAGATGAACCAGGCTTTACTTAGTTGAGTTTAATGGGTTTTATTGGTAACCTTTGCGGCATGTGCAAATCGCCCAGTTGTTTGCCTCGTCAAATCTGGTCCCACCTTGTCGGATCTCGATAAAGTATGTACTTGCGTACTACTTCAAGACCTACCTCGGCAGCTACTCTACCTAGGTAGTAGTATGTGCCAGTGGCCACGGAGACGGCAGATTGTGTACTATCTAGGTAGAGTTTTTCTGATATCTGATTTTTCCCCTCTCATTTTCTTTCTCTTCCTCAAGGAGCGCCCGACGAAGCAAGGGGATTAGAAACCTACCTAGGTAGTACTGTAGGTACTCACGCATAGACAAGACAGTACCTACATAGGTGTTGGCTGGGTAGTTTATTCTGCGAGAAAATGCCATGTCAATGCCCAGGTGGCTATCAACTAGTTTACTACATTAGATTTACTGTGATCTTCTCTCCGATATCTGTGGGACTTATGGCAGCAGGGCAACCTGGGCAACCTGGGCATCTGGGCATCTGGGCATATTCAGCTGTGCTCCCAATGTTGATCACTTCCGTCCTCCTCAGATCTTGCATACGCTTTTACATACTTTTGTTGATTTCTTCTTCAATTTCTCCATACTGTATTGTATTTCCTTTATCCCAAAGCCTGATAACGTCCAACACAGTACGCTCCATACACGACACTACTGCGTCCTCTGTGGCGTCAATATCCACCCATCCCGTCCCCAGTTTTCCCTGTCTTGTCTCTCAGTCCGGTCCGTCTACTTTAGTAACACCGTTAGCACATCCTTCTCTCTTCCTGTACCTACTATTATTATTAAACGTGCTTCTCTTTTTACTCAGAAATCAAGAGTCCAGAGCCAGCATCCCTAGGCCGACTTGAGAGTTGTTTTCTTGAGAAAAAGATCCACATCCACGTCACCGCTTGACGTTCTTTCCTCGAGGTCACGACCCTTGTCGCCCTCGTCCAGTTCGCTACCACACACACACACATAACACACACGGACGGTACTTCTGACCTGCTACATTCCTACACAACTTTTAAGGCCAGCCAACCGTGGGGAAATATCGACAGATCGGCAACGTGTGGGACCCTTTTTACATGCCGTAACTATCGAGTTCGGTTATATCTACCAACGAGTAGAACTTCCATTCCCGTCAGCCCTTTTTGTCTCGCGCGGTTTGCAAAGCAAAAATGACGTCCCCGGCACACGTTGACATCAATGAGAAGCCAGACCCAAACCTCCTGGCTCCTGGTACGTATATCTCTCCTGTTTTTGTAGCTACCCCTACCCCCCGACCCTTGTTTTTTGTTTTCTATTTTAGAAAGGGTTTAAGAGTCTGGCCAGTCCCACCTATCTACTATCTGATCTGGTCGACCTCGCCTGCTGTACCTTGAGACAGTCCATATCTTCTCCCTATTCATTCGTTTTCACATCATCATCACCACCACCAAACATGTCTCGTGAACGACATCAAGACCGACAGGATTCGGCTGACACCTTCACCACAGACGCCCAGACTCTCAGTCGTCCAGACTCGTCGCGGGGCAATGCGAACCGTCTCATGGATGACCTCGAGCTGCTGCGTATCGAGCGTCAGGTCAGCAATGAGGAGAGGCTAGAGAATGCCTCCAAAGCCGGCCGACGGTCGACAAGCCGGAACCGTCATGACAGACATCACCCCCAGGCCGAGCCTGAGGATGCCTTCCACACACTCACGGAGCCGGCCCCGCTGCCTGTGGCCGCAGAGCCGAAGGCACCACCGACCTTCTTGACCAAGTTGTTCAAGAAGTTGCGGAACTTCCCTCGGGTCGTTAGATATTTCCTATATGTACGTATCTTCTCTTGTACTTTCTCTTCAAATCTTCCAGTCATAGCCTGGACTGCTATCACACCGCTGGCCATTTATTACTGAGCCGACTACTTTCCATTCCACTGCCTTTTTACCGGCTGCTCCATCGGTCACTATCCATAAGAAACAACCCTCCCAAGAGATTTGTCTTTTGTACACAGAATTAAAGTTGCTTGGCTCTGGGACTCCTCCAACTAACCGTCAACAGGCGATACCAATAGCAGTCATTCTTCTGACCCCGATATTGTTGGACATTTACGCTTTCCCGGACAGCGACAACCCAGTCGGCGGAGACGGTGGGCTCAAGCTGTTATGGTTCGGAATATGGCTCGAAATTGTGTGGTGCAGTCTTTGGGCAAGTCGCATTGCTGTGTCTGCGCTCCCATACATCTTCGGCTTTGGTGCAAAGATGGTCGGTTCCACCAACTACAAGAAGTGGAAGGACATTGGCCGCCAGATGGAAATCTCATCAACCCTTTTCATCTGGATGTTGGGTATGATCTGCTCATACAAACCTATTACAAACAGTTATCGCTCTGGCGGAGACTGGTCCGACGGCGTCCCCTCCATCTCATGGATCAACATCATCTGGAAGGTCATCATCGCCTTGTTTGTCCTCGCCGCTAGCAACTGGGTGGAGAAGATCCTGATCCAGTGGATTGCGACATCCTTCCATGTTCGTACTTACTCGACACGTATCGACCAGAACAAGATGGAGATCAACCTGTTGGTCCAGCTCTACGAGTTCTCGAAGGAAAAGCTGGCCCATGATGACCCCGTTTGGGGAGATCCAAACGGTGGACCTGGGGGCAAGACGCCGTTGAGGATGGTCCAGAACAACGCCCGGCAGGCTTGGACCCAGATCGGCAAGGTAGCAGGCAAGGTGGCTGGTGACTTCACCGGAAAGAAGGTCATGGCCGCCGGCCACCCACGGAAGGTCGTCTTGGAGCTACTTCGTAACCAGCGTAGCAGTCATACCCTCGCTCGACTCATCTACCGCGCCTTCATCCGTCCGGATGAGGAGACCATCATACTCGACGACCTAAAGCAAGCTTTTGCTTCGGCGGAGGACGCTGAGACCTGCTTTGGTGTCTTCGACAAGGACCTGAACGGTGATATCTCCATGGAGGAACTCGAACTCGTGTGTAACGAGGTACATCTCGAAAAGAAGGCCATCGCCGCCTCACTCAAGGACTTGGACTCGGTGGTCAAGAAACTGGACGCCGTCTTCTTGTTCATCATCGCCATTATCGCCATCATCGTCTTCGTCTCCATCATCTCCGGATCAGCAGCTGCTGCCCTCAGCACCAGCGGCACCACGGTTCTTGGTCTCTCTTGGCTGCTCCAGGCGTCAGCCGAAGAGTTCCTGCAGTCCATCATCTTCGTGTTCATCAAGCACCCCTTCGACGTCGGCGACCGTATCACTGTCTACGGCAATACTGGATCTTTGGGAACCGGTGATGATTACTACGTGCAAGAGATCTCGCTCCTGTATACCGAATTCAAGAAGATGGAGGGACACATTGTTCAGGCGCCCAATTCTCTTCTCAACACGCTCTTCATCCTCAACCAGCGCCGGAGTAGCGGTCTGGCCGACGTCATTGAGCTCAAGCTGCGCTTCGGAACATCGGGCGAGCTCATCGAGGAACTCAAGGGACGGATGCTGGACTTTGTCCTCGAGAACAAGCGCGATTACGTCCCGCAGATCATCAGTGAAATGCGGACTCTCGACGAGGTCTACTCGGCGACAATGAACATCATCTTCTTCCACAAGTCCAACTACCAGAACGAGCTGCTGCGGCTGCAACGCCACAACAAGTTTGCCACGGAGCTCATGAGGGTCATGCACGAGCTGGGCATCGAGGGGCCCCGCAAGATGGGCCCCGGTGGCGCGTCGAACTTCCCCTTCTACCTCGCGTACCCGCCCTCGTACTCGGAGAGCGAGCAGAAGGCAGGCCCCGGCGGCGCCGCAGGAAACCCAGGCCTTGTCGGCGGCGGCGGTGGCGCCCCGGGCAGGGACAACGCCAGCACCTTCAGCGGCGAGATGCGGGCCTCGTCGCCCGAGACGCGGAGGCGCCGGGCCGAGAGCGTGGCGCGGGAGATGGACCTGAACCCGGGGTTCGGCGACGTCTTTGACGGGCGGCGGGACACCAACGCCGCGCACATGGCGAGGCTGCAGAGCCTGCGGGAGGAGGGCAGCCGGAGCCACTCGACGGGCATCGACAGGCTGGACGGCGCCGTCGTCGACCACGACCACCTGGGGGTGCCGCTGGACCGGTCGGACAGCAACTCCACGTCGCGGCACGGGAGCCGGGGCATCTTCAACAGGCGGGCGAGGAGCGCTTCGCGGACGATAAGGAGTGATGGTGGTGCTAGTATGGTGTAGACGGGTTTATTTTATAGACAGAAGTCGGATGGGTGGATGGATGGAAGGAGGGAAAAGTCGTTCGTCATGGGAAAGAGAGGGAGACGGACGACGCATGATTATGAAGACTTAGAAGGATAAACTTTAATACCCGATAGAGAATGTTGTACATGTACATATATAGATATGATGATTATTAACCACGCCCACCATCACGGGTTCGTTCACACTCTACCGATTGCCGACTTTTCTACACACAAGTGACTGCCTTCCTTGCCTCTTTTCCTCGAAATGCCTGATCAGCTACAACAGATCCACAAACAGCCAATAGTGCCTCCGCCTGTGGCGCCTAGAAGCACCTATGATTGGGCTTGATGCGGGACTCTTCTCAAAAGAGAGATAAGGTCAAGGACGCGATCCAGACGGGGCATGGCGCCTGCAAGTTGCTGTAGCCGAACTCTTGGCGGTCGTTGCAGTACGAGGGCGATTCAGCCGCACGGGGCGGGACTTTTGACTACAGTCAATGTCGAAGCTGGTCTCACTGAATCCCATCGAGATGTCGTAAATGGTAGGACACCGTGAAGATTGCCCATTTGGAAAGAGATAACGAATCAAGAACTTCAGCCGTCTGACCCCCAGATAAACCTTGAAAAAACGACGGCACCGCCCACCGCGGGAAAAGGGCCAGGATGGCGAGCCTCCCGCCGGGCTGGGCAGCGGACTACGACGGCTCGCGGTGGTTCTTCCTGTACAAGCCCACGGGGCATTTCCAGTACCAGTTCCCCAAGCCGGGGGATGAGTTCCCGGACTTTGGCGGTGGCCTGGCGCTGGACCTGGGTCTGAGTCTGGGTCTGGGTCTGGACGGTGGCGAGTTGTCGCCGGAGGAGAGGCTCGAGAGCGAGAGGCAGGTGAGGAGGCAGACTACTGTGCCTGTGGCGAGGAAGGAGGGGGGTATGGATGGTGAGAGTCAACAGGAGGGTGTTGATGCTGGGATTGGCAGTACCGGTAGGGGTAGCGATGTAAAGGTGAATGAGGAGGGCGACGAAGGAGGTGATGTCTTTTGCTTCGAGAGCTTTGGATACTTCGGCCCTGCCGATTCTGGCCACGTGTCTCTGAAATACCGGAAGGAGGATATGGAGAGGGACAAGGAAAGAGGAGCTCATCGGCGAAGGGCGGCCTCTGGGGGCATAGATCCTCAGCATATTTCGCCGCCGACAAGCGTCAGCAATACCACCCCACGAGCATCGATCAGCGAGCCCTCGGCGATAGACAGTTTCTCGGTCACTGAGGAAACCACCACCGCCGAGGCGAAACATGCGGACTCATTCCCCACGTCAGAGCCCAACAAGACCCAGCAAGCTACCGTAACTCAACCAGAAGCGAAGGCCTCCGAGACGACGGGTCGTCGTCCTCCCGCCCAGCCGGACGGACGAAGGTGGGAAGGGCAACATCAGATCGCCGCACACGAACCCCCAATGCTGGACGGAAGAGCTATAGACTCGGTACCACGGCCGCTGACGTTCTCGCCCAGCCGGTTCATGCCCGAGCTGTACAGCGAGTTGACGCCCCCGTGTGCGGAGGAGGTCAACCCGCCGCCGGTCGAACTGCCTGACAACGGGGCCAGCTGGCTCGAGCCTGTGCCTGTGCCGAACCTCCTGAATCAGTATCCTGTTGAGCTTCCGACGGATGGCCGTTTCTTCCACCGGGGTGAAGGGCGTGACGGTACTGGAGGTGAGCCTGAGCAGCAGGGCGTCGTCCAAGGGAATGGCGATACCACCAAACTGGGTAGGCGATTGGACAGCGAACAATACAGCGAGGCTGTACGATATCCTCGGGCAAACACAATGCCACCAAAGCTACCGCCAAAGGAACCACTTGATGAGGTCCTGCATCGAGAGATCATGGATTACTTCCCGGGGTACTCGTCCAAACCTGCCTCACAAAGTCAACCCACCACCGTCCAGAAACAGGCCTCAACTCCAACGGACACAAGCACCGGAGGTAGACGCTCCGATATGCCGTCGTACACGGGAGACCTGACACACGTCCCCTCGGTATTGAGACCCGGCCCTCGACGATCCAGTCAGCAACCACTCCCCCAGCAGTCGGGTAAACCGACCCTGCAACATGCCGTCACCGAGCCTGTCCACAGGGCCCCTGTCTGGCCTTCGCAGCCAAGACACAACAACAATACCATGCTGGCGGAGCTGCCCTCCCAGGCGTCATTCCAATCAGTACCCATTGGCCCACCGGCGGATAAGCCTCGCCCTGTTGCCGAGAAGTCACGAGCCGCCGCCCCCGCCGCCGTCAACTTTGTCATACCCATCGACCACCGCCCGTCCTTGAGCGACCTACATGGCTCAGCAGCAACATCGGCGGCAGCGGCGGCGGCGGTATCATCGGCGCAGCAGACACCACCACCACCACCACCAGCAGCAGCGCCGGAGTACAGCCTCGGTGCGAATTTTGCATCGCGTCCGTCCGCAACCTGGCCTCGGGTTGCACCAGCACTGAACGGTGGTGCAACGGTGTCGGGTGCGACCTCTTCTCCTCCGATGAGGAGGGTGCCGAGTGATAACGCTCCATATAGGGCAGAAGACAAGGTCCTGCGGATGACGGAGCAGATGGGAAATGGCCGGGAGGAGAAAGTACCTCCTCTTCCGCCGCATCTGCTCCCGGGCGGCCCGACGAAGGCAGCGCCGGAATGGAGCTGGGGGTACGCACGGTAGCTTGGCCGGTATGAGTCCATTATGCCCTCTTTGTTTCTGGCCCAGGATGGGTTAGGCACACGAAGGATTAAGGGGCTGAGAGGCGACGATACTTGTGACCAACTTACCAGGGTGGCCTCCAGTGTATGTCAGGGTGCAATGTCAAGTTCCGAAATCGAACACTTGGGTGGGCTCCACGTGGGGTCGCCATAGGACCCGTTCAGTTGGCGATACTACATGCCTGCAGACAACCCTGTAGCGGTTCTATAGGAGCCAGGATTGCAAAGGGACAAAGTGTGCTTCGAAACTCGGAGTATTTCATCACTCTATGGGTATCATTAGTTTCTAAAAGCTTCAGCCGATGCAATCGTGCCCCAACCCTCCCATCTTTCAAGCCCCTCCTCCAGCCACGGGCTCACCAGACTGGGCACCACCATCCAAGATCTTCTCAGCCTCCACCTCCTGCGCCTGGGCCTTGGCCCGCTCCGTCGTCAGGTTGAGCCTCTGCTGGTGCTTCTCCTTCGGGTTCCTGTTCTTCTTGTTGCGGCTGCCCTGCTGCAGCAGCTCCCTCCGCTCCTGCTTGCGGGACGCCCGGTCCATGCCGATGACCTTCTGCGGCTCCCCGCCGATGGGCCACTTCGCCGCCGCGGCCGCCTCGTCCTCGTCGGTCCACTCGCGCGGGAGGAGGGCGAAGACGAGGTACGACGTGTGTGACTTGAGCTCCGCCTCCGGGCGGGTGACCAGCCGTCCCTGCAGGTAAGACTTGGTGTTCGCGTCATCCACAGCGGCGGCATCGAGCTTCTGAGCCTGTTGCTTCTCGCCGTTGAGCTTCGGCGGCGCAGGCGCGTCGTCGAGGTCCATATCGTCGTCGTCGTCGGCTGCGTTCGCGTTCTTCTTCCCCCTGTTCAGGCCCGCAAACATCTTCGCGTTGTGCTCCGCGCCCTTGGCCTCGATCTCTCTGAGCTTGGCCAGCGCCTCCGCGACGTCCTTGGGCGCCTGTTGGGAACCCCGGTCGGAGATGATGTTCAGGCCGATCTTCTCGCGGAAGACATTGATCCGCTTGTGGGCAATCTCGACCATCTCGATCTCCACCCAGCCCAGCTTGCGCATCTCCGACACCGTGCGGGTGACCTGCTCGATGCATGGCGAGAACGTGCAGATGTAGGCGCTCTTCCTGGGGTTCAGGGGTGATATCCACTTCTCCTCCTCCTCATCGGCCTTTTTGCTCCCGTTTTCGGCCTGGACGCCCTCCATGTCCGATTCGGTCTTTGGCCTCCGCCGTGACAGGTGCGGTAGCGCCAACCAAGGGGCAGGCAGGTCCAAGAAGATCGCATCTGCCTCGGGGCTCTTCCCGTCGACCAGGAAGCCGTCCTTGTAGACATCGCGGTGGTTGATCTCCACAAGTCGGTTCAGACCATGCTCGCTGATCTCCTTCTTCATCTTCTGGAAGCGCTGCTCGTGGTACTCGAAGCTGAACACCTTGCCGGTGGGTTTCCGCTCGTCATGGTGCCCCGTGCAGCCGTCGTAGACGGCACGCACGGAGGCGTGCGTGAAGCTTCCACTGCCGGAGCCGGCCTCGATGAGCCTGGAGCCGGGTCGCGCGCGTATTCGCTGTAGGACGTAGCTGTAATCGGGCGTGTAGACGACTTGTGTTCGGTGGGGGAGACTGCTCGTCCATATCTCGGGGGTGGGCGGGAGGATGTACACGAAGCCGCTCTTCGCGGTGGTGGTGGTTTTTTGTTGTTTCTGGGCCGGTGCTTGTGACTTATTCTGCTTTGTCACAGCCTTGGATCCCTCTTCGTTCTCTTCGACGTCGCCGGTTGCTGCTTGTTGAGGTTGTTCAGTGGTGCTGGTCTCGCTGGTAATGGCACGCTGGTCTGTCGCGTTCTTGACTCGCTTCTCACCCTCATCATTGGTTTCCCTCTTTCGCTTCAGGCCACTGCCGTCTTCTCCATCATCGTTGATTTTGTCCTCAACAGGATCTTGACCCTCCTTAGGTTGCTTGTTCATCCTGCGACCGCGAGAACCTGTGTCGACGTTTGAGGCACGGACCTGCGAGCCCCATGGGACGCCAATCAAGGTTGAATGGGGGAATGAGCCGAAACGGGTGTTGAGGACGTGGCCCTCCTTGTAGCCATCGTGTTCGCCTGTCGTATCGCGCAGGTAGACTGGGACGAGGTCGTCCTTGGAGAGCTGGACAATGGCGAGTGTGTCTGGTCTGGTCGCTGAGCCAGGGTTGAGGAAGGGGGAGTCTTGACGCAGCATCATGCTGGCTTGGGATGCTGTCGGTTGGGTTGCTACTGTTTCGAGTTGATTGTCCATTCTGCAATTGAAGCACCAGCAGCTGAGGAATACACGCGGTGCAGTTACTGTAATATATGACGAGGCGTAATTGCTCTCTTCTTTGTCACTGAAGTTTTTCGGTATCGATAAGCGACGATGCTCAGTGCGCCACAATCAAGGATCGTGTGGCTGAAGTCTTGCTTATCTTATCGGTTTCAGAATGTGGCGGTGCTCTTTGCAATTCAACCTTCCGCAACTTCTCCTGCTTCGTTACGCCTTACGGGCACATCAAGAGATGACGACGACCAACTGGTTTCCCCATCATTTCTCTATGTAACACAGCAGTCTGAGGCCAGGATGTCACACAGCGCAATTATACCAAGTTCATTGGTTTCCGATACCGCGGTGCTCGGCCCGCCTGTAGCTCACAGTCACAATGGCTGACACCGATACCAAACCATATATCTCACAGCTCAACCGAGAAAGCGCCTTTCACTGTACCACCAGACTTTGACAGCACATCACCGGCCTCAGATCTACGTTCAAGCTCGTCTCAGACCGCTCAAGGTCATCGCAGGGCTCTCAACATGACGAGGCATCGTTCCACGTATCAAGGCAAACACGCCTTCTCTGAAGTTTGCACACCCGATTGCGGCACCAGATGCTAGACAGGGCCCCCCAATCATCCTCCACGAGAGTCGAGACACCTAATGTCGGTGTGAGGCGTCGTTCTCCCTGCAGCATCATTTTCCAAAGATATCCCAGTGCATACGAGACGGCAGCCAGTTCCAAATCTGGCTCCAGTGCTGCAGGGTCTACGCCTGGATCCTTAGGAGGGAGCAGGACATGCGACCCTCTGCTGGCCAAGACATGCCTCAGTTGTGCCGCTGCCAAAAGAGTCGATCGAAGCACTTCGAGCGCCTCAGCTCACGGGCTCCCTTGAAGGTCGTCTCTTTCGAGCCGCGCGGATATAGAACACTCTCTGCCGCTCAGCCATAATGCTCACCTTGGAGTCCGACGATGTGGATCGGCGTCGGCATATTTTCCACTGCACTGCAGGATCGTCGTTGCCAAGCGGCCATGACATGGGACCAATCTGCGGCTCATCGCCGGACCCGTTTCTAGAAGCTTGGCCCCCCCATCTAAGACTTGCCAAGCTGCGGGAAGCTGCCGGTGAGATCCTGTGCGACCCTCGAGCCGGTTTACCGGATTTGACAACACTGCTGTGTTTCTGCTGGATGTCTCAATTCCCTGTGCGGATATACGGCACGGCTCTTGACAACCGATGCTTCAGCTTCCCGATGCCAGCATAGTCGTGCTTTGGAGACACCTGCACGACGGAGCCAATTTCCAATTTGCACAATTGGCATATCTAAAGTACCGTGAGCTGCAATCCAGCTAATAAACAAGCTTGTCCCCCATGAGAAGCTTGTTCCCCTGAGGGTAGCTCCAGCGCTAGAGCAGCTCGAGGCATCCAACCACCGAGCGGAAATGCCCTGCTCTCACAGCTATGGTCGCTGCTGAAGCATGAGAGGCCTGGCTATATTGCAATTTGCCGCTTCCATGTTATTTAGCATCATCCTATTCTGGCAAGGCCGCGACTCCTTCCACGGATATGCATTACATGAAACAGTGTGCCAGTCCAGCATTAACGCTGACATCAACCTGCCCAATTTAGCTTGACAGCATCCATCATGAAAGCGTGAAGGGTGGACACTTAGGACTGTCACCGCCCTCAACCCTTCTCCAAAAGAGACCCCGCGATGCTGCTGCGCCATCTGCCCCCAGAGCCAGAGGCGGCCTTCAAGGAGGGGTCCAACCAGGATGCAAGCCGCTGCTTCTAGGGCCTCATTCGTCCACGTTTTAAGCTTCACCTAGTGTGTTACACTTGCTTTACGTTAATGGCTCGACTTTGGTTGCCAGGTTCTCTTGCCAGGCAGCCAGGTTGCCTACATGCTATGATACAATGACATCTCACATCCAGATGAGCTCATTGAAACTCTCCCTTACCTTCGAGACTCAGGGTGTCCTCATGAACAGCATCCGGATCAAAATAGCAGTCGTTGCTGTTGGGAAGATGATCCTACTCTATCCATGATGCCGAGTGTCCGGGTAAGTGGACAAGCCACAGTGTTTCCAGACCTCGGGAGATCCTTCATGAACTGCCAGGCTGTGCAAGCAGTCGCTTCCAAGACCAGAAAGTCTCATGCAGGCCGTCATGCTCCAAGCAACCACACGACACCCCTGCAGCCCACCTCGTCAGAGGGCCCACATGGTGGGGTAGTGGAGAGCTCAAGCTACCCCTCGACACCCGCTCCCTCTTGCTTTGTTCAAGCTGCCTTGGAAACTGAAGTCATCATACGGAGCAAAGGTTGAAATGTCAACAATACCTAGGTATCCTCGGGAGTGCCAAGTTTGCCTCTGTGTTTCTTCGTTCGTTGACCGCCATCCTATTATACGTGTACAAGCCTTGCTTTGTACGAGCACTCACGGAGATGGAGGGCCAAACAAGGTTCTGGTGCTATCTTTGGAAAGGGGCACTGTCATGGCCTACATGCACTGTATTATGAAATGGGCTGAGATCAACAACCCTGCGAAACTCGTACTATGCAGCACATAGTATACCAAATAGAAACAGGCCAGGAACCGGGCAACCACTTCCCGTCACTGTTTGCCGAGCCAGGCGAGCGCTGTATCCCCTTGTACGTGGTCGCCGCGTCAGGGACGCTTGCACAAGCTGTAACAGCCATTGATTATGGCCCATTCAGCTCTCAGCTCGTTCCATGTCAACACAGACGGAGGCATTCCGTAACTGGTAGACAGGCTGACAGGAGAGTAGGATGACGACCATTACGTAGAAGCGAAACAAGCTTTCGAGATCGCTCAGGGGCCCTCTCCTCATCGAATCTGCATCATGCAGTACTATGTAAGTGGCACTCCCGGAGACCCATTTATCCCACCTGAGTGGATAGGATTCCTTGGACACCATCCCTGATCCGGTCAAGGAAAGGTACACACACCAAGGTACCTGGAGAGGCAGTGCTCTGTGCAAACCAGTCTTGATAGCTGTGACAACAACATTCACTACTGTACCTGAGCAGGCAGGCCTCCACTTGGACGTCTCAGCCATCGCCTGGGGGCACAATGTCAGAGGTTGGTGTGATGAAGCTACAACCAGGAATGAGTGAATCAAGGAGGACTCTCGAGCATATATAGCCAGCTTCCCTCTTCCCTCTTCCCATCGATGAAGCTCATTATCTTCCATCAACAACCACTTCTACAAACTTCAAAACACTACCAACCAATTTGATACCCCCTTTTTAACTTACCTCCCTCCACCACACACACAAATCAGTCAAAATGTTCGGCTTCGGTAAGCCTGCCCCTCCTCCTCCTCCACCATCACCACCGGCACACTTGCCAGCACAACAGCCTTCCCATCTCCCAAACACTACTACACCTCAGCCATACACACCCCCCCCCCAATCTTTCCCGTCCACAAGCTAACAGCACACCGTTCAGGCGAAGGAAAGGACGCCCGTGACCAGGTCTACGACGGCGAGGCCCACGAGTCCTCGGTGTCCCACGAGCTCCTGGGCTCCGCCGCCGCCTTCGAGGGCATGCGCATCTGGGAGAAGAAGCAGCGTGACTCCGGCCAGCCCGTCGAGCACGGCCTGGCCAAGGAGATGATCGCCGCGGCCGCCGGCTTCGAGGTCGACAAGCTGGTCGAGACCAAGGGTCTGGACTTTGTCGACCGCGAGAAGGCCAAGCACCACGCCAAGAAGCAGGCCGAGGAGCTGTACGACCAGCAGTACGGTGACCGCGACCAGTTCCACCCGTGAGTACCTACCTACCTACCTACCTACCTACCTATCCAAGTCCACACCCTGCCGTCCATGGGGTCCCGCACGGACGGACAGACAGACAGACAGACAGACAGACAGATGGCGAGTATGTGAAGATAGTTGGCTGACACGCGCACCACCACAGTGACTACGAGCAGCCCCGACACTTCGACGGCTACTAAGCTGGGTAGCTGTGGACACAGACGCTTTATGAGTGAGGAGGAATCTTCACCATGGGCGCCGATGATGCGGACGCGGATTTTGAGAAAGGGATCGGTACCTGGAATATGGCGAGACTTCGAAAGCTAGCGAGGAGCACATCGTTCAGGTAGCAGAATTGTTGAAAAGATGTTCTTCCCCTGACTTGACTTGTATCACTTCCCTGCTGTGCACAGTGACTTGATGGGTGACATAATGTGGAAGCGTGTAAACCTACACGCATTGAATCCCGACACAGTCAGTATATGACTGCCTCAAGAGAGCGAGGAGTCAGCATCGAACAGTTCCAGGGAAATCTTCACTGAGTCACTGGTTGTCCCATACCCAGGGCAAACATGCCCTCTAATTCCTTTCTCAAACCAATCTGGGCTTGTGAGCTCTTGTACTCTATGATGACATGGTCACTGTTGTCAGTAGAAGTGCCGACCCAGTTCACAACTTCTACCACTGATGAGCCGTCCGACGTATGTCTCAGGAAACTCCACCCTGAGTCTTCACCATCTAGTAAAGCATCTTGCTCTTCCCAGGAGCTGTTATGTCTTCGAGTATGAGATTCAGGAAGTAGGTCTAACTGCCTGTCGGTAGTCCTTAAGTCATTGTCTGTACCGTACTGGTCTGGTGCTCATCACTATATCGCTAGGGTATGAATACATGTAGCTTACGTAGGACCAGGCCAAATCCCAAGATGATTTGCGGAGCATACTAAATCGTAAAGCGAAACAATCACTCAAGCATCGAGATATGGGAATAGTTGGTGTTGACATTGTAATATTGCGTAATCAAGTACAAAGACAAGAATCAGCCCTTAGATACCTCTACCTCTACCTCTACCTCTGCTGACTGTGAAGTCCAACCCGGTCCATTACACCAAATGAGCTCCGTGCTTGTTCGAATGACATTCCTCATCGTCGCAAGTTCGTCTGAGGAGCAGCCTCAACGTCTCCCTCGCCTCTCAAACGGCTGCCGCACCAGCAGTAGTTGCAGAGATCCACCCCGCACACGTAGCAGTTCTCTCGCCTCCTGCCCCTGAAATCACAAAAGTCGTAGAATAAGCACAAGCCCCCTCCAACTACTACAAAGCAGAGAACAAACCCGCCGATGAACAGCGCGGCCCCGGCTCCGGAAGTCATCATATCTCTGTTGACTGGGGTAAAGTTTTGAGAACTCTAGTTATTAGTAGTCGATTGTGAGTGTTGCAGACGAAGAGCGTTAGGAGGAATTACTGGCCTCCCTTAGGGATTTGAATCCAGGATAGAAGTATGGGATTAACAACCGAAGATGGGGTATTTGGAGATGTAAGGAGGATCGAGACAGGACTGTTTTGGGCCATAATCATGGAAGGCACATCGGTGATATGGGTACTAGCTTTCTATATCAACTCTCAAGTTGAGTATATAGCCACTTGGCTATGACATATGGCTAGGAATAAGGTGCCAGTTGGTAGGTACTGAGTCTCTGCAAGTCACTTCACCTTTATTCTCGTGACTCCTTAGCGAGCTTGCCTCTACTTGGAAATACCCGCGGATGCACACTGGCTTTCATGGAGTTTGTGCAGCTGAACCAAGCAAGCCATCTCAGAAGCATTGACTGGATACGCGTCAGCATGACTGGCTCAGAATCTGGCAGTAGTATATTGAATTACTTGGGTAGTCACATAGGGAGCCCTTGCGTGAAGTGAACCTCCAATCGACCTCGGTTATATGGAATGGCTTGTTAGACTGTACTACAATTTAGGTCACCTAGGCGTCCTCTATCTGAAATTCAATGCCATAGAGCGCCTCATTGTTGGTAATATTCATATATCACATGCCCTGATGTCCTGAGGTCCCACGGGGTCTCAGAGAGATCCAAGAGAGATCCAATCAGTCGGGAGGTTGATCGGAAGCCGATGAGTGTTGACACCGACCAATTCACGCGTTTATTTTCGATACTATTCAAGAGGAAGAAAAGGGGGGAAACGTCTCCTCGAGGGAAGGTACACCGTTGTAAGCCGAGACCTCGAGCTGTGCTCGACCGGTACAGGATTTCACGCCCCTAACCCCTGATTCTGAACAGTATACACATGGTGGGCGGCCTTCTGGCCCCTGTGTCAACAGGGTATGTAATTCCAAGAGAGAACATACGACAGAACTACTCAGCTAAGAGCGCAACTTGGGCGATAAGGTGACACATAAGCTCTGATGGAAAAGGCTCCGTCATATAGTCCTGGCACTACAGAACAGTGGTCCCGGCTCACGGAATAGGGAACGAAATATATACTCCTTATATCAAAACCTACTCGTCATCCTTCAACAAGCTGACCTAGTTTCTGGGGCCCGCCGCGCCCGCGGCTTTGGAAAGTATCAGACCAAGATTTGATACTCCAGTGTGGTCCTGTGCATCTCACAATTACTACTGATTATCTTCACCGGCCGGATAAACATTTGTAGAATCAATTGACATGCCGGAGACTCCCAAGCAGCAACATGAAAGAAGAGGAGGTAGCAATCTTTCCATGGTCCTGTATGTTCGCGACAAACTCGGTTATGTGGCCTCGGCAGACTTCAATTTTGATATTGTATAACATAGTCCACCCTCGACGACTGCCATCATAATGAGAAGCTGTTCTCGCGCCGGAGACTCACTGATGTCTGTGTTATTAGATGATACGTACACCAGTGAATTAGCTGTAGAGACCTATCAGTCAATTTGAAAGCGCTGCAGATATGCTAGCAATGAAATCCAGGTCGTTAGTCTGATGTCCATATTTGGCGGCAGACAGAGCCTGGGTGAGAGGTATCCCTCGTCTCACCAGCTGCATGTGAGATGTTAACAGCACAAGGACTCCCGCTGGCTGAAGAGGAATTGTTACCCGCAGCATGGGTTTTCTTGTCGGATGATGGGAGCGAGGAAGAGGCAGTCCTTGCAGTGGACTTTGCTCTTGTTGTATCCGGGTTGACTTCTACCATGGATCATTGACGGCAAGGGGCCTAGTGCTGAAATCTACTATATAGAGAGCAGGAACTCGCCCAACGTATTCTAGTCCCGAATTGCCTTGTTGACGCGGGTGACGATATTGTTCCGCGAGCGAATGTCCTGATATTTGATAGCCCGGCGTGTAAGTATCAATATTGACGACCACGACAGGCGCGGTCAACAATGAGTCCGAATGCCCCTTACCCACAGACTGTCCAAGGAAGACGATGTTTGCGGACATTCCATGATCGCACATCGTCGACGGTTTATACCAGACCACGCAGCGAATGATAGTAGCGGGTCATATATTGCTAGTGCTGCCCGCGAGCGATACGTTAGGTTTCGCGAAAAAGCACATTCTCGAAGGTCGTCACAGTCGTCAAAGCCACCCGAAGGCATGAGATGTCGAGAAAAATCGATCGGTCGATAAATAAGTAGCGCCCGCGTGGGGCCCCTCCAGTCCTCGTTAAGCATCCTTTACCGAGGAGGAGGAGGGTACCGGTATGGACCGTGTGTCAAAAAGGGCTGGCAATCCCAATCTTCGGCGTGTGGGACATAATCATTTGTTCCCTTGATTGCCTTCGAGAACTCGAAATCAACTAGAGATGATGATGAACCGTCTTGAATTAAGTAGGAGACGGACGGCAAAGGCGAAACCGATATTGGGGCAAGTTTCATCGCCGCTGGGGGGGGGGNNNNGTTTGTTGGCGTCGCTGTAAGGTCTGGGTGAGGGTCATGATAATTGCTGTCGGCTGTCGGTTCAGTGTATCCAGCAGAGATGCCGCGTTTTGCCGACGATAATAGCAAGTTGTGTTCATCAGGGTCCCTCAGAGTTACATGGGGTAGTTATTCTGTCAGGGGAGGAGGACCTAGATATACCGGTACTAGGTTAGGCATGTAATCCTTAGATATAGGACGATATATAGTCTACTCACATGACAGGCACTACTACCCCTGTGTTCCCGCCTGGGCACGACTGCACTGCCCAACTAGGTGCATATCGTAGAATTTCCGGGGCGGACTCTATTCATTGGACCCCTTGCCGGATTAGGGTTTAAGCATGTCAAAAGAAGGATGGACTACCCGGAGCCATGGAGCCCTTGAGGCTGAAAAAAACCGGCGATACGGCCTCAAATGGTTTAAGGCACAAGCTTGCATTGCATGAACGCCTGCCTTTCTTCCTGAGAACATGGTCAAAAGTAGGCATCGAAACGGGAACACAGCTCAACACTGGAGAAAGACGGCTCGAGCTTATCAAAGATCCACACAAGCTTTCAACAAGTTCGGACCGATAGCCTCATGGCGATGTGTCATGGTCCAACCAGAGTAGGGCCTGTGGGGACAACATGCCGGGGATACTGGTACGCTTCTTTTTGACTTTCAGTATCCGGGTGGGTTTCCCTCGAGAAAGGCCCCATCGTGCTACTCTGTAAGTGTATGTAGACACCGCCAATCTTGGCGGTGCTTGTCGTCCGCCCCTGTCTCTCGTCCCGCTTGTGAACTGGCAGGCCTGTCCATGAAATTTTGACATCATGACAGGACCTGTCAGGGGCTGACCGGGGTCCATGGCATCGAGGCCAAGAGATATCATCAGTATCCGGACGAAGATTCCAGATATCTTCCGGCTTCGTCAGTCGCGCTCCACAGGGAACCACCTCTATTGGATGTCATCATACCATCGGACTATTAGTCTACCGTACAATCGTAGGAGGCACCTTGTCGAGGGTCCCGAGCCGGCCTCAGCTGCCTTTACCACACTCTATCACCGTGGACGGGAAGGCCGGTACTAAAACTTACAGGGCGAGGAACCGGAGACAACAGGGTTCCCGATTAGGTCAGAGTTTGTTGAGGGTCGGAGTCATAAGATACCGGCTGGATGTTCAGCAAAACTCTTCGATTAGGTAGGTCGATCGTTTCCCATCCGAAATGTGGATCAGCGAGTGGCATCGGAACCGTTACTAGTGAACTTGGCGGACCTGCCCTGCCCTGATTCATGGTCTTGCCCAACCTCCCTGTACCCGCTTTCCGTAGCCACGGCGATAGCATGTGGCATGGTGACAGGGCTGAAGGTCGGGTTCGATATAAGGCGGCCGGCCATCTTCCCCTTTGTGACTATCTAGCTTTTTTTTTATCTCTCATCCGCCCTTTTTGAACAAGCCGTCTCCCACAAAAAAAGACCCTTGTTTCCTCAACCCGAACGTTCACAACCTCCCAACGTTCACGACAGTCGTTAGATACAGTCTCTCAAAGTAAAGATGCATTTCACGCCCGTTCTCGCTCTTGCCGGCCTCGCCGCTGCCGCGCCTTACAGCAACAACACCCTGCTCGCAAGGGGTTACAACTCTACCCTGCCTACCCTGGTGGCAAGGAACGAGACTGGACTTCCCGTCCCTCCTCCCGCTGGCCCTCCTCCCGCCGGTCCTCCCGCTGGCCTTCCCGCTGGACTCAAGTACCGCCGCGGCCAGACCTACTCCAATGCCACCATGAGCGCCGAGGTCACCAACCTCTCCGTGGAGGAGAAGCTGGTCGGCAACACCCTGAACGTCGAGAGCATTGTCTCCGTCTACTTCAACCTCAACAGCAACATCACTTGCACGGCCGAGAACCCTGGCACCGACGGCGCCGTCTTCCCCTGCGGAAGCACCCCTTACAGCTTTGGCCTGCTGGAGGGCACAAGCACCGACTTTGCGCTTGCCCTTTACCACGCTGCTGATGCCTCGTATGTATCCCCCACTGGACTGTGTATTCGCATAGGATGAAGCTAACATTGATAATAGCACTACTCACACTGGCAAGGCCGATGTTCCTACGACCTGCCACGCCGGTGGTTCTTCTACCGCGGGCTCGTACGAGGTCTGCTACCAAGTCAGCCCCTCCACCGACATCAGCCTTGAGTAAATGGTTGCTCGTTCAGGGCCATGATGGGAAGGGAGACTTAATGTTTAATGGGCTTACGATGTATATATTATGATGTTTCTGGATTTATATGGAACAACACAAATGTTTGGACCATCCGAAGCATATCTTAAGATCATCGTGTCGTCCCTGCACTTGCTATGAAGCCTTTTCACATCGACCGACTGCTGCACTGAACCTCCCAGACTAACAAATGTAGGACGAGCCGCACTTTACAGCGGAACGTCGGAAATACACCTGATGCACTCTGCGCTTGGCACATCCCTGACTGATAAGCACCTCAACTAGAAGTTTGCTTTCACCACTGATGGTACCGATGGGAATAGTGGGCTTGATGGAAGGCGTGATGGAGAATTCGGCTGAATGCTTGATTGCAAGGGTTTAAATGGCGCAGGACGAAGGCCGGGTTGCAAGTAGATAGTGCCATGCCCACAAGAAAACGCCGATCTTCTCATCTTGACTCCGGGCCGGATCCCAGCACCCATTCTCTTGAGCAAAGGCCCTCGTGTCTTGGGCTGGGTTGGGTTGGGGATTGCCCAATCCAGGCCTCAGTATTCTGACGATAAAGGAAATAAATGGACCAAAAGCACATGCACTGGTAAACTCTTTCTATGTTCCCCTGCCAAGCAAGGGCTTCCTTGAAGCGGGTAGACATGTACGATAGGGGAGCCATCGGTGGTGGTGGCCAAGAGGTCTTCTACAACGTCAAAAAGTATGGGAAGGCTGAGTGAGATGATAGGCTGCCTTCTTGACCGATATGCTTGCCTGCCTACCTGAAAAGGAGTAGTCTCAAGCTGATCCTTTGTCACAGATGTCTGTGTAATGCGTTTTGTCTCGATGATTGCCCTTGAAGATCTCCTGTAAGGGAAACAAAACATAACGCACTGACGCTACAAAGCCTATAAAGTGGTCCTGAGATGACGACTGCGGTGTCAAGACTGAGGGGTAACAGAGCATGCGAGGCTGTGTGGTGTTGGAACTCGGCCTTCCTGCTCACACCTTGGGAGCGGGAGTATGCGGCTGTAGGGCTTTTGGGTTGAAGGTGGAAGAAAATCCTCAATACGGACAGTATGCAATTTGCCAATGGCCATCTCTGCTGTTGTAGCGGTGGCAAGAGGTGTTGGTGTCGAACCAGGACGCACGTCGCAGGCCGCATGCCGGAGTAGGGGAAACTTTAAGGAATGTCGTCCCACTTCCGGCTGAGGGGTGATATTGTTTACCACGGCTGGCAAACTTAGTCTGGACATCCACCACGAGAACAACGCTGGCCTCCTGGTTGACGACCTTGCAGCTCGAAGGTAAGCTGTAGCTAACGTCAAGTCGGAACCCCGACGAGCTTGGCCGCACCAATTCAACACAACCTCCTCACCGAAATCTTCGCTTGTATGGTAATGATGGACTGGGCGACAGCGGAAGTCACTTGCGACTCGCTTGAGACTGACAGTGAAGAGAGCCAATGGGCCTCGCTGACTATGTAGAAACCGTGGCGTAGCAACTGCCCGCCCGTCTGAGGGCGCACTCGAAAGATCACACCCCGGACTGGGAAATAGAGCCAGCCGACATTGCGAGATGCACGCCGTCACGATGCACGCCGCATGAAGGCCATTTGGAGATAACATTCCCGAAACTCATGGAGAGAGAAGCCGGCGAGAGTAAGGTGAGTGACTGGAAGCTGATGAGTGGCCCCCGGGCTTGATCATCAGCACATGGGCTGTTTCATTGTGATGGTCAACTGCAAAGAGTATACCGTATATGGTAACCCGAGAGCAGAAGCAACATCCCTCGGACATGCGAACGACTGGTCGTCCAAGGGTCGGTCCTACATTGGCGAAGCTGTCGCCGATATATTTGCCGTATGCAGTAAAGACTGTCGCATGGTTGGGATTTCGGTACCGGGATCCTGCGATCGCCGTCTCGCATGCCGGGGTGAGGACACCCATCGGCGATTCGGAGGGAGATAAAAGACGTTGAACCGGGAATATCGCGGATCACCCAGTGACAAGGGCAGATGCCATAGGGGTCAGGTACGAGATCGACGATTGTAATGCGGGTTGGGGGCAATTATTTGTGACAATAGCAAATATTGCATAAACCTCTTCCCGACGAATGCAGTGACAGCAGGGACGACGAGGGTAGAAAATGCAGAAAGGGCATTTGGTGGTCTTCAAGCCTTGAGACTTCGGGCAAAGCGGTGGTGAGAAAGTCGTGTGTGGATTGAGGGGATGGATCTTGATGGAGCAATGCAAGACGGGATGTGACCACGGTATCTGGCATGACTGTGTCTGTGCCTCAGTGCTCAGTGCTCAGTTCTCAGTGTTCTGTCGCTTTTGCCCCTGGTTGGCTACCCGCCATTACCCCCTACGCAGTGGTGCTGTACTTTTTGGCCGTTCGTGATGCGATGAAGTCGGTTTGTGACTCGGGTGGGAAAAAGTGATATGATCAAGAAGAGTCAGCCATTGCAGTCCCCCACTGGCGGTGAAGACAAGGTGATTGAACCTGTGATGGCCTCTCAAGGGCCTGGAAGCAGCCATGGCAGGAACGCCAAGGCACGGACTGACCACACATGTCTATATATCCATGTATATAGTGACATGTGAAGGCTGACGTCGCTGTCGACGTCGATGTCGATATCGATACCGTTGATAAGATGAGGAGGCCCCCAGATCAGCCTCAAGTGTTGGAGAGAGGGAAAGAGAGAGAAAGTGTGTGTGTCAGCGTGTTCCAGGGTCACATGTGTTGTGCCCGCCCCTGTTTGCGGAGAGAACCACGCTAAGAGGCAGCAAATCTGAGCTAAATCGGAATAAGCATCGGGCACTGTGTTGCTGCTCGTGGGCTGCACCCGGGCAGTCACAGGCACAATTCACCCTTTCCTTCCCCGTTCCCCGGGGCTGCCCCCCCAGGCTGGCCCCCCCCTCATGCCCCTCAATGCCCCCTTCCGCCTCTGCCTCCGCCACGGGCGCCTACCGTTTTTAGAAGCAAGTACGGTCAAGTGCCGAGAGGGAAAGATCGGCCCTGCAGAGCCGACGACGATGCATCCTCGGGGGATTCTGATTTGTTAGATTTGATGAACGGCCTATTTCGTGGACTGATTCCTGCAGAGTCTCATTCAAATGGTCTTCAAAGAACGCTTGAGCCAACCTACCCATAGGTAATAAGACATGCGACCTCCCGTTGCATTCCCTCATACTGTGTACATACCTAGGTTTATACCTCTCTCTCTCTATATATAATTATCTATCTATTGTACTGTATGTATTGAACAAAGCGTGGCGGGCAGAGGAAATCATAACGGCGGGTTGTAAGGTCACACGAGCTATCGTACTCGACCTGCCTGAGCTCCGAGGAGTACATGCTGTACGACGGGGAAGATATCATGAAACAAACCACCCGATGATAGCATTATGAGAATATTGAAATGCACTGGGATATGGGAGATATTGATTTGCCCCCCCCTCCTCTCCCCGCGATGGGCAACTGGATTGTATCGACCATGATTCCATGCTGGGGTGGCAGATATCAGATATCGTCCTGCATGTCTTACCTCTGGTGGGGGTCCTACCGTTCTTTGTCCTACCATGGTTGCTTACCTTTCGCCTTTGGGACTTGCCCACGAGACCAAATAGACTTCTGTGGAGCGAGCATTGTGTACCACCAGGTCTATCTTTGTAGCTTTGAAGCAATATATATATCACTTATCAGACCCCCAAACCCCCAAAGCCTCGGACGCTGTGGTGATCCTGAGTTGGTGGTGAGGGAGGGAGGACTGGGGGCCAGCTGGATAGTCGACGAATCGGGTTGTATTTGACCGTTGCAAGCGTCGAGCTAAGATACCGAGAGTTGCGCGACTGGTCCAACGGTTCTCCGGAGCGTTGCAATCGTGCAAATTGATGAAACCTCCCGGGCCTGTCACATCTCATCCCAAAATCCCAAAATCCTTCTCCTTGACAGCAAACCTTGCGCAAGCGTGATTGATCGATCTTCAACCGTGCTCCGTGCGCCGTGCGGAGATGGGGGCGGTCGGGCTGCGGGCAACCACACTTCGTTCAGTCATCAATTTATCACATGGCCCTGGATGTCCAAGGCTTTTGATGGGTTCGTTTGTAAACAGCAGATATAGCTGTGAGATAGAGTAAATGCCTACCTAGGTAGATATTCAGAGCTATGCTCCCATGCTGTCAATGCTATGCCACCAGCGTCAAAAAGCATCCGGCATCCGCGCGCCTGTGATGTGATTGAAATTCACCGAACCCATCCATGGCTTTTAATAGCCGGCGCTGGCGTCAAGATTCTGCTTATCCTCCTGGGTTAGCGGCATCAGCTGAACCCTACTGCTTATTGTCAAGAAACATGGGGGAAGCTTGAAGAAACATGGGAAGAGGGCTGGCTAGTTTTTTCTCACAACGGCGATTAAATACCGTTCGATGGACGGACCATGTCAGGCTTCCAAGGTATTCCATGGTTCGTGAATCTGTGGTTAGCTCCAGCGTTTGTCCAAGCACTTCTGGCACACCAAGTTCCAGACACTTGGTATCCGGGATATAGCTCATTTCTCAGTGATATTAATGATGACGATGTATGTTTATGTCGCGAACTCTACATACATGAGAAAAGTGAGGCGAAGAAAAGTCTTTAAAATTCCTTCCCATCGACAATCGAGAATCGAGACGGGTCTGTAGTACCTAGGTAGATACTAAGACTACTTTGGTAGCTACAGCCTGCCAGGCCTGCTTCCAGCTCTCCACAACATCCACGTTTGATGCCGCCCCATTTTGGGGGAGGTTTTTACTGTGTAATATAGTACGGATCTGTACATACAGTACCATACATAGCATGGCCACCTGGGTAGACTATGACCAGGCGACGTGAGTAACAAACAAGATTGAGTCATGCACCTGTACCTAAGGTAGAACGAGCATGGTCTATTACCAGGCTGCCAGGCCAAGGCGTGCAATCAAGCCTCAGCTATGACCGCCCGCATGTCTTCTGTTTTGTTTAGCTCCTGTTAGCCAGAGACACGACCTTGAAAGGCAATACAGTGCGGGACTACCCTGGACAGTACTTATGGTGTCGAGTGTACGGATCCGGACGAGCCAACAGACAGAAGATCAGCCTGTGCTGTGTGCAGATGAGTTTCTACTTTGAATAGTACACACCAGTTAGCAATAAACACGACATTTAGATTCCATTCCTATATCCGCACAGCAAATCGTCAACGTCGTCAACATCAGTTTCCAATGTTCCAATGTTCTGTTTTCTTTTTTTGTTTTCTTTTTCTTGTTTGCTACCGACATCATCTCGAGAGAAAAGGCTAGTAGATGCAGATGTAACTCTAGTATGTAATCCGTACTACATAACTATGTAGCTATATATGATCTAGTCCGTAGTAATATTAACCTGGTACGAGAACGTGTGAGCAAATAGGTAAGAATAAAGGCGATCGTGGGCCGAGAACAGTGTGTTACCCACTGTAAGGATGTTGTAGCCTGGTATTAGCATCCACCACGCCCGCCATCCGCTACCGTCGACCTTCGCAAGTCTCATTTTTTCCTGCCTGCCAACAGTGAGGGAACACTCGCAAAACCCGCTACATTCCAAAGAGGCACCAATCCTCCAACATTGGGAACAAACCCACTCCATCACACACGCACATACACACATACACACACACACACACACTGTTACCATTCAGCACAGCACTTGTCGCTTGTCCCTCCTTTCACCCTCCACAACCCCCCTCAAAACCTTAACCCCTTTTACTCCCTTCTGATCATCACCGACTGGACCGGCTGGCGACGGGACCGACAGGATAGACAATCCGCATGTCTGGCTCGTACCATCCCGATTACCCTCCTTTTGCCAATCCGGGCATTCGAGCTGAGGTTTAACCCACCACCGAATCGAACCAACCACCCCTCCACCGGATCAAGGACAACAAGACTGCTGGCCAGGCGCCGCGTGAGAACAAAACGAACGGAATAGTAGAAGAGTGGTGGAGGCATTCGATTCTGACCTTCAAGCTGCCTTCTGCTGGCCTCGGAACTCGTTCTGGGTCCAGCAAGACAGCTTCAGAGCATCGTATGCCTCGCGGCTCCTCGGCTAAGCGACAGCAGGGAGCGGCGAACAATCGCGACACACGGCACGATAATGGGCTTGTAGGTCCAGGAAAGCGCATCGTCAAGCAAAAGAGCAGGAACGACGTCAAACTCGATGGCAGCCCTCGGCCTCAGCTTCATCAATCCTTCTCCGACAACGCCGCTCCCCCGCCTCTCCCGTCACCTCAGCCTTCGAACTCGAGTACAACAACAGCTGCGAATGGGAACGGCTATGCGAAACATGGTCACAGCATCGACGACATGTCCTCCGACCACCGCCGGCCCTCTGTAGCCGCCTATTCCGAAACCTCCACCGAGTCATTGTCTGTCGAGCCAAACCAGGCTGCCGTTGAAGATGCCCACCGCCGGATCGATGTCAACGCTGCCAAGAACAACAATGTCCACCGAGAACCGAGCGCACTCGATTACGCCCTTACCGTCCTCCGCTCGTGCCCCCTGCATGACACCATCGCCATCCTCATCATCCTCATGCAGCTGTCTCCCGTCGCACTGTCGAGCATCTACATGCTCTTCACCTTGCTGACCTTCGTCCCACCCGTCACCACCAGCTCTGGCCTGAGTCTCACCGAGATCTTCGATGGCCCTGGTGCCCCCAACCTGTGGACCCTGGTCGGGCTGGACCTGTTCTTCCTCATCATCTTTGCATTCATGCCACTACAGGATCTGATACTGGATTTTGCGCAAGTCGTGATCGCGATGACACTGGGAGGAGGCGCAAGTTCGAGAGCGGGGACGACACACAACATATTCTTGTGCGCGGGGATTGTCTTGTTCAACCATTTCGGGCACCATCAAGCACTCGGCAGGTATTCCAACCTCAAGACATTTGCCGGCGGATCTTGGGGCACAACGGATGCCGACGATCCATTGGAGCCTTCCTCGATGAGTTATGAGAGGAAAGGGCCCAAAGGATTATTTCGGAGTATTCTGGCCATTCATATACTTGTACAAGGTCTTGTTCGATACGTGAGGGAATGGTATCTACGGCGTGAGAAACGCGACTTGCTGTCTCAGAGTCAATCCGATCCAGAAGCTGGCAAGACACCCACTTTTGCTGGGGATCCGGCCACGGATGGGGCAGGATATGTCCCAACGGACGCTGATGCGAACAGACAGCCGACAAGCACGACGGTCTCGACCAAGAAAAGAAGGAAACAAAGTCATCAAGTGCGCATTCGACAGCCTCTTTGGGCAGCTTTGGCGAGTACGAAAATTGTTATGGTGAAGGAGTACGAGTTATCACATGCGGCATCGGAATCTGCTGGTTCCAACGCAACGGACATCCACAACCTTGGAAATGCGCCTTTCAACACACAACCTGAGCAGATTTGGATTTGTTACGTCGGATGCGATGAGGTGTGCTTTAATACGAGCTACTTCTCGGATCCACTTCCGACCAAGAATAATGATGAGAACGGCAACGGCAAGGGGCCATCGTATGTCGATACCACGAAGCCGTTCTTTGTCAGGGTGAACAACGCCATCTGGCAGCCGACACGCGTCATGCCAATAGACAATGGTGAGGAGGAAGGGTCACAAGGGACGAGATGGACAGGCGATATTTTCGCACTGACACCCATGTCAAATTACGTGTGCGAGTTCGTGAGCACCCGCACAGGCGATGTTATATTCTCGACCAGTATTAGGACCATCCCAGCCAAGTCTAAGGACACCGACGCAGCAAAGGGCGCAGTTCCCCGCTCTCAGTACCGACACGAGTCCCCTGCCACAACCTTGAGAACCTCTATTGCTGGCTCGGAACAGAAGCTCAGCGAGGAGAAGGCCAGGTTGAAATCTCTAAGGAAGGAAAACAACAGGAAGACGAATGCGGTCAGGAAGGAAATCGACCGGCTGACAGCAGCAGTGCAGTCTGCTGGCGGAAACGACGAGAAGCTTAGGCAGAAAATTGCGCAGAACACGACGCAGCAGAAACAAGCAGAGCAGGCCATCGCGGAGCTTCAGGGGCAGGTTAAGGAATTGCAGACCATCCCGGAGGAGATTCTGGCAGAGTATCGGAAGAAGCAGGGCCAGTACAACTCGGAGAAGGGCCAATTCGACGAGGCCAAGCGCGCCTTCAAGAATTTCAAGTCATCCATTGAGCAGGACACGAAAGCTCTGGACGATGAACAAACGAGCCTGCAGGCCAAGCGGACCAAGATCGCTGCTCGTCTCAACAAGGTCGACGGTGAGCATGCGCGTATAACCGACGCGAATGCCCGTGGCCTTGACGAAGCCGAGCGTCGACGACAGGAGACCGCCGCCTTCGATTCCGAGGTTGCCCGCAGAGAGAGGGACTACGCCGATCGCCTAGCCATTGCCCGCGCACACAACGAAGACAAGACGCAGAACGCAGGCAACATGGCCACCATGCTGGAGGGCATTCTCAACAACTTCAACCAAGCCGAGTATGCAGCCTTCTACGACCGCCAGGACACGACGGCCTACAACCATGCAGCGGCGCAATGGCCACAGTACACGCAAGGCAACATGTGGTCTCCCTCGGCATCTGCAGCCATTCCCAACGCCAATCTCACCAGCACGGCTCCGATGGCGAACCCTCTCTACTCACACAACACCTTCCCGCAATACCAGCCCACGCCCATCGTCCCGCTGCGCCACAAGTCCAGGGGTCGCTCTTCGTCCATGTTGAGCGACATCTCGGGCCTCACGCAGTCAACAGACGAGGACTACGACGGCAGCAACGGCTCGTACAACGCCAGCAGCAAGAACGTCAACACCATAACAGCGACCGCCACGTCAGGCCCGAGCAGCAGCGCCATCAACGTCAACGCCCCGCCTTTCATGCCGCCGGCCCATTCCTCCCACGCCGCCAAGCACAGCCCCTTTGCCCAGCACTCGCACATGTCCGGCGGGATGCGGAGCCCACCCGGGTTCCCACCGTTCCCCCAGGGTGGCATCGCGAGGAAGGGCTCCGGCTCCGGAGGCTCGGGTTCCGGCTCTGGCTCCGGCTCCGGCTCCGTGCGGAGTGGGGTGGCGAGCAGCGAGGGGAGTGGCCCCGAGCCGGCGAGTCCTGTGTGAACAAACAGGGTTGGTCGTTTGCGTGTTTGTGTCTTACGTGTTGTTGTCTTGCGCGTTCGTTCTGTTGCGATCCACCGACCGAGGGGGCCGTCTGCTCTGAGCTGTTGGTCTCGCGCGCTGCCTTTGTCAAGAAAGAGAGAGAAAAGTACCGTCGGTTCTCTGACGGTTGGTTCTCTGCCAGTGTAAAGCTCGTTGTGGAATGGTTCTGCTGCGTCTTTGTCATGTCCTGTATGTCCTTGCTGTCCTGTGGCCTGCTGGAAACCGTCTCTATCTGCCAGGGCCTGTTGGTTTTCCCCCTGTCCTGCTTCGTTTGACCTGTCCTTTGTGTTCAGGTCTGAAAGCTTGTGGGAGGGTTCTTGTCATGTCCGTCCGTAGGTAGTATTGGGATCAGCTGAAAAGCTAGCTAGCATGTGATGTGGGTTGTGTAAAGTAGGTATGTCGAATGCAAACGGATACTTGTTTTCTTGTTCCTTCATTATTGAGTTCTTGTGCAATTGTGTGCCTCACTGTGTGCCATTATAGTGACATTTTTGTTGAAGAGGCTGTGATACGTCCTATACTTTTGGATGTTCCGCATGGTTTATTGCCCACGTCGTGAGCTTGTATGCAGTCCGTCTGACGGTACAGCTCATCACGTTTGGGCGGGGTCCGGGGGCTATTTCCCTACACGAAGCGGGAACACTGCACTTGTCTTTCTGACAGTCGCTTTCGTTTTTCAAGTATTTTGCATTGATTTGCGTGCCTGACTAGGAAGGTCGAGATGTGAGACTCATAAATCCCCACGGTCACTAGGTTCTACCTGTCTGAACCAACGTCTTCAGGTTCTGATTAAACCCCCCCCCCCAAATCGTATTCATCCCCCGTGCCTCTCCTGGCCTATTCAAAACAAACGAGATATAAGAGATCGCCCGTATTTCCGAGGCTGAGAGGTATCATAGTGGTCATAAGTCGTAAACATCGTATCACCGTCAAATCTTCCCACCAAGAGTGTCTGATCCCTGAATGCGTGTGCACTTCAGACATGACTTTCCGCTTCCCTTCCGTTTTTCCTTCCTCAATATCCCTTTGCCGTCACCGCCCCAACCGCCAGGATCTCCAGCCTGCCGGCATATAATTTCATGACGTGACAGACCGGGTTCCCCCAAATCACGCTCCTGAGCTGTTCGTCCGTCGCGACCTGCGCTACGACGCCCTCGTTGAGCCGCTCCTCCACCGTCTTCTTCCCCTTGACCCGCCCCGGGTTGCCCGACCGCAGGACCACAATCCGGCCGGCGTTGCTGAGCGTGCTCGGCGGGACCTTCCAAATTGGCCCGCGTTGGGATGCTGTCGATGTTGATGTTGTTGTCGTTGGAGCGATGCTGCTGTCCCTGCTACTGTCCTTGGTCTTGGAAGTTTTGCTGCTGGACTTTGAGGACTTGTTTGACTTATTTGATACCAGCGACGACGTCCTCGATGAGCGGTTCTGCTTCGGGCAGGACGAGAGTACCAACGAGGAAGACGAAGACGGAGGCGTCTTGTCCACCTTCGTCGTCGCCGTAGCCGTCGTAGCCGGCGCAGGCCTAGCAAACAACTCCAACAGGCTCCGGACATATGCCTTGTCCGCCCGGGCCACCGGGTCGCCCTCGTTGACAAAGCTCAGGAATAGCGACTTGCCCAGCTCCGGCCTGCCCTCGGGCTTCTGCAGCGGCAGGAGGGACACGGGCGGCGCGCCAAAGGTCACGCAGTGGACCCGCCGGAAGCAGGCCGTGAGGGCGTTGAGCTCGGAGCCAGCCGGGCCGGCCGCGGAGGAGAGCATGTGCGCGTACAGGAGGGCGGCGACGGCACCACCGGCCGAGTGACCTGTTATTAGAAGGGAGTAGGATGACCGGGAGGGGTCCTCCTGGAGGAGCTGGCGGAGGCGCGTGGCGACAGGCTTGATCATCTTGCGAGCTGCCTTGAGGAAGCCTGCGTGGCAGTAGTTACCCGC
>LKEA01000018.1:396817-425555 GCA_003795315.1 Cytospora schulzeri | reverse complement strand
GTTAGTGGCTGGGTCTATGCAGATCATGCTAAAGGGGAAAAGAGGAACAGCGAAAGGTAAAGAACAACATCAACTCACCAAGAACCCAACCGGCGAAGTCGGAGCCGTATCTAGATTTACAGCCCAGTCCATGAACGTTGCCGTGCCCCTAATCGCAAACACGATGGTGTTCATATGGTCCATGGGGACCGACTTGATCACTGTCGCCCGGGTGCCGCTCCGGGAGTCAGCGCTGATATACATATCCTTCTCGGAGCCCCTAGCCTTCTCATACACACGATCCGAGTACTGCGCCGCTAGGCACAGCAGTGGCCACGTCGATATGTACAGCTTCAGTGGTGGGAGGTTCATGGGCAGCCTCGAGTTGGCGTAGAGCTCGACCTTGGCGAAGTAGCTCCCCGACACCACGCTGGCCGCCACGGCTGTGGTCTGGCCTTTAGGTGAATCATGGTGAGCCTTGCTTGAATGGGTCCTTTTCGGCTTGCTTGGTTGGCCTCTAGTGGTGGTGGTGTCCGCTGTAGAAGACGATGTTGATGATGAATCGGACTGGCACACAAACAGATCTTTCTCGTTTCCGGCATACCGATCCTGGTCAATCAGTGTCATGACATTATTGAAACGTTGATACACGTGGTCCGTGGCTTCGGCACTTCCTTGACAAATTCGCTCGTTCCATGGCAACGTCCCATCGTCCAAGGGGAAAGGATGACCTCCGGGGATGAGTTGGACGGCTAGGTTGGCCACGGACCCGGCGCCCAGTTTTGTTAAAGTGGCCTCGCACGCTTGTGGTCTCTGGCTCATCCCATTAGCTTGAGGTGCTGGCAGCAGGTAGTAGTGCTGGTTGACCACGATGGATGCCTGTTGTGGGTTTTGCTGTTGATATGGGAATGATGGAGGTGGTGACCCGCCATTCCATCCCGGTGGAGGCGGAAGATATCCGGCGGGTTGGAAAGCAGGACATGATGTGTTCGGTCTCGTGGTTCCGGATATCTGGGGAGCATGATACTGTGCTGGTAACGTCTGACCATGATACGGTTGCGAGGGACAAGGAGGAGCAGGCTTTGCGTTCACGGGGACAGGAGGCGGCACTCCTGGCCGTGGAGACGATTTCTTTGTCTTGTTTCGAGTGAACCAGCCCATTCTGCAAACCCTTGTTCATGAGTATGCAACAAGTAAAAATGGCTTGAACAAGACGTCCAACATATCAGTCGAATATGACCAGGTAGTACGATTAGACGCCGAGATCATCACACGAAGGTACATATAGTCATTAATGAGGAACTCAACGACTCAATCCAGCCAGCCAAAGACAAAATATTAGGAAGAAATATTAGTGACACATCCTAGAATCCCGGAAGAGAAAAAAAAAAAACTCGCGAAATTGAGTTTTATTTAGACGTGATAGTCAACGGGTGCAGGACAATGGAAGAAAAGCGACAAGGCAGATCTGGTCAACGGTTCCCAGCCATCAGTTCCACTACTGCCGGCTTGTCGTGCCTGGGGCCCAACCGCTGGGAGCACCAAAAGGGGCTTGGCAGGTACTGCGCATCCCTGTACAACGACAGTTCCTAGGAAATGATTTGCTGAGAAGCCCTGACAGTATCTGGCTGGGCCCCAATCGGGGCATCTTAAGGCGTTCAAGGCACGACACACTTCCTCCACTCTTCTCGAGGTAGGACATATTGACGAACCACGAGCATGAGATAAATGAGTGCGATACTACGCAAGAATCATGCATGAAGAACCTGCATGTGACTTAGACCCTCTACTGGAGGAATCGCCTCGGGAGGGGTTTCACAAAGCGGAGGCGTATGCCCTCTGACTGCAGAAGGCTGCTTCTGGCTTTCCGACTGGTATTCTTCGACGGGAAATCAGAGACGGACCCGTAAGCGACGAGCTGGATCACACACCTTCTCAGGCTGTAGGTGTACTGTGCCCTTTCATCCAAGCTGAATATTCCCCTTGCATGCAGCACAGTCGTCCACTCCCAGTGCCTGAATCAAAGTCACATTGTGGCTGCCGCGAGACTTTCCATGGACGGTGCTAGCTTGACTCCATAATGCCTGCACACTAAAGGGAGGACGGTTGCGAGCCTTGCAGCACACCAAAGCTGGGGTTTCATGGCAACGTTGAGATGGGTGATCAAGTCACCCAGGACCCCGTCACGGTTCAAAATCGGTATATGGGCTTCCATATACCGATATTCCCCGGTAACAACCACCGCATTGTGGCCATTGGTACAGGGCTCCCATCAAACATCATTGCAAAGAAAAACCTGACCGCCCAGAACCCGCAGGTAAAGAGTTTCTTCGCCAATAATGCGGCTTACTGCCACCGGGCTGTGACATACGAAGAGTCTCATCCTCCTGGGTGGCCATCTTCAACACGATACGCCACAAGGCTCTGGACTGAGCCTTTGCCAACTGTGCAATGATTGCATATAGACTCAAAGCCCTGAGCCAAGCCCATAGTTGCTTTGCTTCCGGGCGCAACTTGGCAGGAAAGATGTGCATGGCGCAGACATTTCAGAAGTCTTGGTGCTGCGGTGCTGTTCCCTGATATCTCTAGTGTCTCGTCCAACCCTGAAAGATAAGCCCATCCCTTCTGCTTCATCTTCACCGGACGCTCGACAAGAAGCACGTCTGTTACTTTCTGTAGTCAGCAAGCTCTTCGACCTCCTCCCCTCACACTTCCCGCCCACACATCGTATGTACACTGGAATTGTGACGAGGAGTGATGGCGAGAAAACGTATAGTCCAGAACCTTCATGTAAGAATGCGACGGGTTGGACCACCCCTGACTGCGTGTCAGATGCGTCCTTGATGGATCTCGGAGTCGAATTATGTTGCTGTTTGGTCCCTGTCGATCATGATATGGAGTTTTGTACTCAGCCAGAGCGTGAGTTTCAGGAAGAAGTATCATAAGGAACGACCTAACGTAAGAGACGGTCGACCTTATGCTTTGGGCCAAGTTGTGGTCTGGGCTTCAAATAGGATGATGGTGTAATACGTGGACCTCTCATGTCGTCGTGGGCTCCAAACTCATCTCCCTGCTTGTTGTCTGATATCCAGATTACGGAGGACTGCATGTGGAGTTTTGCCTTCAAGCACGGAGCAGCCATGGATGGTATCATGGCGTTCATCCAAAGGGTATGGCAGTGGTATCCAGCATAAAGACCGGCTGCTCAGGATTGAAGTCAGTGCTGTGGGACAGTCGAGAAAACATTTGTAGGCTGTTGTGTTGTCGCAGGGAGAAAATTGAGCAAGTTCTAGGGGGTTATATAATTGTTGATGGAGAGGAAAGGATGTTGTCGTCTGATTTCCCAAGTTTCTTATTGAGACAATTTGAGAAGAACAATGGCGTTTGTGATGGGAACGAGGAGGTGGAGGAAAACAAGGGGGGCCCGGCCACGTGGTGGGGGTCGACAAGTACTACTTTTGCATAGTGGTTGAGTACCTGAAGCTAAGTACCTGAGCACACGCTAAGTTACCTTCTGTACAGGTTAGGCGGGTGTGTTGTAGGGGTCCCTGCGCTAACCTTGGAATGACTGAGTGTCAATATGGCCCGAGCTTCTCAATGCGACTCCAAACGACAACGGGCACGTACGACGACCTTAAACCGAAGGAGAAGCAGACGATCCGATTATATCGGACTATCGACATGCCTTTACAGACGCCATGGATTTCGTGAGTGACTATGACACCAATGGTAACAAGGGACTGTAACCCCTTTGCTAACCATCGTCGCCTTTCTCCCAGTGGTCACGACTGATTGCGAACACTCCCCTGGCCGAGTCCTCGCGACGAGAAGCCGCGAAGGACCCTGTTCGGCGCCTGCGTCGCTTCGAAAAGGAATACAGCCGGTTGTTGGTTCGTCTTGTCTCCCAGCTTCATACTCCCTAATATTTGCAGCCCGGAGAAGCTCCGTCGCTGACTTTCCACCAGCAAACATGGTACGCGACATCCAACCTGGCCAAAGACTACGATGCCGCCGAAGACGTCGAGACCCGGCTCCAAGAGCTCACCCATATCCTGAGCGATGAAACCCGAAGACCTCTACCGCACCCATGTATCGCCTTCTCAGCCACCAAGCAGCTGTACATGCCGATCGCCAAGATAGCCCTTATCTCGTACAATGAATGGATCATCAAGGAGGCTGTCTTGTTCTTCGCCACCCTCGTCGAGAGCGAGGAGGAGGCCTTCGTCGAGAGCGAAGCCTTTGCCGCCAGTCTGACAAACCTGCTTACCAGGATCACAGGCGCAAACAGCATCCGGCTGGGCTCGGATACAGAGGCACGGGTAGTCGAGCTGGCCTTCAACATTACAACCAAGATCAGGCTAGAGCCGAATATCCTACCCGCCTGGTTCAAATTAAGCCGTGACAGGCAGCCAGGTGGCATTTCAAAGGACGGCCGAGAAAAGTTTGAGGGCAGAGCTCAGAAACAAGAGTTTCCTCTGTTTTACCTCCTGGTCGACTACATCCACCACGAGGGCAAGGTTGGTGACTTCGCGAGAACCGGTTTGCTGTACATTATTGAGGCGGCCGCGAATTCCGTCGAGCTGGAGCAATGGATTGTTGAGAGCGACCTGTCGACACTTATGGCCACTGGTCTAGGTGCGCTTTACAGCCAGTTGAGCGGGAAGCTGGTCATAGACTACCCGCCACAGGATCTGCCCCCTATTCTGGCCCTGTCAGACTACCAACCACCCGTTGCCACACAAGAGATCGTACCGTCAACGGATCCTGGCTTTCAAGCCCATCTGGACACATTCTTGTCACACTTGATCTTCTGGCAGGATGTTCTCAACCATTGCAAATCGTTGGATGTCAAGTCGACATTGCTGGAGCATTTTCAGATCATCTTCTTACAACAATTGCTGTAAGTTAGTCCCGTTTGGTAGGCCACGATATCATGTTTACTTACTCCTTTGCAGTTACCCATCTTTGCTAGAGTCATCTGACATGGATGGAGGCTCGTCAGTGGCAGTCTTGACCTACCTCCGCCAAATACTTGAGGCACTGGACCATCCCGACATGATCAACCTCATCCTTCACTACTTGCTTGGCTTGCCCGATATAGTGACGGAGGAGCCAGAAGCATCGAGTAACTCTGTCAGTAAAGCCAGAAAGAGGAAGTCGATGGACTTGGCGACCATGATGGCATCCAAGTCAGACGAAGCTGCTGACCCCCTCCTGTACACTCTCGTTGATCTCATACTTGCCTGTCTACGCTCACCCAGTCACCAAACCATTCACGTCACCCTCCAGCTGGTTTCAGCGATCATCAAAAGGCACCATCGATACGCCGTAACGACGCTAGTACGTACCGAAAATCTGTATGGAGACGTTCCACATCGCACCATCGGAGCGCAGCAACAGGAACTCGAATTTTTAATGTCCCTAGCTGGGACGATCGGCGGACAAGAAGACTTCGACGATGTCTATGAGAATATTCTCAGGGACACCAAGGCCAGAATCGAAAGTCACCCATGTTCCTTGAAGCTCACTGTGCCCAAGATCTCTATCAATAATCACAAATTGCCTTCCGTTCCGGACTCGCTGCCGGGTGCTCCTCGGGAGGTCCGTCCACATACTATACGATCTGACGATCCCTTGTTGGGTATATTGCTGGACCACCTGGAGGTCTTCTTCCTCAACCCCGTGGAGACCAACCTGGGTATCACGGAGACCCTGTTTGATCTTGCATTGTGCGGCTTCATGAACCTCGAGGGCTGGCTTCTGCGTCACCCGGACAAGTACATATACGACGCGAACGACACCTATCAGCCACCCTCGCCAAGAGGAGAGGACGAAGATCCCCTTGATATGGACTTGGGCGAGCTGCTCTCTGATGATCCCATCAAAATCGACGAGATCAGCAAGTGTCGACGCCGCCCGACATGGACCTCATCCAGCCTCCCAAGGCTCCTGAAGACTCTTCAACTACTTTCGGACCAGGTCATCGCATTCCGCGAGACAATCCCGCGCTTCAACGACCTTCTACAGCAACGACGCGAGTCCTTCCAGATTGCTGACTCGGCAGCCACACCCATGCCTCGACGCGTCCAGCCCCAGCCTGGTACCCCGGGATCGGGCACACCCGGCGTGGCCCCGTCGAGTATGCATACTTCTAGAAGCGGTTCACCTCAGCGGGCGGGCGGCCTGGAAGGCTTCGCCCAGCGCATCCTCAAGGACCTCAATGAGCTAGGGGCACCGACCCGGACAAATAGCCCGCGAGGTCATAACCTGGCCATCCCCGGTGGGCCACCCATGTCCGCTGGCTTTGGCCTAGCATCGCCGCCGTCTGTCAATAAGGGCCCGCCGGTGCCGCCGAAGGAATTCCCCCAGAGTTACAACGATATGGGCAGGCCACGGTCCTCGGCTGGTCCACAAGGGACTGGGGACCCCGTCAAGGCGAGCCAGCAAGCTGCGTTCCAGGCCGTTGACCAGCAAATCCTGGCCAGGAAGATTGGCCTGCCGATCAACAAGACGGCGAAACCCACACCGCTCAAGTTGGGCGGGAAGATTGAGGAGGAAGCGGAGGAGGGCAATGGCGGCGAACGCAAAAACGAGAGACCACCTACACCACCCGCCAAGGACGCTACACCAGCGGCACCACAGACGAGCAACCAAACTGAGAACACAGCAACTGGAGAACGTGCAAGGGCAAGAGCAAGGAAAAGAGCCGACACCCTGGACGCGATCATGAACAGCGGCCCCATCACGCCGGTGGAGGAGAGGAAGGTCACCATCTCGCATGTCCTCACCAACGTCATTGTCCTGCAGTCCTTCTTGTTTGAGTTGGCGGCGCTGGTGCAGGTCAGAGCTGGTCTCTTCGAGGAGGTTCGCTTCGCATAGAGGAATCAAGACGTACATTGTTCTTCGTGAATCTGGCATATTCTCATTCATCAGCCGAGTTACCCTCATATACCCTCCATCCATTTTGTTCTTCATTCCGCTTGGATCCTGTCCTGTATTGCTTGGACTTCGATAGATATTGACAGATCGCGCGCAGCATCTGTTTTTCACTTAGATCGTGGCAAGCATCGTCTCGGTGCTGGAGACACTTTACCTATCTCTTCTTCTTTGCTTGAAGTTCGCGACGGCCTGTTCGTCCCCGTCCCAATTCTTTATTGTTCGAAGAAGATACGTACGCCCTGGTAGATGAGCAGGCTAGGCTGGCAAGAAATTGAGGCATTTCCACCTTTCGAAAGCGATGTTCCTGTTCCGTTGGTCTTCGTCGTGTCGTGTGAGAGGGTTCCCCCGTGGGGAACGCTTCTGATGTATAGGGGGTAAACCACAGTAGTACAATCGAGCCATGGCCATTGTGGCAAAATACCACAAGTCGATCCGACTGTTTTCCCTGCATCAGTTCAATATCCTACCCCCAATACCCGAAGCAGTGTGAAGTCTGTCTCCCTGGACTCTATCCCTCTGCAGACCCTTATTCTGGACAATGTTGTGGCCTAGCTAAGGCCCCAAAAATGACCTCAAAGGAGTAAGCTGGCCCCATTGGAAAGGGCACTGATGGACGAAGAATCGCAGGTCTTCATATACGAAAAATGTGGTATATCACTACAGATCTCAGGGAGCAACATAACTTAAGCCTCAAGAGGTAATATGAGAGAGTTGCTCTAACATAGTAAGTATCGAGCAGCTACGTACCCTTCGTAGACATATGGTAATGATACTCCTATATTGTAGCAGGCTCGAGTTACTATATATCCTCACCGCCAAGGCTATTGAATAAGTCGCCTTTAATACCGCTTACTGTATTATCAACCACAACATATTTAGCCAGCTTAGAGTCGATAATATAGGCACGAGTTTCCGCAAGCAAAGCCTCCTTGACTATATTTGCGACCTGCACAATGATTCCAAACGAAAGACTTGAGGGCACTATACCCGTGACCCAAACCCAGATACCAAGTAAACAAGGGTCCAACGAGTCACCTTCGTCACTCAATTTCAGTATCTTCACATCCACTGCAGTCCACCCTGGGGCAACTTTGCCAATCTCCAGGGCTAGCCGATTCCCCGCATCCATCACCCTTCTTGATATCTGCCTGTCCGATTTCTTGCACTAATCGTTTGGCTTCGCATCCCGATTACTTCAACCAAGCGCCCCTTCGACCCTCTCAAGAGCAGGTGGGTTCTTTTGTAATCCTCCTCAAACCAACCTAGCCGCTGGGCTTGGAAAGACTGGTTTTGTATCTTTTCTCAAAGTCGAGTGACAGTTTCGCTGAAGGTGATGATCAAGTTGACATAGTTCTAACCAAACAAGCTCGGCCTGCCGTTCTTATATTGCATATTTCCCCTTGACCAAGAGTGCTGATCTGCAAACCAAGGCTCATGACCAGGTCACACTTTGAATTTCGGGGGGGGGGGTTGGGTTTCCTGGTATTCTTGATCAACTTGCCCGCTGGATCCAGAAGCGGGCTGAGCCTCCTCGGCAGCCTGCTCGGTAGCTACTTCACCTGGGGGCCCGTCCCTTTGGCAGTCAGAGTCTTCCTGAGGGATAAGCTGCTCTATCCAAGGTGGAAGAGGACAGTATAGTTCTTTTTGGCCAGGTCCGCAGAACTTCCGTAATAACCACTGCTCTTGAACCTCAACATCGAACCACGAATCTGGTACACAGCCAGCTATATCCTCCCAGAGCCAACTGCCCCAGAAAATGGACCGCTGGATTTATAGGTCGTGATTCGTCCTTCTGTCTTGACGAAGCAAGCGGTATGTGCGCATTGTTGTAGTCGATGAGTACGATACGCGGTAGGGCAATACAACAGATCTTCTCTGGCTCGGAATTCTTGTTCCAAACAAGAAAGATGTTTCGTCCCGCGAAGTCGCCTTCTGGGCCTTCTGAGCAGCAGTGAGCTTGACCATATTTTCCCGAAGAGGTCAAACCAAGTATTGAATAGGTTAGGAAGAAAACCTTGAAATGAAGAAGTCGTATGTTGTCGAATAGTGCAGATGATAATAAAGCTGGATGCAAGGTGGTTCTGATGTCTTGAGGACGATCAGAGAGAGGCCAATGAACTTATGTGTTGTGAGGAGGACATTCTTAAACGAAATCTGTGCCATGTGACTACACCTGAGTGGACCTTCTTTATATAGATGTAATATCGAAGTTGAGGCATTTCGTCAAATCATGATGAGTCGGAAATAATCATACTTCGAAATGGCGAGGACTTCTCCTGGACTTTGCCTTCAACAGACTGAGTACACGGAAATTATACATACACTGTAGATTCATGCCACTCTAATAATGACCTGGTCAAGGTCAGGGGGGGAGTGGGTAAATCTGGTCGCCATGATCCTACAATAAATAGAGCCGAAAGTCCTTCTACTCAATATTTTTGATCATACTCAATCTATAGCTAGAGCCCTCGCGTCCGACAGCACGGATTAGGGGTATAATGAAGTCTCACTCCAGAAAGCTTTCGGCCAGGCATCCGAATGTAATCAATTGATTTCGGTGTAGTCACTGCATTGCATTCACTATCCCCATTTCATTACTCAGTCGATCTAAAATATCTCCGAGGTCTGCAAGTCACATTCCCTTTCAGGGTTGGTGTGTTTCTGCAGAGCCAGAACTGAAACTCACATCCTTGCCATGTAAATGGTGCAGTTATGCTTACTTGGGATGTTTTATCAAGTGGGGATCATCCTTGTGCTCTACACACACACATCACTCACCTGAGAGAAAAAGAGCAAGTGGACGAGTAAGGGTAATAACCAAACAGTCATCTCTATGTATTCTTATTGGTCTTGTCTGGGTAGACTACCTCGGTATCAAGGTAGCTCCACAGTCTGGCCACCTGCAATGTTCAGTCTCACATCCCCGTCACCACAGATTCGCACAGGGAACCACAAATAGACGCTGCCCCGGACATGATGACCTTCAATGTCCTGTAGGTTTCATTCGGATACGGATACGGGGATCTTGACAGCGCGCGCTTCTCGGGTCGGATCTGTGAAGATCCCTTTAATCTCCGAAGACGTCTCCGTAGCGGGTTCGGCCCACTCGCAAGAGACGACGATATCCCCTTTGGGCGATGTGAGGCTCGGGCCAGGGGTCGTATTGGTTTCGAAACGAAACCACAAACAAGGTATCATGTAGTCGAGCTCCTAGGCGATGAGGGTAGTATCCCGGTGCCTGTATGTAAAGGGGTTTCTTCTGCGACGATAAATACAGCATGGCGCCTCTTTCTCAACTCACCGGGCCTGCCTCTTCTCATTATACTCAGGCAGCACTCTCTCGGCCAAGGACAATATCCCGACCATTTTACATTCTTTTTATCATTTTTCCACTCGTTTTTACAATATGCTTTTCATCATTCTTAGTCTCGCCACGCAGGCCGTGGCGTACACGGACATTGATGTGGATATGTTCATGTACAAGAACATCGACCCCATCGTGTACCCCGGACAGTACTCAAAGTCCCATCTGCACACCTTCTTCGGGTCAGACGCCATCACCGTCGACACGACCACCAGTGCCGAGCTTCAAGCCGGTTGTGCAACGGCCGAGAACCCCAATGACTTTTCTACTTACTGTGAGTTCCCTTTGCGGTCTCCCCTTACCTTGTCTCTCACCGCGCCACCCTCGATATGCCTAAGAAGGCTGGCTGCATCATCATGACCGAACATGTATTGATTGTTCTTTTCCAGGGGTCCCGACACTGCTCGTCTCACCCAACGGCGACACAGATGCCTCATCCTACGAGCCCGTGCCCATAGGCCGCTTCACGGCGTATTATAACCTCGGCGCCTCCCCAGCCGAGGTCGCCATCCCCCAAAACCTGCAGATGACAGCCGGGTCCGCCACGGCGCAGACGTCCGAGGAGATGTCGGCCAACGCCCCCAACGCCGGTGTCGAGTGGTTCTGCGAAGACGATGACGCGCCCTCGGACAAGGACGCGGCCGCCTTCCCGACGTCGACGTGCTCGACCTACCTGCAGACGCTCATCTACTTCCCGGACTGCGTCAACACGGACACGCTCGAGACGGGCTACACGGACCGGTCGTACGGGACGTCCAACTGGTGCCCCAGCGACATGTCCCGCATGCCCCAGCTGCGCTTCAGCATCCGCTACGACCTGCGGAGCGTCCTCCCCGACGGATGGTCCGGCGAGCCGCCCCTGACGCTGTCCTCGGGCACGTCCTTCTCGTCGCACGGCGACTTCATCAACGGGTGGCTGCCCGAGGCCGCCGAGAACATGGTCGCTACCACCGAGGAGAAGTACACCTTTGGTGCTGTCGACGGGCCCAACGGCAATGATGGTGATGGTACCGTCTGCACGACGACCGCTACGGATGCGGACCCCAACCACGGCACGAGCGATTATGCTCAGAGTCTCGAGGAGATGGCAAGCAGCAGCAAGAAGCTCTTGAGGAGGAGGATTGATACCCAGCGTGCTGCTGCGCGGGCTGCCGCGCGCGATGCTGTCCGTGTTTAAGTAATTGAGAAAGAATGCTTCCGAGGTGGTTGTGGGCTATGTGGTAGTTCAGGGCAGATATCTCACTTGAAGTACTAGTTGTAATACCAATTCTGACCGATCGAAGAGAGCTCGTCCAATTGCATATTTATCAGCTTGAACTCTACGTATTTACATGTTTCCATATATCAGCCCAACACCCACGCCTCCCAACCCTTCAGAGCCCAAGTTTCGTAGCATCGCCTTGCCTGCTTCCACTCAGCATATCTACTTCTTGCCGAAGACGCCGTCGTCGTTAGACCAGCTCTGGGCCTTGATGCCACCCAGATCAATACAAGTATTGTGAATAACCTCCACGAGAATCACATCGCCAGTGCAGCGCAGCCCGGTATATGCGGCCAGGAAGTAGACGTCCTCCTCCCCGATCAACATGTTGGCGGAGCCGCTTCCGGAGATGGTGATGTCTACGCAGTTACCCCTTGAGCCAAGATCTAGAAAAATGTCTCCGGGTCAGCATGTTTCCGTCCATGTGTCATTCCTTGCTGAAGCTATGTTTACAGGCCCTATTTGTGGGTACTTACAGACGGCGTCGGCATTGCCACTGCAGTCTGCTGTGCTGTTGTAGAGCTGCGCGAGGAACGAGACGGGCTGGTCTGGAACCAAGGTGGTTGTGGTCTGGGCGGCGGCCAGAGTAAGAGCCGAGAGGGTGGCGAGAGTAGGTGAGTACATGATGACTGAGATCTCGAGAGTGGTAGGTTGTGTGAATTCAGAGAGAGTTGAAGTATTTGGAGTTCTGTGTTCAGGTTAGTTCTTATGTTGTTGAGCCACGACGTGTAGAGCGTTTTATATCAGTTCTGAAGCCACGGTGTGTGACAAAAAGACAGGGACATGGCTCCCTAGGTACTAAAGAGGTGTTGAGATACTCCTTCGTCCCTCTCTTAGAGGCTAGACTGTAGACAGGATCCTGAGGTCGTCGGCGGCAATACGTAGACGTACGAAGGAAGGCGTCCAGCACTTGTCTGCATGGAAAAGCTAGCTCGTTACGGGAGGAGGTTACAAACTGCAGGTGCCTAATCAAGATCTATGAAGACCAGATATCCAGTTGCAGAAACCGCGAACACGGTGGGTTGTTACAGACATCACCTTCTCGTTCTTCTGTTGCATGTCCACCGGCGTCGTCTAAGTTCTGCTAACAGCACAGGCCTTGCTCCCATCCACCCTCCCAACGAGAGTTATTGATAGCCTCGAACACAGAAAGAGCGGGGATCTCAAGGGATAAAGACTCCAACTTCATTTCCAATATCTTCCTCGGAATGTAACATGCTTGGGTATGATAGGAGCCCTGGACAAGACTAAAAGTCCCCAGGCCCTTGTCAGGAAGGAATACAGGTGCCTAATCTTGAATGTCTAGACTTCAGGATCACATGTTACTGCAACCATTATACATCAAAGAAACGAGCAAGAATTGTGCAAATAGACCGCTGTCGATGGATCACAAATTTCCCAACTCTTGCGACCTCCGGGTAGTTTTCGGCCGAATCCTTCTTCCTTCAACTGTGGTTCCATGCAGGTACCCCTGATTGCTATGGTTGACGAGGGCTTGATTGGGATAGCTTTCCAGAGGATTGCTCGGGACCGAAGTGACTCGGAGGTTTTATAATGAATTGGAAATACAGCAACACGCTTTTCATCGAGATATCCCCGGGTAGTATTGAAGTCCGGATATCCACCGCCTCCTCCTTTCCTAAAACACTTCAGCCGCCATGGGATCTAGTGGGTAACCCGATTAGGATTTCCTAAGCTGTCCCCCGAGGACGAAACTTGACAAGTAAGTCGGCCTTTTTCCACAAGCCGTAGGACTTGCAGGCGCGATTCCAGTCCTCAATCTCCTGGGAGACCAGCTCCAGGTCATAAACGAAGAGGATCTTGGCCAGAATCACCCGCATCTCGAGATAGGCCAAGTTGACCCCTAGACAGGCCCTGGGACCCGTAGAGAAGGGCTGGAATGCCCTCTTGTCGTCGCCCAAGCCATCCCCAAGCCACCGCTCCGGCCGGAAAGACTCGGGATCTTGCCAATACCGCGGGTCTCTCGCCATTGTATAGTTCTCGCAAGAGACGGTGACGCCAGCAGGGATATATACGCCGTCGATCGCAGCGCCTGGGCAGTCTCGAGGAAGTCCCCCGGCCACTGGCGGGAAGACCCTCAGGCCCTCTTCGATGACGGCGTGCAGGTATTGGCAGTTGGCCGTTGCGTCGCCAGTGATATCACCCAGGGAACTGAAGGTACCCCGTATCTCCTCTGTCAACTTTGCAAGGCAGTGCGGGTTCTTGAGAAGATACCAAGTAATCCCGATGAGAGCAGTGGCCGTCGTCTCTGACCCTGCTACGATGAGAACTATAGCGTTTCCCACTAGGTTCATTTCGTTAATTTCGTTCTTCTTGATCAAGTGACCGCTATTTCGATTCCTTATTAGCAAATTGTGTTGTCTAGGTAAGCACAACCTCAGAGACTGTGGACTCCTGAACCATGTTCCAAGAGTCCAGGAGGATAATCGGGTGCGCGAAGCATCACTTACAAGAAATCCTGGCGCTTCAACGAATCTCCCAACTCTATCCGTTTCTTAGCTTTCTCCTTCGATAGCGACAAATTCAGTTTGTACTTCTGTTTCATCTCTTCCCATCTTGAACCCCACTGGAAAGCCCAGAGTTAGCCGTCGTTTGAAGGCATTTTTCGAAAACAAGGAATCGTTTTTCAATGGTGTGTGGAGGGCCTAGGAAACTAAGCACTCACGATGAAGGGGATCATCCATCTATCCCAAGGCTTGGTTTTCATTCGATAATCCAGACTATCAAACATGACCGAATCCGAGATGAGCTTCACCCAGTAGCTCGATCCCTCAGATAAGGCGCCAAACGGCTCGCCAAAGGCAAGGTCACCTATAGTGGATCAGCAAGGGACATTCTCACCACAACAATCCCAGGATGCCACAAACCAATGATATCAAATGTCAGCCAATTGTAAGCATCCGTAGCATTGACGGGTTTCTGCCCATCTTCACCAAGCCTGCCGAGCTGCTGGAGCAGCAGGTCGACGTACTGGTGAACAACGCCTTCTTGATCTCGTAGGGCCTTGGCGCTGAATGCATTGGAAAGCGCTTTTCGTTGCTGTGCGTGGACAGCAGGGTCCCGCACACTTGTGATGCGAGGTACAGCGCGCTCGTAGAGACTGGACTTCAGGAACCTCTTCTTGCCCGCGGTGACATGTCCGTAGATATCACGGTACGCCTCGGGTGTGGCGAATGACAGATCGTTGGGGCCGATGCGGACGATTTTACCTAAGGACAGAAAGAATATTTTTTTTTAGTTTCTTTTTTCTTGGGTCTGGGAACCGGAAGAGTGTATGGGATGACATTGGTGCTAGGGCTCGTATCAGCTTACCATGTTTGCGATGAAGTTCTTGCATTGTGAAGACGTGAGCCCCGGATGCCTGTGACTTTGTTTTCCATGCCTGCAACTGCCTGTCACTCGAAGAGTCTCACATATCTCAGGGACCGGAAAGTTTACATACACCACTTAGGGCGGCAAGCCTTGGACCTGGATACTTGGCCAGGGGATGGAAGAAGAGCAAGTAAATGCATCGTGCAACACAGAACACCACGACCTGCCCGGAGACTTGCGTCAGCTCCACGACGGTCTCGGAGCATATCGTTTACTGGTACACCCAGACTTACACCGAGGAGCACTAGCCCAGTGAGACTCGCCGTTGTGACGCGGTAATGGAGGAGTTGCGGCATTCTGATAATGTGTCTGTCCTCGAACACCGGAAGAGATTGGATTCAAGACTCCTGACTCCTTTCTCCACCTCCTTTATATCGCGACATATGGCCTCGTACTCGTATTAATTGACGTCACATTCGGTACCACAGAATCACTGGGATCTTAACGTCGAGTATCACCTCCCACGTCCAGTCTAGATATGCCCGACGTTGTGGACGCTAATTGGTTGTGTGATATGTCACAAAGCTACTTTCCTGTCCGGGCGATGGCACCCAGAAGCAAGCTCTGATAGAAAGCGATGAGGCGAAAGTGCCGAGAACTTGGAAATACGAAACGCTGTTCTGTCTAGACCTTAATTTTGACTTCGGTGTGTGGCAGAGAAAGCCCGGTCAACCATCTTCCACCCATGATCACTGTATCCTGGTCTCACCAGATGTCAACATATTACTACTGCCTTATGTGACCTAGGGAGTCTCGAAAAGCTAATGGTTATTCTGCCCATATTTTCTATCCCTCCCAAAATGTATCGATAAAGCTGGTTTTGCAACCGTCATGGTGTCTATAACTATTCGAAGGGTTTCTGACCATAGAGAAAAATACTTGGGAGAATGTTAGTAAGCTATTTGTCCCAAGACAAGGCACTCTTCTCTTATTCAATCTGAAACTCACATTTCGGCATACGCATTCACCTTATTCTGTCGAAGTTCGTCCCTGACCTCGGCTAGAAAGACCTGGATCTCCTCTGCCGACCATCCGAGGTGGGCAAGGGGCCTGAGGGCAAGAGCCTCGAGGACCATTAAGATATTCTGTTTCAGCATCGCCGTGAGATTCCGTAAGTAAGCTCCCCTGGCCCAGGTACCCATGGGCCACCTGAAGCGTTTCACCTCGATGTTTTCGAAGCCTCTTTCAGCCATTAACCTCTCCATGTCACCGAAACCATCGACATCGATGCCAAGGCTCTGTGCGCCACCCACGACCAATTCGATGTACCTCTTCATTGCGCTTTTGTTTGCGGCGTCGTCGAGGAACACCGGCTTGAAATTGTACTCCTGCATTTCAAGCCAGCCGCCAGGCTCGAGAGCGTGGTATACTTCGTTAGTGAAGGTAGTATAGTTCCGCCAGCAAAGTACAGATCCTCGAGTGTGGATGAAGTCGAATTTGCTCTGGAATGTCCACTCTTCTTCGGCATCATCAACTTCAAACCTGGGCAATCAATTATCAGACCTGTTTTCAACTGCAATACCGTCGCCCAGAATGTGGGGGCCCAGGAAGGAAAAAAACTTACCGGCAATTCACCGGAACATATTCCGGCTGTATAGGACTGAGGTCGGTTCCCACCACGTTGCACCCTGGGAAAGCATCGGCAAAGTCGATAGCCCAATTCCCAGTGCCGGTCATCAAGTCCAGGCAGGACTTCGGATTGTCTCCTATAGGGGCAAAAAAGAGCTTCCCATGCGTCGTCTCCAGGTACAAAAGATGCTGCAGGTCCATCCGCTCCTGCTCCCTGATATCGTTTGGCAGCAGGTATTCTGAAAGATGCCTTTTATTTAGCGATTATCCAGAAATTGAGATATCGTAGGACTTACTCGGCGCCTTGTAACTATGGTAAGTACGGCCATTCTCCTCAACAAACGAGAAGACATCGTCTGGAGCAGTCATGGTCGACAACGGGTCGACCCCAATGGCCGAGTCTGCAACACTTGCCGAATCATAATCGTGCTCATGACCCTGAGTCGCAGGAGCCCTTGGACCCTCTTCATGATCTTCCTGGTCCGGCCTTACTCCCGCGGTTGCTTCCCGTTGTGAAGATGGGCTGGGCGGAACAGGCGACGTTGCATCGGGAGATCCGGACCCGGAATGGCTCATTTGCACTAGCCACGACGAGGCTGGAAAGCGACGTGGGACAAAAGGGTGGCTTATTGGTTGGTGTGAATGCAGCCTCGGAAGCTCTGGTAAGCTCTAAGTTCGGCGTGCTTCTCAGGTGTTGCACGACATGGCACAAATGTCGGGTCGGGTCGTGTGACATGTGAGTGTGTGAGAGCAGTGCGCTTCTTCTCTCTTTAGGCAACGGGAATTGAAGCATTGACGGAAAAGGTCCATTCAAGGAAAAAAGGGGACCCGCTTTCGCTCCGCAAGTCCAATTGGTCTAGGCAAGGGCCGAGGACCCGGAGCTTTAAATGCCTAGTCCGTGTTTGAGCATGAAAGAGATTGTGTCGGGCCGCATTATTGCATACGCCACCTGTGTTGTCCTGTTGTGACTTGCACGGGATGAGATAAAATACATATATGTGTGTACATATGTGTACAACCGATAGTTCGCGCATCTAGCGACAGATAACATGGCCCAGAAAACATACAGTGTTCCACATATCCTGCCGAAAACTGTACCTAGTATGATTGGACTTAATGCAGATCGTTGTTTCAGAACTCGTTCTAATAGCCGGTACACCCCACGTCTAACCTGCATCTAACCCGGGATTCGGGAGATCTTTCACGTTGCTGGCCCGGCTGATGATAGCCACTTCCTCCCGAGGTCTGCTCTATGCCTCTATGCCTCCTATGCTTCCCACGCTTCCCACTGTTCTTGAACCATTCCATGTCATTTCGAATGAACGACAATGACCTGATTCCGTCGCGTCCCTATTTCGCATCACGTTAGCCAGCTGTTAGAATTGACGAACAGAGCCCTACCCCTACATGTAATTTAGAGGTTCTATAAGTTATGCTACAATCATATATTTACATAGACTGCCAAGTTGATGTTACAAGTACGGCATCCATAAATCTATAGTACCACACATTCATCACCTGGCCAGTTAGGAAAAGGTTAAGTTATAGGAAAGAACACTCCGATCGGTCTGTTTAATATTTGTCAATGTTCCTTTGCCAAGTTGACAAGCATATCAAAATCAGTTCACCTCATCCGAAGTGACGGAATCTTCCGATTGTCCATGGATGATTGAACAGCGACCTTGATCATCGTAATATCCACTCAGATCCTGGCTCCGTGTGCAATTAGAAGTTTCATTCATCCTGTAATTATCCTCTGAAATGAAGTCCAGGTTTATGTGAACTCCACAATAAACGCTCGCGGCCGCACTTCAAGCATCTTCCACCTCTTCTGCTATACATGTTCACTTATTGATGGCAACATCCTGACATAAATGACCAGGGCTGGAACGGATTTTGGTTGAAATTCCAGATTTGTGAGGGAGACACTATGCTTGCCTGAAAAACTTTGAACTCTTTAGGACGCGTGTTGCCAAGAAGGACCCATGTATCTTCGCACTAGAACACCAAGAAGAAAAAAAGACAAATCTTGCAATACATACCGAGATCATTGCCATGACCGTCATCTTATATACGTTACTATACCAACGCGGTCATCTCAAGGAGTTACCTTACTTGTTCAATACTGGCTATAACAGCTCCAGCGTGACAAGGAAGACCCATTGATTTCGAGCGTCTCCAGGCGTTGAGACACCTGGGCAGGGCACGCAATGCCATGGCGAGAGGATCCGGGATCAAGTCAACGCCAGTGTCCGCGCATATGCTGCTGTACTCGAGGTATAGATTGCAAACAGAGCCTGGGAGTGTGGCGAGGCTCGTCACGAAGTCCCGGCGCATCTTCACGCGCGTGGTTATGCCCTCCATCTCATCCTCCAGTTCCCACTGCAGCGTGTTAACGTGCGTGGCTTGGCGGCTATGTCGCAGCAAACTCTGGGCACTATGTGGCGTTCGGCCCTGCCTGGTGTATAATGTGAATGTCGTGATCATGGCCAATTCTGGCAGGTCGCTGTATGCACCGTCGTGGGTAAGACCCAAATATGAGTCCTTCCAGTGATATTCTTCCCACTCAAAGCGGCTCCCCTCGACCATGAAGCACTTGAAGCTGGGGGAGATGACACTTAGTTCAAGTGAAATGGCGTGTCGACTCCCTCGTCCCCCATCTTTCGGTACCTCCCATGTCTCGAGAATACCAAACAGGTGTCCGACATGCCGCCCGGTGAACGATTTATTATTGCGCTGCTGAGCCTCTGGCGTCTCGGCGCGAACTCGCAACACCCCGGGATCCCAGAATGACTTGGCATTGTGCTCAGAAAGCACTTGAGACGTCCATGCGGATTTCGCGGACATATGCCTGACGACGAGGCGTCATGATGGCTACCGAAGCTGCGACACGGGGCTGACCGAGTTGCCAAGAGGCAAATGTATGCATCTCAACCAGACAGGTCCTGCCATTCGCGAGAGACTAGTCCAAGCCTCCCCCCTCCAGGGCTCCTCCCAGGGAAGGGGGAAAATAAAAAAAGGAAACCCGTGCGGTTGCAATGCAAGGGAACCGTTTACAGTTGCAATTCACACATAAGTAAGAGTAGTGACACTTTGTGACAAAAAGCAAAAAAGAACTCCTCCGGGTGGGCTCGAACCACCAACCTCCTGATTAACAGTCAGACGCGCTAGCCAATTGCGCCACAGAGGATTGTTCAAGAGGCGATTGCACTCTTTGTTGAAAGATAGTCGTTTGGGTTTGCTTATAAGGATCAAAACTTGAACTTGACTCGCAAAAACAACAACCTAGAACTGTATGTACCAACCAATCACTTATACCTCGTGCCCGTGCCCGTTACGTCATAAGTAGACTTCCAAGCCTATGAAGAGTATCTGTCGGTTGCCTGGTCTCCAACACAGGAACCTCACCTCAAAATATAGTAGTGGGTGTGTTCCATGGTTTTCGTGGCTTTCGAGACCGAGCAACCCATGCGATGGAGGGGGAAAAAAAACACCAAAATAATTATGCACCGTTAGCCAACGTCCATATATTCCTGCAATAGACAAGATGGCAGAGGCCTTCTATATGGCCAGGTCAGTAACCGCTTGGCACAACCAAAACCGACCGTTAGCCTTGCCTCGAATAAACATTCAATCCAACCTGTCTTCCGACTCCATCCCCGTGCAGACAGACAAGATCACCGCAGTCAGTCCTTCGGCCGCCTTTTATTCTAGATTCCATGTACAATTATATATACTCTGGCCTGCCATAACTAATATCAGGAAAGAAAAACACGAACCGGATCAAAGGAGGGGAGAAGCGGCGGGCGGCCGCAACACCACAACTGAACACTAAGAGAACCACAGCCTACTTTTCCCCCTCCCAGTCCGAGGCATTGAGGGAAAGGTGGAAGGGGTTCGGTTCAGGGTCTCTACATATTTTGCTACCCACGAGGGCCCCGGGGATTAGCTTTCCTCTGTTCGTAACAACTCTTCTCCCCTCGACCGATCTTCTGTGGGGTAGATTACTACTATACAAATAGCGATTACGGTCTAATTTCATACAAAACGTCTGACTGTTGTCTTGTTGGTAGGGTCCCGTTGTCTATCGTCGTCAGAGTCTGGTGCAGAACGTAATTCAGTGCGGATGCATCCTCATCGATGGCAGCCTCGTGGATCTCCCCTCAACCTCGTAGTCGCTCTCCTCATTACGCGCAAACAAAAGCCCAAGGGCTGCGAACCCTCTTGAGCCATGCACATGTGTACAGTATCGGCACACAAACATACCCACCTCGCATTTTAGCAACCCCAATAAAAAAAAAAAGGTAATTAACTTAGTGGCCAACGCTTCGCAGGCATATGCTTGCGCCAACCTTTGACACGGGTGAAGCCCTCGGGAGCGTTTGCTTCGTGTAAGTCGATACATCTCTGGGGCCGGCTGCCATTTGTTAATACTATAGGCATTTTCGGCCATGCATTGGCCGATGGTCTTTATCAATTGTGCTCGAATCTATCCCGATGAACTCCCTTACACGTTACCCAGAATCCCGCTCAGGAGAAGTTGTAGGTGGACTTGCTAACATGAACACCTCCCCGACCCTATGCCAGTATGCCCTTGACAGTGGCTTGAGGCATGTTCGGGGGAGGGGACTCCTCTAGATTGCCTGGGGGCATGACCACGCAGTCCCTTTTGGTCCACTTGATCAAAAGCCAGGATCACAGGGGCCGACGGTAGGAGACCATATCACCAGTCATGGGTGAGTTAGCAGTGGTGTAGACAAATCTAATAATATAGCCATGTGATGCCTTTCATGCTATGCCGTCTAAATGCCAAAATGCCAAGATACCAAACGCCTCAATGCCCGAAACCATGCAATGCACCCTTAGACCATATATATGCATTCTGTGGCCTGCCATCAGACGATCTGCCTCACAGAGGGTTCGTCCAAGAAAGCTGCAGTCAAAACTACAGTTCATGACTGCCTGTTGCCGCTCTCATCCCAGTCAGACCACCGCCTAATCGCCTCGTCAACCCTCATCACGCCCTCCTTCGTAGCGTCCACCTCGAACCACTCCTTGTGCTCTCTCCCGCAAGCCTCACACTCGCCCCTGTCGGAGATGCGCATCCCCAGCCCCTGGAGCTCCATATGGATGAGCTTCTCCACCTTGTGGCTATGGGGCATCTTCCTGGGCGCGAGGCCAGACCCGGACTGGACGTACGGGTAGAACCGGACCAGTGAGAGGTCGTACCCGCATTGCCGCTTCCATTCGTTCATCCGTCGCTGGACATTGTTCGCCCGCCCGATCTTCAGCAAGATGGTCTTCTTCTCGTCGCCGCTGCTTAGCCCACGACTGCGGGTCGTCGTGGGACTGCGGGTGCCGATGGCACTGGCCTTGTCGGCGAAAGATGTGAGGATGTCGCTAGGTCGTCGTTCGCTGCCATTGGGACGCGCAGCACTGGGTGGCTCGAGGAAGGATCGGGTGGTTTCTGTGTCGAGGAAGGACCGGGCAGACTGTGTGGGCTGCGAGGATAGTTCTGATTCGGGAGTCAACCAGAAAATGTAGATGTAGCCTGCCTCGTCCTGCTGAGACAGTGGTTTGGCTAGTTCTGCCATGAGCTGAGCAGCCGTCTGGGGAGGGGCATCGGTCGGGATCAGGGAAAGATGCTGCGACGTCTGTGATACGTGCGAGGGCGCATGGCTCGATGTGCTGGGACGGGGTGGTCTGGACGAGGACGACTTGTTGGGCCTGCCTGATCCGGTAGATTGTACTGGGTGAGGGTGTGGCCTTGGAGCCGGGGTGGGCTCTTCATCGAGAAAATCAAGGGGAATGTGGAAGCAGCAGAAGGAGAACCCCTTGGCAGGCTTTGAACCTCCATTCCCGCCGGAACTGTGATTCGGTCGTCCACCGTATTGTGGCTTCTCTGATGTTTGCATCAAGTTCAGCCGGGCTGTCAACGAGTCGATACTCGTCCGCCCTCCGAGCATTGGTGTATTGGCGACTTGTGGGACAGAGTTGGAAGACGAATTAGCTTGGTCTTTGTGCCGCCAGCAGTAACTCTCTGGGTCACTGGGGTCGTTCGCCTTTGCGTGACGCTTCTTGCGAGTCTTGGGCACGGGTGTATCATCCGCTTTGAGAGGAGTCCTGCATGGTCGTCCGCTAGAGGTGATTCCTGCACATGTTGTCGCGGGATCCTTGGAGTCGCTTCTCTTGACAAGAGACTCGGGAGTGTTGGCGACGAATGGCATCGCGTATTTGGAGGCTCGAGTATGTTTTTGGACCTGGCTGTCTTTGTTTAGGAGACTGGCAAATGGTCAACTGGAATTGACAGGTAGTTTGAAGAGAGACCAAAGGTTCGAGAAACGAGTTGAGGCAAAGGAGCAGCGAGTCAAAGGGTGGTCATGAACAAGAGCGATGACAGCGAAGCGACGAGGTCCTCGACGGGTCCTCAACGTGGGTCGTGGGCCTCGACGTCAGTGACCAGTTGTTGGACTTCCGTCGTGTCTTTTTTTGGGCGTGTCTCTGGCCCAGCCCTGCCAGCTGCCAATCCCCTGAATTGCTGCAGTGCGGCCCCATAGCCCATCTGCATGGTTCACACATGTGGGCGCTGCGCTGTCAGATGCCCTGAAACCTTGAAACGAGTGGCTGCGGATACCCCCCATTTCTCGTCCGAGACGAGGGAACAAGACTGGCGAGACGAGGAATGGGCGGGGCTGGGGAGTTTAGTTCACATGGTGGAGTTTGGCTTCCCGCGCGGATAAGCCGTCCTGCATTATCGATAAGCAGCTGCTGAGCAGTAGCATCGTGAGGCTGGCTGGCTGGAGAAAGTGGCTTCGTTCGCCAACTTCACCTGATGAGGAAGGGATGCATGCATGCACTGCCACGTCTGGGCCATGGCAACTTCCGAGCCGCCAGGCTGCCTCCCTCAAGGCAGACTCCAAGGTAATCGAGACTGTCTCAGACTTATGAGATATAAATGCAGGAGAGGAATGGGTACTGCTAAGTCAGAGATGAAGAGTCGTAATCCACGGGAATAGTCTTGGGTGTCTTCTCGATTTGACGTGTTGGCAGACGGTTGGTCACTGCTTTGTTTTCAGGGTGGTCGTGGTCATCCTTTGGCGTGGAAGGAGCCGAGGGATCGTTAGTGCACCCGTGCTGGCAGCCAGAAGTACGACCATAGCCCTAACCCTTGATATACATAGTATACTGAAGTAGTGTCGATGTGAGACATGCATCTTACGTCAATATTCTCTGGAGTCCACGGGTGTGTGAATGGTCACTGACATGTGAAAAATAGACACCATGAGCAGGGACTTTACATAGCTTCCTATTAGCTCAGACTGGACTGCTCATGGTAGAGACATCCAGCTTCATACCCTTGCCATCAGCAGACTGACAGCATCGAATTCGATACGCAGCGTTATCGTTCTGAACAACGAACTCCTATCAACGACACGGATTAATAAAGAGGAAGAACTCCAGGCTTACCATGCCTCCCGTACCAACTTGGCTATGAGCTTCATCGCGGGCTACGACGGCAGGAATAAAGACCATCTGGCCCGCCTTGCAGCCGAAGAACATCTTGTTGGAAATGAAAAGTGCGGTCAGTTCTATCGTTTTTTTTTTCTTTCCTCAAAAGAGTGCTCGGTCAGCCTCCGACAACGAGGACAATCCTGATTCCAAACTCTTCGCGCGTCATATGTACGTGCTTTTGGTTGTCTTGCTTGCTCTCTATGAAGAGTGAGTAGAATTGATAGAAGCCATCGTGAGTACCTAACCCAACCTAAGGTACCTACCTAGGTAGGTAGGTTATGGTCCGAGCCTCATGGGTTGCCCAGGTGAGCACACGGGATGATGTCCCAAGGCCTCCCTCCCACGGCCAAAATGGGGGTTACACCTACCAAGGTAGGAACTTACCTAGGTACCTAGGTACCTAGGTACCTATTAAGTAAGCTAGCTGTTACGCAGTGATGACAATAAGGCAACTTGTTAGTGTACATACCTAGGTACAGTATACAGTCTCAAAGCCCAGGTGAACTAACCTGACCAATGCATGCACACACCTGGTACCGATTGTTCGGGAATCTCTCCGGTTGAAATTGATGTGCACATTCCTAACTACCTAGGTACCTAGGTAGGTACGGATCCGTACATGGAAGAAATTCTCGATTAATTTCAGCCATTCAGCCATTCAGCTATTACGAAGACATCACTGCAGTCTCATGCAGCACCTGCGCACGCTGATATGGACCCTTATCACGCAATATGCAGGTTGGGATCAACCTTGGAACGCCGTCTTCAGCGAATCCGCCCAATGCAACAAGCCGACAGGTTCGGACCCACCGATAGTGTCTCTTCGGCCCTGCCACCACAATCAGCCATCAGCATCATCATCATCAATCCGCCATCAGTTCTGTCACTTTGCCATTGAGTCGCCATGCACGGGATATCTCTTTTTGACGTCACATCATACCAACCAAGATTCAATCCGGTTCATTATGGACGCAGACTCGATTGAAAGTGCTTTGTTTAGCCATAGCATCGGCCAGGTCAGTGATACTTCGGGCCGGAATTGGTGTGGAGCTAAGCAATCCCATCACCAAAAGCTTGACAAGCTTGACAAGCTCGTTGAACGTTATTCTCTGAGCAACCACCAGCCAAACCGCCAAATCGCCATGTAGAATTGAACAGTTGGTGTGATCGAAGCTATGAAATGTCAAAGGACTAATACATAAGCGATGATGGCCTTGCATGGGTCTAGCCAGGATCATTTTTCTACGCCAAACTGCAACCGTCTCCATCCCACCCGAGACAGTCTTGTTGGTGACTACTAAAGTACTTAAAGTATGTTTGGATGCGGGGATAAACCCGTGCCTCTCCCGTGCTTTCTTAGCAGATAGGTTTTTGAGGGAAGTATAGCGTCACCTTGTTACCATAGGAATCTACCTTGACGTCGGGGGTGCTCAGTTAGGGTAACAAACCGTCAACGTCAGCGTCAGCTTCTCCGGTGATGGATGCAATGTCATTTTCTCTGGAATCCAATTTGGCTCATGTCTGCCCAGGTTCTTTTTTTTTTCTTTTACTTCCTTTCCAGCTGCCAGGGTTCAAACAAGGTGCCCATTAGTCTCATTAGTCTCCCCGTCTGCATGCTGATCCCAGTCAACCCACACTACACACTACTAGCCCAGGCTGTTTATCTCACTGCGCTCTCTCCCGACGACGCCCCAGGTTGAATACCACCGTCACATTGCCTCCTGCAGCATGTTCTACCTAGTACATAGTAGATACATATTAGTCCACACTTCCGTACCAGATCCTTGGTGCCAATCCCATCCCGCGCCGCTCATTCCCTAAAACCATTCGGACCGCAAGTCTTTGGAGAAACTCCTTCTCGACTTCCTCTCTTTGCTCTTCATACATCTTCAACCTCCTCTTTCTCCACATACGCTAGATATTTCACCGTTTAACTGGCTCGGCCCGTTGTCTGATCTGCTTGCCCTGGGCTTAACTGTCTTGTCCCACGTCAAAGTTGACGACTTCCTCTGCCCGCCGCAGGTTGCTACGCAACGCAAACACCACTATTTATCCTTACCCACCGTTCCTTCCTTGGTCCTGTCCAGTCACCACATCACCATGGGCAAAACAATGTCGGGCACTGGCTCGCCAGAGTCGCCAGTCCGAGAGCCATCCCCCTACGAGAAGAATGCCACCACCGGCCGCAACGATATCGACGTCGAGGCTGCGGCTCCCCAAGGATGGGCCCAGTGGTTCGGGGGCCCCAACACCACTGTTGGCCCACGAATTGGCCCCGTGCTGAGTGATATCACCATCGTGGCAGAGGATACCGACGATAGCTCCAGCGCAATCTTGCACAGGCAGAAGCTGGCCGAGCAGGGTGCCGATATCCAGTATCGCAGCTGTAGTTGGCAAATGGTTTGCGCCCTCCCATCCACCCCATTTTCCTCATCCTCCCCTGGTGTCGGTGTGCCGGCGCATTACTTGGCGCCACACACACACACTCCCTACTGCCCTACTGCCCTACTGCCCTACTGAACGCTGACTGTGGTACAACATCAGACCGCCATGTTGCTGTTTTCCGAATATATTTGTTTGGTAAGGGCACCATTCTCTCTACCTTTCCATAGCAGTATTGTCTGTCGATGGCTCCTGAGCGCAAACCGTGGTTCGGGCTGGCCAAGGAGCCATCTTCTGTATTTGCAACCACAGAAAACAGGCTAATATGAGTTCGTACAGGCCATCATGAGTTTCCCTTGGTCTTATAGTATATTAGGACTGGTGCCTGGGTAAGTCACTTATCCTGTGGTTGAGCCATCATCGAACAAGTTTTGGCTGACTACGAAAAAGCTTGATTTTGACTGTCGTCGTTGCTATGTTCGTGCTCTACACGTGAGTCCCCCTGCTCCGATCATATGGCGGATGCCTCTAACGGCCGCCGTAGTTCCCTGATCTGTTGGGAGTTCTGCCTTCGTCACCCCGAGGTTCGTGACGTTTGCGATATCGGTCAGATGATTATCTGGAACAAGAAATGGGCGTGGTGGTTCACATCGATCATGTTTCTCTTGAACAACACGGTAAGTTGGCTGCGACGTGCCCAAGCGGACGGTTCCCCTATTCCACCGGAGCAAAATTCTGACCGTAGAGTCTTGCCCTGCAGTTCATTCAAGGACTTCATGTCCTCACCGGCGCAAAGTATCTCAACACCATGACCTCTTCCGACTCCGTCGGCTGCCGGACGGTCAGCTTCTCCATAGCCATGTTCGCTATCTGCTGGATTTGCTCCCTACCCCGAACATTCAATGCTCTCTCGAAATTGGGCGCTGCTTCTGCCCTGTTCACATTCGTCTCGGTGATTCTTGCTACCATCTTTGCGGGTGTCGAGGATCACCCAGCTGGCTATGACCCTCGGCCATCGTACACCAGCGCTGCCGGCGCCGCCATGGTTGGCGGAGCTCCCATCGTTACAGCGATTCCCGTGGCTGGCACGACCTTCGTTTCTGGTCTCAGCGCGTTCCTCAACATCAGCTACACTTTCATTGGGCAGATCACGCTGCCCAGCTTCATTGCCGAGATGAAGGATCCAAGGTATGCAAGCGGACAATTCAGTTGTTGAGAGGTGCCAAGACTGACATGAAAACCAGAGAATTTCCCAAGGCCCTTTGGGCAGTCACCATTGCCGAGATCATTGTCTTTGGCCTCGTCGGATCCATAATCTACGCCTATACCGGCAACCAATATATGACGGCTCCTGCCTTCGGCTCCCTCGATGATGTCTACAAGAAGGTCTCTTTCTCCTTCATGATCCCAACCCTGATTTTCCTTGGAGTCCTGTACGCCTCGGTGTCAGCTCGCTTCATCTTCTTCCGCCTCTTCCAGGACTCGCACCACAAGAACACCAACACTGTTAAGGGCTGGGCGGTATGGACTGGACTCCTTGGTAAGTGCATTGCGTTTTCTAAGAAAAAGGACGTATCAAAGGTTGCTAACAAGAATTCATAGGCGCTACCTGGGTTATCGCCTTCATCATCTCTCAGGTCATTCCTTTCTTCTCGGACTGTAAGTTATCTCCCGAAGCCGTCTCCATCAAGTCTACTAACATGCGTTACCAGTGCTGTCCCTCATGTCTTCCCTATTTGACAGCTTCTTTGGCTTTATCTTCTGGGGCGTCGCCTACTTCCGTATGCGCAAGGTGGACGGCAGCCTTGCGCTCATGAAGTCCAAGGGCATCTGGGGCTACGCTGAGGCGGCACTGAACATCTTCATCATCATCATCGGCCTCTTCTTCCTAGGTCCCGGAACCTATGCCAGTGTTGAGAGCATCATCATTGACTTCGACCCCTCATCAGGCACCGTCTTCAGCTGTGCCAATAATGGGCTGTAAGTATAGGTGGTGTACAAGCGATAACGATCATGGCCTTTGATTGGAGGTTATACCCTGTATCTTATGATGAACTTGCATAATGGCGGGAGGAAAGAAGGAAAGAAGTATACTAGAATAACCGCTCTGTATATGCTGTATATGGTTACATTTGTGTTTTGTCTGTATTTGCTTGGATTATTGTTAAGAATCAGGAGGGAACGGCAATGTTTGGGTGGATATGAGTGCAGGCACAGACGGACGAACAAAGCTCGGACGAACGTACGGACAAGGGAAACGCCATCGACTCGGAGCCAAGCATAAATAAACTCATGCTGGAGGAGACCCCACGTGGGAATTGCTACCGCCCCCCCCCCCC
>LKEA01000018.1:333964-390168 GCA_003795315.1 Cytospora schulzeri | reverse complement strand
TTGGCTAGGAAATTCACAACTGAATTAGTAGCCCCCTATATGGCTATATCGAGATCACATTGATTCTTCTTCCAGTTGGTTAAAGACAGATGTCTCTATTTTCTCCATATACAGTGGGTGCACCATATATAGCATACCCATATATAGCATAAACCCTATCTATAGCATATAGATACCTTAGATCTCGAAATTTAGGTGTATAATACTGTATATTTAGCATATATCATATATCATATTAATTCCTAGAAAATGCTATATAAGGGGCTAATTTATAGTAGCGGGAACCTAAAATTTCCTACCTAATCCCCCTGTTTCTTAGGGAGGGTACTCCCTTAGGGGCCTGCTAAAGGTCTCGAGACCCCGGGTTAGCCGGGGTTAGGGTTACGTACCCCCTTTAGTGTTCAGGGGTAGGGTTAAACCCTCTGTTCTCTAGTTAAGGTGGTTTGTGCAGCGGCCTAGATATAGCATATGGACCCTATATAGCATATGGAAGGCTTGGATGGGCCGTATGCTATATGTGGTGCACCCACTGTAGTCAAGGAATGACCCCTGATTCTTCAAGTATTCATCCCTTGCGTCCCCTGAAGATAACTTCGAAGCAAACATTGAACACCTGGGCGTTGAACTTGACTTATTTAAGTTCCAATATGCGAAGGCTCAATCCTCGAGTTAAGAGTCTGATTTCATTGAGAAATGGCATAGCTTCACCTTGAGCAGCCATGTCAGGTTCAATTTCAGCAGCTAGCTTTCGATATTGAAGAGATGAATACGGCAGAGCAGGAAAGTCGTGGAGATCATTGGGGGGGGGTAGTGGAAGCAACCACTTGGCATATGTAGGCTTTTTCTTGGGAAAAGCCCAAGACAAAGGAGGAATACCAGATATTTTCCCGATTGCAATTGCGACTCCCGGATTGTCAGTAGACACATGCAATGTGGTATACCTACTCAAGTACGTAGCATCAATTATGACTTGTTTGAGATATTGTATCCATGACAAAGGAAATGCGTTTTCGAAGAGAATTAGCCAAGTATATCACGGCAACAGTCCAGTATGCCGTCGACGTAAGTCTCAAGCCGAGGATACGCTGTGTTTAATCATAATCTCGACCTCTATCTCACGCAAATTACATAAATCAAAGTCAACACCCAAGCCCTAAAATGGCCTCTGGCACACAGATTTCACACAAATCCCGGTCAGATTGACTCTGGGGTGGAATATTGTTTATTGTTTGTTATTATTGTCGAATATAAGTGTAGATTTCTTCTGTGGAACACGCTCCTGACGGTAGAAAAGCTGGCTCTCTCACAGGGCGTGGGTCATGCAAAAGCGTATTTAGTCATATCCGCAGGGTACATAGGAAACATGTCTCGTTGTCATATTCACTTCCAGATGCCACCTTCTTGGTTTAGACCCCTATTCTTCCTGAATGTTCCGGAAGGAATGCCTTGATCTCCACATAAAGCAGAGTGTTGCTTGCTCCCCGTCAACCTATTGATTCTCATACCACGGACACACGTGGACCTCCTTATAATGAACCGATTTGCCGAGGTATGAACTGCTCTCAGTTCAGTAGTTGTATATGTTGTTTCTCTGTCAAATAGCTGTACAGAAAGCTGTGAAGAATCCTTGAACAATTGGCTTCCAATCACTGGGCAACGAGCATGCTGTGTCTAGTCCAGGTTGCATCGATATAGTGTTAATACATATTACAGTGAGTAAGAGTATGCACCCTCAACAGTGAGGCATGGTTATATGTAACATGATTTTGGACGGCATTTTCAACCGTATTTCCTCGCGGAGCCTGGCAGTACCCAACCTGGCATCGTATTTAGGCCCACTCTCCAGTGTTCCTGTAAGTATCAAGATGCGTACCCGCAGAACTAGTATTGGAACGCTACTTATATTCCGAATAAAGGATTCGAAAGAGATAACACCATGCCCGGATGTGGCCCGTATGAATGCACAGTGACAGCAAAGCAAGCAGGAAGGATTGTGGTCCGTGACACCTTCCCAATGAATGAAGGGGTCTTGTCCAAAGTAACCACTCAGAGCCTCACATTGCATCCGTGATACGAAGCGATTTTTGGAAAACTGGACCCTCGGGTGGAGTCATGCCAATATTTGTGGGTAGAGGTCTGGTACCAGTACCATGGCGTGGCAGGGCAGACTCCAAGGGGACGAAGATCAGCAGCTCCTTCCGGGGCTATGGTGAGAAATTGTGCTGCCTGGTGAGAAGGCTTTACGTGTGTATAGTATACAAGAGAGTGCGGTCGTAGGCCACATATTCTCAGAGCTTGACACATTCTCCTCACCTCGTTCATGACCTCGAGCTTTGTTCTCAAGATTACTACCAGAATCTCGATATTTTGACGCGCTGAACGCCCATGAAAGTCCTCGACAACTATCCAGAATCCCCCCTACAGACGATGCCTGATCCAACTCAATTATCCCCCGTTCGCTTGGTGCCGTACAATCCACGATGGCACTGGGGAAAGTTTACCACACGATGCTTCATAATACTCTTCAGTGCTTGTATTTGGGGTCTCTTGGTCATCGACGACATATGGGCACTTGTCATTGTGCCAGTCTTGATCAGTGACATAGTTTGGCAATTTGCCGAACTCATCACTCTGGCCTTCCGCAGGACAAAGAAAAGAGGCATCCATCCCGTCGCCCACCTGGTGATAGACCTCGCCCATATGCTGTGTTACTTCGCCATTGCGGTACTTTACTCGATGGTCATCTACAACATTGCATCGTTCGAGAACAAGGAGCAGCAGAAAGCTGGATTCATTCCAAGGATTGTTATTGATGTCTTCCTGTTTGTGCAATGGTATGTATCCAGCGCCGCCCCAAGACCAGGTAGTCCTCAAAAACTGACCGTGCTTGATGTGTCAGGATTTTCCACCTCCTGCTCTTCGTTCGCGATTGCGTCGAGGTCAATCAACGCCGAAGGGCAAAGGTTGCACCTACTATGATGTGCTACATCCCAGGACAGGGCGCACCTTTTGCGGTGAAACGTGACTCCACCGAGCTTCCACCCGCCTCCTCCGAAGCTGTTCCAATGGACGATGCTAAAGTTCTTCTACACCCGAGCAACTCGAGCGCCTCCAGCCTTTCCAAGAACTTTTAAATCAATCGAGTCGAGGCTTGCCACATCATTGCTGACCTGCTGGGTCATATGAAGGGTGTCGATTTATTGTGCAGGATATGGGATTAGGATGGAGTTATGATGTATTGGAACTTACCTCACAACCAACATTGAATCACATCAGCGAGAGCTTCGTAGCTATCAATAATTAATACTTGGCATCATGCATCCCTTCGACTGTGGTATTATACATGCACCTGGGCGGTCCCGCCTTATTCGTGCTGTAGAAGGCCAGACATGTGATGTGTAGCCGTGGTGGGCGTAGCAAGTACACATCAATTGTGTATGACATTCCGTTTCCGGCGGGCCTCATTGGTACAAAATCAAGTAACCTTGGAATCTCCTAGGTGCTTTGTTCCTCTACACATACGTAAATCATAAAGGACAAAGAGTATCAGATGGTTCAAATAGACAAAAAGTTCCCATGCATTAATTAAATTAAATACTAGCATCCGACAAATGATAGGTCAAACACATCCATACTCCCTGATTTTAACCGTACCTTCCGCAAGTCTGTATCTAATAACACCACCCGGACAGAGGGCTTACAGCTGATATTCGTGTTTCGAGAAGGGTCCCCCCTGACTCAGATACTGCTTCGTACCTTTCATCAGCCCTTTCAGCAATACAATGGCCGCTGCAAACCGTACAAATGATGCCGAGAACCGCATCGTGGGGCTGATGGTTGGTGCGGCTGTAGGTGACGCCGTGGGATTATACACAGAGTCGCTCAGTGCGCTCGATATCAAGGATCATTACCCGTTCGGATTTCTCCTCGACTCGACAGGCCAAAACCCTACTCCTTACTTTCCCGACGACCATCGATCCAAATTCGATGACGCCAGCTGGACAGACGATACTGATATGGCGCTCTGCATCCTTCTGGCATTCTTGCACACCGGCGATATCAAACACGTGGAGGTTGCGACGCGGCTTCGGGACTGGCGGTACAAAGGCCTGCGGGCACTTGACACGGGGGTTCCTGACATCGATGAATACAATGAGGTCGTGCTAGCCAGGTTGGATTATCTGAGACAGGATACGGGGGGACCTCTGGCAAGCGCTCAGAATTATTGGGTTGCGACAGGAGGTGGCAAAGATGAAGGAAACGGAAAGGGTGCGATCATGAGGACACATCCGATTGGAGCCAGTACGTTGTCGCCCACTGCATTGCAACCTTGGAAGCCACTTCTCCCTCGGGATCGTCCCTCCCAGGGTCGTCATGAGGAACTATATAAGTACTAGACTTTACTGACAAGGGATACATATCATAGTCCGCGCAAATGGATCAACCCACGAGGCTCTCGCGGCCGCGGCGAACGTCGCTCGCGTAACCCATTCGGACCCAAGATGCGTTGTTTCCGCGGTCATTATAACTGCCATTGCCCGCGGGCTGATCCGAGGTGAAATCCGCACTATTCAGGAGCTAGATCGGCATCTGCAGACCAGCGTAGGATGGTACATAGCCCAGAAGTACGAGGCAGAAGTCAAATACTACCGCCTGAACAAATCGCGCAGAGAAGAGCTGAGTCGCATAGTGACTTCCGGGTCACTATTCGCCATGGGACTCGATGAATTCAAGTCACCCGCTGAGAAGCGAAGCGGGGGGGACACCTACAAGACTCTTGGAGCGGCTATCTATTGTCTCCGTAAGGCCATGAGCCGTCTGTCAGAGGTCGATTCCTCGGAACCGGAATTTGAAACCACTCGCAAGTCTCTGTTCGAGAAACTCATCAGCGACGTCGCAATAGAGGGTGGGGATGCGAGTACGAATACGGCTGTGGCGGGGGCCCTTCTTGGGGCCTACCTTGGCTATGATGCTATTCCTGCTAACTGGAGGAACGGGTTGCGCAATATGGAGTTTCTGTTGTCAAAGAGCCAATCTTTGTGTAAGGCTTTGAAGGTTATCCCGGGGGATTACGTCTTTGGATCCGAGGCAGACACTGCGTTGACAGGCGGACGCCCGGAGCTGGATGAAGCCGCCCTCGATGCAAGGGAGGCCGCTTTTGATGGGTGGAAACAGCAAAGAACGGCCACTCTTCAACAGAGGTGGGCGTCAAAGGCTCCTCAGCAAGATTAAAGCCTATCAAACCAGATTCCTGGTGTTCTTTGAAACAGGCGTGTGAGTGTGCGAGTCTGAGAAATTCTGCAGTCTATTTTTTACACCTCCGGGGCTTGAAAAGCAAAGCCCCTCTCTCCAGCTTTAGAATATAGCCTATAGGAACTCGGCATCTGATCGCCATGCCGTTCTGGCTTGTAGTTTGATAGACTGCACACTACCATATGTAAATCTTGACATTCTCCCCAGTCAATATCTTCACTGAACTATATCTGAACGTTTAAGCGCCTAAATGTGGGCAGGAACGGCAATTTACGTGGGGAACTCTGGAATTACTTGTACTCAGGGATAGCCTTACACGACGGAGCAGGATATCTGTTAGAAAGCTACTTTCGGCTATTGGCATCTGATGGATTGGTATAGCAGTATATAAATATGTACATGGAACAGTGGAAATACTACTAGAGAGTGTAGGTAATTTGGTGATTATCTCTGGAAATAGCAAGTTGCTCTACGTAGATAAGACTTAGCACTATAGAAAATTCCACTCTAATGAGAAGCACTCAACAAGTACTACGGTGCGGATGGAGCACTGGGGCATATTGTATCAGCCCAGAGCAACCAACGAGCAGCCCGGAAGATGGGAAAGAAGATGCGTGGGGAGCTGGATCAAGGCGTAGCTACTTGAGTACCTGGGCCACTGTGTAGAGTTAAACGGCTGCGCAGCACACCGTCGAATCGTAGCAGGTGTGTTTATATTCGACAGCCACTGGAGCACCGCCGTCAACATATTCCCTGCGTCGTGCTGCTCCCGTCGCGCCCTGTTCCGCCTGGCCCCCGTCCTCGTCTTCGGTAACACGCTCACCCTCGCCCCCGGCCCCCGCGCCCTCTACTGCGGGCGGGTTGTTTCCCGCGTACAGATCCGCCGCGGTGTCTTGCCCCTTCCGCTGCAGCCTGTTGCGCCGCAATTGTTTCCGCCTCAGACTGTGCCGCCAAGATCCGGTATAATTCTTGGTCTGCATGCCTATCCTCCTCTGACTCCTGAGGGGCGAAGCGTTCATCCATCTGGCGCCAATTTTCCAGCGTCTCTTCGCAGAGCTGCCGCGGTGTCTTGCCCTCCTTGTTTGCTTGGTCAAGCAACGAACTGATCTCATCCGGTAGCAGCCCCTGGGTCAAGGCCTGCAACATTGCATCCTGGACCCGTGCCTTATCGGCAGCCTTGAGGCTCAAGTCCATAGCTACGGAATCCAGCGTCTTGATATGGATTTCCCCTCTGGCTGCTTCATGCAGCGGAGTGTCGCCCTTAGAATTAACTGCACGCACGTCAGCGCCCCTGCTAAGTAGGTGTTGAGCTGCGCCAACCTGGGGAAGCTGCCGGGCTATATAGTGCAGGGCCGTACACCCGAACGTATCTACTTCGCCAACGCCCGCGCTATGTGCTAGGAGGAGGTCGATTAGGGCTGTTTCGACGGGCTCGCTCTCCATTAAGCTCACGCAGAGGCTGTGCAGTGGCGTCCATCCGTTCCAACCGCGGATACTAGCGTCTGCTCCGTGTTCGCAGAGGATCCGGGCGATTGCAAACCCGATATCCCCGTTAGGGAGGTCATCTCTCCTCCGCATGGCGTAGTGCAGCGATGTGTTCTTGTAGCAGTCTTGCTTGTTCACGGCAGATCCCTCCTTGAGGCTATCGCTAGTGAACAGGAACTTGATAATATCGGTTACACGTTGGATAATATCCTCCCGCTCTACCATATAGAGTCCGCCTTGATAGTCTCCTATAGCTGCGTAGTGAAGGCAGATACGGCCGTAACTATCTACCTGCCGGACTAAGTTATCGCCTTTATCCATAACAACTTGAAGCGCGCCTAAATTTGCGTGTTTGCTAGCGATATGTGCGAGATTAATCCCAGACTTGTTACTATCCCCGCCGCAGTCACCAAGTGCATCCATAACCGTTGCATTCACATCGGCGCCCTCCTCGATCAAACGTTCGATAAGTGCAGAGGATGCGCCGCGTACGGCCTCGCTTAGGACAGTGTATTCTATCGCATCCCCGAGGAACTTAGTATCGCTAGCAGAAGCGCCACGCTCGAGGAGAATCCGAATAGTTTCTTCGGAACGGGCAAGCCTCTCTTGCAATGAATCAGATCGGCCTGCCCTATGAAACTTCCGGTTGATACTCGAGCCCCACGAGCCCGCTGCCTGGAGCAGCGGCGTACCGAGATGCATATAGGTATCGAGCGCTCGAACGTCTCCGAAGTCAGCCCGCCACGGGTCACTGAGCAAGAGCATAACGGTCTCGACCTGAGCCCCGGCGCATGCTAGGTGCAGGAGAGTCCCGCACCTGGCGTTTGGTAAAGTGAACACTGTCTGCTGAAACCCACCGACGGACTGCCAGCATTCCAGGAGAACGGCCAGACAATCCCTGCTACCGTAGCTTGCGGCAGCGCCGAATTGGTCCTCCAGGTAGTGACCCTCATAGAGAAGGAATTTGGGATCCGAATTAGCTGCCTGGTACCGCCGGAGTGTGGCCACGTCATCGAGCTTGATGATTCTGAGCAAGAGCAAACGCTCCGGAGACTCGTAGAAGACAACGCCGTTGTCGTCGGTGAACGCCTCGGTTAGCTCATATGGGTACCAGTTAGGAACATGAGGGTGGGGCCCCTGGAACTCGTGATAAGGCGAGGTCGGCACGGTGTGCGGAGGGTCTGCCATGATGTTTGACTATAGTAGCAAGTCAGCGGACCGTTCGTGTACGGAGGATACCCTGGGTAGGGTAGAGACGGAAAGAACGAGTAACCTCGGCAGGAGCCTGGAAGCCTCATAGGATACCTAGGTAATCCAAAGTTTTGGGTGGGTTGAAGACGAAAACACTAAAATCTTACGAGTAGAGTTGATGAGAAAAGCGAGGAAGCGGCAAAGTTGACATAGGCTCAGAGCGGTACCAACATACGCCTCGTAACTCGGTATGGGAACGTGGTTGATGGGGCGACAGGAGGTAGGAAGTCCAAAGCGAGATGGACCAAACCAGAGCAAGTAATAAGAATTCGGCAGGATGGTTACAAACATAAGTACTCAAATACTGAGTGGGTGAGTGAAAGTAGAACAGCTTTTTTTTCGTACATATAGTCCGTGCGTTCTTTCGGCATCACCCCGATACATTTATATCCACTAAACCGCGACGAGCGATTATGCAGTAACAGAGCAGGATTAATTCCCAGGCCGAGGTAAACACGGCAGTCTATTATACCGTGCCTGGCATAGCAAGTGTAGATGCGTGATTACGGCGATTGTATTATGCTTGTATGTCTACCTACCTCCGTGGCAGGGAAAGGAGTCAGGAGGGGGGCCCGGGAATTTGATCAAGGAAGTCAGCAGAAAGGCTCAGTGGAAGCATCTAGATTGATGGCCAAGCATATTGCGGCTCACTTACTGGCCATCTCCTTCATTTCTCTCCGGCTAATGCGGTTGCAGTCCGGAGACCATGACCACCAGTTGGATCTTGATTTCGATGGTGAAGACGGGGACACATCTCAGAGATCCCAAGGTCAACTTTCTCAACAGTTTGAGGAGACATCTGAGGAGGGATCTGAAACTCTGCTCTAATCCCTTCTATAATCGACCCTTTGGCCGGGTGGGAGAGCTGTGTGCTCTCACCTTACGAGCTATGGTTGATAAAAAGCTCGGGGTTCGCTGGACATGCATATTGTTGAAGCTGGCCGGCACATACAGTTGTTTACAGGTTATCACGCCGTATTACAACTGTTTAAAGACCTATAAAATCGACACTGAATTAGCATAGTCAATTCATCTGTGAACTTACATCATAACTTTTACAACACGGTGTCATAGAAACGCGCAGGCTCCAGGAGTATTACCACACCTATAACCATGGGGAGAATGGGGTCTTGAGCTTCAGGATAATGTCCACCACCACCAGGAGCGGGTGATAATATATACAGACTTTACCACAATAAACACGGAAAGGCTCACAGAACCAATAGCTGCCTAATTAGGTACGACGTGTCCTTTGAGCCTCAAGTTGCAAGAGTCGCTACTATAATACACTCGTGGCGGACGATAGCGGAAGCAGAAGCAAGTAATTTTAAACGCCTTTCACTGTCTCCAATCGAGCATACAAAGCACGTGTTCAGCAGGTCTTTGGCATTTTCTGGTTTGGAGTGTCCCAAGAGTGGGATATTGCGTGGATATATAATATTTCTTGGGTTTGCTGTCGCTAAAAGAAACCCCAAGATTTTCATCGCCTGGACTTCAGGAGAGCTGCCATATGGCGAGCCCCAGTGTGTTCTTGGACACAGTTGGGCAGAACACTAGAGCCACCTAGGTAACTGTCAAAGGAGTTGGAGGACGCATTCAAGTTTGTACCTTTGGTGGTCACTACAAGATTAGCATATGGAGCATAGCCAGGTACCTGGTACCTAATAAGTTAAGTACTTAAGTACGTACTTCAGTACAGCCTAGCAGGCCCAGAAGACCTTGTAAGTATACCAGAACCCAGTAAGTAAATATACGAAGAGAAAAATCGCATCGTACGTACTGACGCAGAGGCCAGACTTGAATCACAACGATCTTACGCTTATATCTCTTCCAGTGTGTTTTGTTAGCGAGAAACAGGGAGGATACCCTAGGGTATCGAAAAAAGATAGGTCTTCTACCAAAGAGATCTCAAATGTGTCCCACACCCTGTATTATTTTGCGGGGAAAGATAAACAGAGGCTTCCCTCATCTGACTGATCCCGAGGGCTGATGAGTCTTACTGTGTATGTAAGTATGTTAGCGACCCATTGGGTGGCCGAGATCTTGAAAACCGACGGTAAGGCGCTTGTAGAGGACGTGGAGGGTACTGAATCCTGCATTTTCTCTCTCAATCACTAAAAAAGCATCTGATACTTCGAGACTAATCATAGTAAACAATCCAGTCAACGAACCCTAAGAAATAAATTGCAACCCCTTGGTAATGTTCCCCCATTTCGCATACAACAAGTCAAGGAAAACATATCTCCTGGGTCTCCAAGGCCCCTCACTACCAGATTTCGGAAGTTTGTTCTCAGAAGCTAATACGTACGTCGAAGACAACTTCCAAATGCTCTGCTTCTCGGTTTGGAACCCTTTTGGCGTTCGAGGTACGGCAACATGCACGCCCTGCCTCTCCATGTTGCTCAACAGTCGGCGCGCAATGAGCGCCGTCTCATCAGCGCCCATCGTCCACGACGCATTGGTATACCCCCACATGAATAACAGGTTTGGCACATCCTGGACCATGCACCCGTTCCAAACCAGCTTGCTGGGCCATACCACCGCTTCGCCGTCGACACTGATCGGTATGCCGCCGGCGAATTGCAAAGTAAAGCCCGTGGCGGTGACGATAACATCAGCATCCAGCGTCGTCCCATCATCGAGCTTGATTCCACCTCCCATCACCGTCTTGATGGTGCCAGTCACCACGTCGGCCTTGTCGGTATGCAGCGCGCGGAAGAAGTCGCCATCCGGGCAGTAGCACAGGCGCTGCTCCCAGGGGTTGTACGCCGGCACAAAGTGGGGGTCGAAAGGCGTCTTGGCCGGGAGCTGCTTGCGGGTCTCGCCGGCGACGAAGTTGCGCACCATTGAGGGGAAGTGGTTGCACATGAAGGCGACCAGCGACATTATGGCGTTCCAGGACAGGCGGCGCAGCCAGTTGAAGGTCGCGGCAGGGAGAAGTCTTTCAAAGAGGGTCGGCTTGTTGTCCGGGACGTCGATCGAGAAGATGTAGGACGGTGAACGCTGCAGCATGGTGACGTGTTTGGCGCTCGTCTTCGCTAGAGCTGGGAGGATCGTGACGGCAGTGGCGCCGCTTCCGATGACCACGATCTTCTTGTCCGTATAGTCGATTTCGGCCGGCCAGAATTGTGGATGGATCACCTGTCCCTGGAAGTTGTCGATTCCAGGAATGACAGTAGGTAGGGGCTTATTGTGGTCAAAGAGACCAGGGCTCAACACCAGCCATTTAGCGACATAGGTTTTGGACTGTCCCTCGTGGTCCACCTGGACCGTCCATCTCTGAATCTTCGACGACCAGTCCGCCGCCATCACCTTATGCCTGAAGTTCATCCGCTTGTCAAGACCGTGCTTTGATACACACTCGTGCATATACGACATGATCTCGTCCCCATCACCAAGAAGCTTGTGACGCCATGGATGCCAGGCGAATCCATACGTATACATATCTGAGTCGGAGCGGACGCCCGGGTATTTGAACAGGTCCCAGGTCCCGCCGATGTCGCCGCGCGCCTCAAGTACCGTGAAGCTCAGGTGCGGCATCTCGGTCTGTATGCGGTATGCCGTGTTGATGCCGGTCAGACCGGCTCCAATGATGAGGATATCATGGGCGATGGGCTCGCCTGGCGCTGCGGCCGTGTCAGCGTTCACTTGTCGGCGGCGCGACATTGGGATTTTCTCAGGAGCAAAAATAGTAGTTTGATGAAGGTAGGCTGATACTTGAAGCAGGTATAAGAAAGTAGTGGGATGTTTGGAAGTGAAAGCTTTTGGGCTCTGAATTCGATACCGAAAGGTTCATAAAGGCTTTTGTCGACCATGTTGGTTGTTAGTTGTTGGTTGCTGCGCCGCATGCACTCTATACAGCCGAGACCCACTGGAGGACTCCGCACCCATTATACACCTTTGTTGGTGTTGAATATGAACATTTTAGTTGGCACAGCTCCACTGCAGCCAAAAGAGGGCCGACGATTGAGCAGATCAGTTGCGGGTAGGCCTCAGCTGGACCCACGGAGTAACCTCCTACAAATTTAGGTTCAACAGGTACAGGCCCCGGGGGTTGAATGAGGTGAACGACGGACGGACCTACTTTTCAAAGGTCCATATGGACCGCTGCGTTGAAGATCTTGGGAAAGGGCACTTTCAAAAAAAAAACTTTCGAATGAATTTGACGCCCTCGGAACAGCTCAAGAGCTATATCCTCCCCCCCCCCCTTCAAATATGTAAATCAAGCGGGACTTGCAGCCGCTGCCAATGGACAACGGCAAGGTGCCCCGACCTCCAGGAAGTAGGGTTCAAGGACTATTGGTATCCAGCACTGCATCGTCGTTCCGGACCACGAACCCCATCGTCGAATTATTGGCAAAATACCACTTGCAGTTCATCTCCCCTGCGATGTTGTCTGAGTTGATATTCTCGCCAGAACCATAGGCCAGTATGTGGTCAAGGACATCGACGAGGTCAGAATTGCCAATGCTGCGAAGAAAAAACATTAAATCACATCACAAGCAGCCCGGGGATATAAAGCAGGGATGTGTGCTCACATGGCAACGTCACTGGCGTGGTCGTGACCAGAAACCTTTCCATCGAAACGAGTGATAGCAAAGTTGCAGGTGCCGTTGCGCACAAGAGTCTCATAGTCAGACGTGCTATTCCACCACCACATCTCCCACTTCAGTATACCAAGTCAGCAAAACTATACAAGAGGCAGGGATGTATGTACTGTACTGAAAGTGACTCACGTATCCAGGATTGGACTTGATATGGTTGACGAGGTGCTGGCAGTCACTGCGCCGGATTCCCGTGGCAGGGGTGCCACTGTAGTAGGTAGTTCTTTGACAGGCCTTTACGGAGCCAACGCTTGGACCCATGGGGTCTTGAGTGCGGTTGGCGTTGCTCGTCCAGACGATGTGCTCCGGGATGAAGTTGCGCGCGGCGGATGCGTGGGTGCGGTAGACTGGTCCGGCAAGAGCGACTGAGACCAACGAGGCCAGAATGGCGAGAAGAACGCTTGCAAACATCATCTTGGCAACCCTGGGAAGGAGATTGCGTGGTGCTTGGGAGGTACCGGTGTCTATGGCGAAATTGAGTGGAAGCACTGGCTACAGATGGAAAAGGGTATTGTCCTTCTTCGTGATGGTGAGGCAAGAAGTCTTCATCTAACTGAGGTTCCGGACTTTTGTACCCTATTAAGGGGGAAACATCAAATACATCGAGTGAATCATAGATCGGCGAGGTCTGTGCTGGGGGTACTCGTTGTGACACGGACTGCAAGTGTGCCCCAGGGTGTTCATGTGTCACTGAACAAAGTATTAGTGAGAAACTTTTGGGTCATTCGAAGTTTGTTCGAGAAAGAAGTCCCGACTAAGCCGCCGAATCATACACTCCCACTTGATGTGACTGGACGTTATGCCACCATACTACCCTAGCGGCCCGGCTAAAAATATAGTCCAAGATCGATAGGCGGACTATACCTAACTCAATCAGGCAATTTACCCTAACCCTACCCTACCCTAACCCTGGCCCACCCTAACCCTTGCCTGCCCTAACCCTAGCCTGCCCGCTACCCGCCTAACCACACTCTACACGGGGGGCCCCTCTACGCGTTCTAGCAACTATCACTAACACCCTTACTTTCTCGCCGCCCCTATCACCTAAACTACTACCTAAATCAATCACCTACAGCCACTACAAAGTTACAATTTAGAATAGAGCGATTCATTCAATTCGTCTTCTTCAGGGCTATAAAACGGTACAGTTTCACACTAAAACTAGAATTTACCTGAGGGTTAAGGGCATCGTGAAACCTGGACGCGATGATATCTTTCGGGTGAAGGCAGTCTGGGCGGCGGGCCGGCCAGGGTTAGGGTAAATTACCTGATTGAGTTAGGTATAGTCCGCCTATCGATCTTGGACTATATTTTTAGCCGGGCCGCTACCCTAGGGTACCCAAGAAATTGCTATCAGCAGATTCGCACCATGTCCCTGTCAGAGTTTAATTACTATAAAACTCTACCTGTAAGGATGTCTGCTCGGTGGTCAGCGATATATTTATTAGCGTTTCTTCATGTACGTTATAACTCCAACGCTTGAGAGCCCGGGGATGTCCAGGTGACTCAAAACTCATAGTCTTGTGATATGGACATGAGAAGGAGAAGGTCGTGTCATATGTAGATGGTGTTCATTTCTGTGGCCTATATGCATTACTAGAAATGGCAAGATCTTCACGGGTTACCATTTCATTCCAACGTTGGTTTCCAAGGTCATCCTTCCCAAAGCCCAAAAATGCAGTTTCCTCAATACCATATAATAATGCTAGAGCCTGCTCCTTCCTACGCCGGCGAGTTGTAATCTTTTAGGTATAGTTATGTACACCTGTGAGAGATAAAGTTGATCGTGAAAGCCCAGGGCTGGTCTTATATCTCGCGAACTGTCATGTACTCCTTTGGAAAGTCGCATGCGGCCAAAACTCGGACCACATCTTCCGCGCAGGTGTTGAAGAGCTCGATTTTGTGACTTGAGCACCTGCCAAGGCAGTGGAGGCGCCGCTTGAGGACATCATAGAAATCACGAATGGTCAGGGAAGATATCCCGTAGATTCTTATCAAGGGATAATCTCCACACTTGCCTGACAGGATGATGATTCTTCGCGTCGTGTGTGCTGTGCTTTCGGTGGTGGTGACGGTCTTGTCGCTGTTCTGCATGTGTGCGTCCTGCAGGCAGCACCAAGTGGAGAAGATCGATCGACTCTTGATAGGCTCCATTGTGTTTTTCAAGATGGACAGAAATGAAGTGGTGGTTTTGTTTTTGTTTGAGATTCGTTGGTCTGTGAGTTGGCTGTTTCAAGCACGTTCGGTGTGATTGTGTTGTCAAGTATGGTTTGAAGAGAGTGGGTGTATTTTGATTGTAGCAACGTCCACTGAAAGAGTTCGTATGTAACATCCGAAAGTTGATATCCAGATGTGTCGAGGGCCAGGCGGAGAGAACAGCACATATTTATAAATTTTCAGATCCATTTAAAATCAACATGCAGCCTTGCTATTGTGTCAAACTGCTGCAGCTGGACAATATAGTGAAGTTTATTCTGGTCTAACGGTCATTAACATTTGACTGGGCTGTCCGAGCATTTGATTATAGCACTTTTAGTATGTTCGCTATACACTACGTGCAAAGCTTCTAATGTATGCCGGTCCTGAGGCTAAGCCAACGAGGAAACCGCCTGGTCTTGCTCCTAGTCACCCTCGTAATTATTATTATTTGTCCATCACCACGATGAGCTCTTGGTGCTATCGGTCTTGGGTTGCAGAGCCCGGGGACCAGGGCCATGTCGCTTTGAGTTGCAAATTTTTTTTAAAAAAAAAACATGAACACTAATTGAAGTCGGAGAGAACAGGTTGAAAAAAAACCATGATAACAGCGGTGGAGAGAAATCGTATCATACATTGTCATTACACAACATTATTGCCATCATCATGCTCATTCGAAGGTTTCATGGCCTGGATGCCTGCCTTCTTCACTTCCTAACTCTCCAAATTGACATACAGTCCCCATAAAGCGAACAGACTTTCAAGTTACTACAAAGGTTGTGGCCATGTCGACGAGACCCGGACTGCGAGCTATTCGTGGCGAGGCGTCGTGGGACCAGACGACTCAGCTGGCACACGTCGAGATTAGCGAAACTCTCAAGCAATTAACTTTCAACAATTCGCGGGAACTTACTGATGTTGACTTGTGTCTGCTGCCACTTGGCCTTGGGCTCTGATTCCCCAAGGAACGGCTGGGATGCATCAGGACCATGAACGTCCTCCACATTCGAGCCCGCCATGTCGCTCTGCTTGCCAGGCTTGCGTCTCTTGACGCAGCACCTGTTAGTAGGGACATATGTTAGCATCGTGGCAGTTATGTAGAAATGAGGTTTTGGTACTTACCAGACAGCGAATGCGGCAACACCAAGAAGTGCACCGCCAAGACCGGCACACAGCCCGATGACAAGCTTCTTGTCCTTCTCAGAGAGCCCATTGTAGGTCTTCTTCGCATCAGCAGCAACACCGCCTGTACTCGTGCTGCTACTACCAGAGGCAGATGCAGTCGACGTCGGCGGCACATAGGAAACAGGGCTGCCGCTCGACCCTTGCACCCTCTGGGCCCCAATGCCGAAGGGCACTGCCGTGACCTTTCCAGCGGTTGTTGTTGGGGGAAACACAGCCTCCACGCCCTTGGACACGATCATGTCTATGGTCGAGTCCGACGTGACCTGTATGGTGCTCTGCAGCGAGGCGGGGCAGTTCCTGAGCCCTGCCGACATGCAGATGACGTTGGTGATGGTGTATACGGTGGAGACCGGACTCGTGGTCAGATCATCGCGCTCCGCCAGGAGGGCCGTGGTCGTCTCCCGCGCCGCGAGTGCTGCAGCTGTGTTGGTCGCCGCGGCCGGGCTTGCTGCACAGGCGGAGAACAGCGTGGTGTAGAAGATCTGGATGCTGGTTTCGGGCGTTGGGCCCCACTCGTCGTTGTCGAACTGCACGAATGCGCCTGCTTGGGCACCAAGGCCGAGTTCGTACGACTCGATGATGGGCATGAGACAGTCGTCGTCCCGGGGGCTCAGCTCGGCCGATGCCTCCGGGAAGGTGATGTTGGTGTTGAAGTGCGCAAGGTCGGTGTAGACCGTGGCCGAGGCTCCGGCACCCATCTTGATGATATCTCCAAGGTCCGCGGACATGTTCAGGCCTGTTGTGACACCAAGACGGAGTGTGGCATCAAAGGTGATGCCGGTGACGTTTACTGTCACAGGGAGGAACTCGAAGTGTCCATCAGTTCTATGATGGATGTCAGCATGCTTCACGAGAAGTTCAGGGGTATCCATGATGCCCAGAAGCAACAGGGGATTCTACCCACAGGTGTATAGTCGAAACATCAGTTCCGAACATGGCGATCTCGATGGCGAGACCATCATCAAAGCCGACATGGACTCCGGTGCTGATGTCCACCTGAGCATTAATTTGCAGAATCAGTTGCAGCGATATGATGACGCCAACCTCCTGGTCGCCGACGTGAAAACCGGCAGGCTGGGGCCAGACCTTCGGGTACAGGTCGATCTCGTACGTTTTTTCCGCCTCGAGAGTCAAATCGAGCATCATGTAGAGCTCCAAGTCGTCAAACTCAAGCCTGAGCGTCGTCTCGGGGATGTCGGTCAGGTTGAGGTCGAATGATTCGTTGAAACTCGGGAAGGCATAACAGTCCCAGCAGATATCGAAGTCATCAATATCGCCATCGTTAAAGAATTGGACAACTTCGTCCTCAACAGTACCTGTGATGTTTGTGTAGACATAGTCGGCCCAGTCTTCGAGTTGATGCCAGATGTCTTCGGTGATGTTCTTGACCTCGGGTAGAAACTGGGTATGGAACTCGCTCAGGGCCTGTGTGACATTGAAGTCGCCTTCGACTACAAGGCTCGCATACGCTGTGCCTTTGACATAGCACGATGCGCAAGAAACGGTTGCCGCCCCACTGGAAGTTCAAAAGTCAAAAGAGTTCACGGTCAGAGTAGGGGTTACATATAATCAGGAGAAGGGCAGCAAAGCACGACTGGGTCAACTGACTAGCTATACAACTTAGCATCACTCCAGCTCAGATCGAGAGACCCATTTGTCCGGTAAATATCCGTGTCAGAACCACGTTGCTGGAGACCAGCTGTGGTCAGATCCCGCCGAAGACCCCACAGGGCATCGCGTCCAAATGATTCTTGGTGACGGCGAGTCTCGAGGACCTGGACAGGGCCGGAGGACTTCCCGGGGTATGCAGCAGCCTGGTTGAGACATAGGGCCGCGGTTGCGGCGTGTGCCCAGCGAAAGAGCATCTTGGGCAAACTAAGAGCGACGACAACTGCAGCGACCAAGAGAAGGAGCCGGGATGAGAGGAACTCTCAGTTCATGGGCCTCGAACTACGGAACCGGGTTGATATTTGAAGGTTGGCCAAGGCCGACCCATGGCCATGGCCACGCGGAATGGGGTTGGTATTATCAGACTCATACTGGGTAGGGTCTCTGATGAGAAATTAAGTGTCCGATATATGCACGAGGAGGCTTAGGACGCGGGTTGGGAACGGCTAGGGCGCAAACTAGAGGCACAGAGATGCACGTTGGCTCTTATGGTTCCATGTTGGTATGAGGCGTTTGCATGTAATGCAGTTGGGTCCTCGAAAAAGACAAGGATTAAGTTCCGCACAAATGCATTGTGCCGTTCCTGCGCGGCGGGGCAAGTCTCCATTCTGTGCACCTGCGTCTCAGCTGCTCTCTTGGATACGCGATACCCCTGCACCAACGTCCAAATCCGATGCAACATTGATACTGATAATGCAAACTGCACTCTGGTATTCGAGGCTGCAGGATTTCGAACCCAGTCACATGTGGTGTGATGGAGACACCAACGGGCGGATGATCGTCGTCGAGACCGCGGTATGCTTCTTCGTAACAAAGTTTATATGTTGCTGCAATATGCTTGTGATGGGATAACCAACGAACAAACAATCGTTGTCCAATTGTCGTCGAGACCGAGGCTTGACTTTTGCAACAACTTTGATGTCACTACACGTGGCTGTAATGGGCTGCAGTGGCTGCCTTTTCAACATGCACATGTGGAACTGTGAGTGGGTCTAACACTCTTACACCCTCAACGGGGATTTAATTATAGTTCCTCGCGTGCGCCATAGGCTGACACTACTATGGAATGGGAAACAGACTCACTAGTATCAGCTATGGCGCACGGGAAGGAATTCTTTGGCACCGTCTTTGGCCAGAATACATCGGTCCCACCAGGTAGTAAAAATAATCGATCGATCATTGGAGCATACAGTAGACATGGGCTGGATGTTCATGACTATATAGCACCACGATGCCGGGGAGCTTAGTACAAGTATACTTTAGGTAATCAGGTATTGACACACATATATATTAATACCCTGGTAAGGGTGTGGATGTTGGGCTGTCCTTTTGTCCTTTGTGTGCCCGCTGCTTTTGCTAATTTACGGCTCCGAACCCAGCCGTGGAATGTGTATCTAAAAATACTTAGACCAACCTGACCGCGAATTGGAAACCCGCCTTGATCTAAGTAAGCCTTCATTGGAAAGTCTCGAGTTCCCTCAGGATATCCTTCTTCACAGCCTCGCTTGCCCATGCCATCTCAACGCCATTCCGTGCCAATTGTATCATATCCTTCTTTTCCAGCTGGCAATAATGGTACACCTTTTCCATGTTGCCATCGATCCATACATCATGCATATAGACCGGGTCATCAGAGTTGATGCAGAGACACACACCAGCATCCAGTAGTCGACGGATCTTGGGGAACAAGACGTCCGTCGCTGTTCGTCGATGATAAGCATGAGGGCACAGAGTCAGCCCTATCCCCCGCTCCTTCAGCCCCCGTATCAGCTCAGGATCATCCTCAGCGTCCAGCCCATGGTCAATCCTCTCCACTCCCTTCCCCTCGCACACTGAGAATATGGCTTCTCGTACATGAGCGTGAGTGTCCTTCTGCCCAAAGTCACAATGTGTAGTCACATGCAACCCATCCGCCTTGGCCCTCTGGAACCCCTCCTCAAACAACATAGGCGGCCGCTCAAAGGCATTGCTCGCCAGGCCGACCGCATGGAATAGCCCCTTGCCGCCAGGCACACTCCCCGCCGCCCACGGCCTGGAAGTCTCGTATGCGGCCAGTCCGTCCTCCACAGGCTCGTCACGGATGAAACAAAAGATCCAATTTGACTTCACGCCCAATTTCTCTGCCCCGTCGTGCTGGGCACGGAGGTACCCATTCAACACAAACTCGTGTGGAACGCCCCGGCGGGTATGAGCCTGGATATCAAAGAAAGGCTCACAGTACCGGACGTTCATTTCCTTGCACCGCGCGAGGTACTCCATTGCCATCTCGTAAAAGTCATCTTCGGTGTGCAGAACCTCACAGCCCGCAAAATAGGCCTCGAGGAAGGTAGGCACGCCTGGCTGGCGGCCGTTCAGCTCCGGGCGGTGATTAAATTTGATCTTGTATGAGTCCAGGAGGGCCTCGTAGGTCGGATAGGGTAGCGGTACGTTGTTGCGGTGGGCGAGCTTCCACCGGAGTGCCGGCTGGAGGGTGCCTTCGATGTGGATGTGGAGCTCGACCTTGGGGAGCGAGGCGATGAAGGGGGAGATTGTGAGGCCTTCCATTGTGGCTATAGTTATCGGTTGTGGCGGTTGCAGGAAACCCCAGGAATGAGTCGCACCAGGCGAGGTTGAAATGTAACTCTATTCAATTTGGTGCTGATGATCCGCCGAGGGACGGGCCGGACCGGCAGTCCATGCCGGTCTCCGGAGACGGCGGCCGTTGCGGGTGACACATCCGATCATGACCTTATACCACAACGTAAGTGGAAGGAAGTTGATTCTTGGCTTCTTTGAAATGTGACACAGATTGACTACTAATTATCTAGGTAATTATACTGTATGTGTGTGATTAAGAGTCGATGCATTCCCAAGCTGCTCGGTCGAAACGATTCTCGTACCACAATAAGAGCTTCACCTAATTCACTTGTGCGGTCACTGACAGAGCAGCATATGTAGTGTTGGCAATACCAGGATACGTACGGAAAGGCAGTTCAAATACAAAAACATGAATATATGAGACGATATAGGCATCGACCATGTATTTGTGCGGGCAGCGGGATGAGAGCCTTATAAGATGTGAAACTCGATGTGAAACCTTGGGAACAAAGGCGCACGCAAATGTTGCAATTGAATTTGAAATTTGCAGAGCTGCAAGATTTTAGTCAAGCCAGCAAGCAAGTTACTTGGAGATCCAATCCCCGAGGGTTAATGATCCACTTCATAAGTAGTCAGTACTACCTAACATAAAGCCTTTTGAAGTCCACCAACGGGCTTGTCCGCTCGCCATCTGGTTCATCGGAGCGAGGCATGGATCACACTCCCTCATACGCAGTATAGATGGAATTGCTACCCAATGGAGGGTGAGGGTAGTTCTTCATGGGTCTGCTTGAAGGCAATTTGCAAGGTAACAAGGGACATATATGGACTGTCGTTCGTGACAGGTTTCTATGCAATTCCCAAGGTGAACCTGGCAATCGCAGAGTTGGCTCATGACAGATGGAAAAGGTTAAGGAACCTTGGAGACCTGGAAATGAGTTAGGTAAATCAGGACTCAATATATGATCAAGTGAAAGATACTAAGTACTTGGGTAGCTAATGAACGAGTAATTGAATATAAGGTACCCTTATAACCACTTATACTTGAAACAGATTACGGCCATAACCAATGAGCTCGAGATATCTCCCATCCCAATCATATTAGCTTTATTTCCCTTGAAGACCAGCATACGTGACTGATACCTACTTAAGTACCTAGGTGGCTTAGTGACTACAGTATTTACCCAGGTGCTCATACCCCAAAAGTGGAAGCTGCCTTCAGACAACGTGCGTTCTCGCAATACAGACTACTCACATACATTTCACTAATAACCAAATCTCTCGAGAAGGGTGAACCGTTAGGAGCCTCTTGCACATCACCCGGTCAAACATGGAGGGATATCATTACCTCACTGCCCAACAGGGGCCCAACTCCCCCCTCAATCTCGCCTCCCCACTCGAGCCTTACTCGCCCCTCGTTACCACTGACCCAACCTTACTTCCAGCCTGGGACCAGGTCGCCCAGCGCGCCTACATCCAAGTCGCACTGTGCTTCCCTTTCGAAGGCAACAAGACCGCAGCGGAGGCCCGCATCAAATCCTCCCTAGAGCGTCTCGGCCGACAGCGCCGTGACTTTGCAGGAAACCTGAAGGCGGATCCGCAGACTGGGCGCGTCCAGCTCGAGAAGCACTCCAAAGACGAGATCACCTTTGAGGTGGTCAACCACGGCGACAAGTTCCCCCTTACCTTTGCACAGTTGAGGAGCAAGGACTTCCCACCTTCCGCATTTGTCCACCCCGACTTTGCGTGTGACGGGGCACTTGCCCCCTTCCGCTTGGTGCCTGTCTGCCAGGTGCGAGTTTCGTTCATCGAGGGAGGACTGATTCTCTGGGTTTACCTACACCACACTTTTGCCGATGGAGATGGCCTGCGCATGTTCCTCGAGTGCTTCTCGGCCCAGACGCGCGGTACAAAGATCGACCATCCCAAGAATACCGAGTTCGAGCCCGTCGGTACCAGCAAAAACTCATGTTTGAGCGCCTCATCCAGCGCTGTGGAGGACCTCTTCAAAGACTGTCCTGAATACATCAGGGCTCCGAACCCCCAGGCTCACTCACCCGCAGCAGTCGGCACTCCTTTGGCCCACATGGCAACCAGCCGCCCATCGATCAGCCACATCCCCAAGAAAGGCCACATGTTCATCTTCCGCCACGACCGTCTCGACCAACTCAAATCCCTAATCGAGGCCCTCCAGCCCACAGGCCAGAAAAAACGCCCCTCCAGCTACGTGACCCTCGCCGCCCTCGCCTGGGCCCACATCACCAAGGCGCGCATCGATACCGAGCCCGAGGCCGCGGCCGCCTACGACCCCTCCGGACCGGCGAAGCTGACCAAGTGCGTGGACTGGAAGGCCCGCGCCTCCCGGGACGCAGCCACCCAGGACGCAGCCAAGGGGTACTTTGGCGTCGCCGTCGCCCTCCCCTTCTCCCAGATGCCCGTCGAGGCCGTCATCAGGCCCTGCCACGACTTCAACGCCGTGGTCCCGCTCGTCCGGACCATCGAGGACACCATCGGCTCCGTCGACGAGGACTTTGTCGCCCAGCGGACCGCCGCGCTGAGGGCTGCCGCCGCCGAGGACCCGCGCAGTGTTGTGCTTGACCTGGATCCTCGGAACCCGAAGCATCTGGCTTTTAACACGTGGCGTCACTTGGGTGCGGATGCTGAGTGGGAGATTCCTGGCATCATGGCTGTGAAGCCGGAGGCGATCCGTCCTGTGCGGGGGGAGATTGGTATGGGATATGCGTTGATCCTGCCGGCGAAGAAGGATTCGATGGTTCATGAGCTGGTGATTACCTTGCCTGAGAAGGCGATGGAGTCCTTGATGAAGGATCATGATTGCATGCGCTGGGTCGATCGTGTTGTTGAGTGAAGGCCTTCGTCAAAAGTGGCACCCAAGAGGAATATGGGTACGCTGGGTGAGCAAGGCTGGATGTCACTTACACGAGGCTGAAAGGACCGTGCTCGTGTGGGGCGTCAAGTTGGACACGGCTACAGGCTACTCATGGACATAGCTGGGGTTTGAAGTAGCCTCACATTCAATAGTATGGGATCTCAAATTAGGGGAAATGGGAGTCCAATCGCTTAACTTCAATCCTCGCCGCTCCGTGGGACGTGACAAGCTGACGCCACAGTGGCTCTATCCCCGGTACATGATGTCCCGAAAGAGGCAAGCCCGTGTAACATGGCCCAAATTAGCTACATGAAGCGTTCATGCTTGCCAGCAAGTCACATGAGTTATCTAACCTGAAAGCACGTGAGCAATGACGGGAGATTCTGGCCTCGGAGCCGGCCAGTCTAGCCAGTCTCTCTATGGCTTGCAGTGGCTTGCAGATGTGCTGCGTCATAACGGCGACGACAAGGGATGCTAACTGGGCAATGGCACAGGTTTCAATGTGAATATGTGAATGTGAATGGTGGCTTTAAGGTTTTGGTAGAAAGTCCTACCACTCCCCGCCACTGTTTTCCGCCTGGGCGTGGGATGAACATGGCGCTGGAATGGTGGTGACATGAGGGGTTCGCGGGAAGGGCGGCTATGATAATGTGAGACGGGAGACGGGAGATGGGGAAGGGAGACGAGGGAGCCCAGGACTACCTAGGTAGTCTTATCTCTGGGCTTCGTTTGGCTGCCGAGGTTGTTCAACATAAAAGCTGAAAGATGCCGTAGGAGAGACAGGGCGTGTTGTAACGAAGGGATTGAGGGGATGATGTCAGTAATTGGCCTTTCGATGAGAGCTGGAGAGGCGCTGTGGCGGTGGTGATCATCACTGCTGAGGACCGCCCTGAAAGGGATACCTGGGTACTCTGATACTATCTCTGCAACTAGTACAGTTTCGACTCTAGAATTTGGGATCTAGAATGCGATCGCAACGATTACTGCCGTTTCTATAGGGTGCAAAGTATCTCTTTTATTGCCCAGGTACCGTGTCATATCAGGCTATCTCCTGATATATCATATCCCTCAGGTGCCGAGTTCGGCTGAGAGGTTGTCACAAGCAAGACACTTTGACTGGGTTTGGTCTCCTGATGTGTCTGGCAGGAAGAGCACCTGAGCCACAGTTGTTCTCTACATCTCATCTACATGGCAAGTACTCACATTTCTAGTTGCTCTTGCAAGGTTGATATCTTGTAAAAATCAGCCCACAGGAAAAAGAAGTGGCTGTTGGGTTGTGGTTCAATGTTGTGTTTTAAGCAGCCAAGCTTTTTACTGGTACGTACTTTAGTGTTGACTGTACTGTACCATCCAAGTATTTAGGCAGTGCTACGGCGCATAAAAAGAGCCTCGTGGGTGCCACCTGAGAACTCGACCCAGCATCCTGGTCAGTGCAGTCCCCGCAATTTACACACCCCTAACAAAACCCCACCGCGAAAGACAGAGACTCAAGTGCTCCAGCAAACCCACCTTGGAACCACAGTCATCGTCATTTCTCCCTCTAGACGTTTCTCTCACTCAACACATGTGGATTACCAAACACCAAACACCAAACTACCAAACAACACACACCAAACATCTCGAGATATCATCATCCATATCCACACACTCACCACCACCCAACGAACGACAATAACAACAACGACAACAACATAACTGCAATAGTAAACTGCAACTGCAACAACAACGACCGCAACAACTACCGCAACAATGTCAGGCCTCGAAGATACCAGTCCCGTATCCCACTCCCCCCCACCACTCAACGCCAAACGACCCAGGGGCATCCTCAAGAACTCGTACCAAAAGTCCCCGCCCGTCTCGCCCCTCGCCACTACCACCACCACCGCCACCAACGCCGCATCCCCCAGCCCAAGCAGCTTCCCGATGGAGCGCCAGATCTCGGAGAAGGAGCTCACCATCCACAACACCCAGGTCAACGCTGGCCACCGCCGGTCGTCCTCGGCCGCCCGGCCCGTCGGGCTCGTCTCGCGGCGGCAGAGCAGCCGCACCCCGTCCGTCGCGGACCCGAGCGAGGAGGCCGACCCGCGCATCAAGTGGGACGAGGCCAACCTGTACCTCACCGAGCAGGAGCGCACGAGCACCATGAAGATCACGGAGCCCAAGACGCCCTACGCGAAGCACTACGACCCATCCGAGGACCCCAGCGATGAAGACGACGACGGCGACATCGAGATGGGAGAGGGAGAAGGAGAGGCAGGCAGCGTCGGCGGCGGTGTCAAGAAGCAGAAGCGCCAGCACCACCACCACAGGGGCCAGAACGAGGACGACATCCCCGTCATGTCGCTGGGCGAGCCCGAGGAGGAGGTCCCCGTGATCCCGGCCGACGAGGTGGAGATGAAGAAGAAGCACCGCGGGGGCGGGAGCGCCGTGCACATTGACGACGACAACGAGGGCCACGACGTCGACGACGAGCACGTGGGCCTGTCGCCCGAGGAGCTCGAGAAGCACCGCCGGTTCGAGCAGATGCGCAAGCAGCACTACAAGATGACGAGCGTGGTGCACCAGCTCGGTCACCCGGAGGAGCTGGACGAGATCATTGATGAGGATGCTGATGATGATGACGATGACGATGAGGAAGGGGATGGTGGGGCCCGCCAGGGTAACGGCAATGCTGTCCCGCCTGTCCCGCCTCTGCCGGCTGGTGTTAATGGCCAGTAAGTAGGCTTGGGCGTTCGAGGACGGCTTTACAGCTACTGTCACTGCCATTTGAGAAAGGAACCCTTCCGGGATGCCTTTCCATGCTCAAGTCACTTCGTCATCTCTCCGGCCACAGCAACCGTATCAACCATCTCTCACATTACAACACGACACGAGGAGCAAAGGACCGTTGCGTCACTTGATTGGAAACGTGGTGAAGGGCGTTCTCACGGAGTCGGAGCAATGCTTGTGTGCGGCTCCAGTGGTGCTTTATTGCCCCCTGTTCAGGGGGGAATGCATTGGAATGATTTGGGGTCTTTTGAGACCGTGGATGTATGGGTACAGCGCTGAATAACTTCCCTCTACTTGTTCTCTTCCCAGAAACAACACAGGCACGAAGTGGATTGCCTTTTCAAGGATAGCTAGGACACACAAGTAATCGTAGTATACCAACATGATGACTTTGTCTCGTCCAACAATATTTCCTCGTGGTTCACATCGTTTTGGATGCCTCCTTTTCCACCGCCAGTGGATCTCGCAGGGATAACCCGTAGCCCTCGGTTCCGCCCTCAGGCAAATGTCTGGTTGGTTTCGAGCATGTGGTTCCCTTTTTACAGCAACCCCTTTCTCGCCAACTCGACCTTCCTAGCCGCCTCGCCGGCCTTGAAGCCGCCCTTCGACACACATACACGCTGGCCTTCTCCCAACTCGAACTTGTCCTCATGGCTCGGCCAGGGGCAGGGGCAGTGGTGCGGGAAGTGGACGCATGCGAGCGTGTCTGGGCAGAGGTAGTTGGTGCAGTAGGCTATAATAACAGGTCGTCCGTCGTTAGCTCCAGTTCGCATCCAGAAGGGGGCAATGATGTGACTTTTGGGTTGGGGGTGGGGAAAGTGGACAGTAGTAGTTTACCTCTGTCAACTTGCGACCTGTAGTATGCAGAGTCCGAAGGGGCGTTCTGCTGCTGCTGTTGGTGATGGTGTTGTTGTTGTCCACCACCGCCGCCGCCGCCACCGCCGCCAAACATTTGCTCGAAGAAGTTGAACTGCGCCGAGACGCTGCCCAGGAGGGCGAAGAGCAGGGAGAAGAGGAACCCTTGGCGCATGGTGCTAGAGTTGTGTACCGAGGTATGTATCGACTTGGTCGTTTTGGGAGGCGGAAGTTCGAGACGGACAAAGGACACTTGAAAGCTACGGGCCTTATGAAATGGATCGTTACGTAATACGCACTGGCCACAACTGGTCACTGTCACTTCACTTACAGCATTCTAGCACTTATGATTACAACATGTGTATATAGTCCTGTCAACTTTTGGCATTTCAATTACTGTAAGTCAATATATTCGTATTTGATTTGAACCGGATTGGCTTCTTCACGATGAAACACAACAGGCATAACACTGACCTTTAGGAGTGCAGGGGCAACGAGAAATGGCCTCTTCTGTAACTCCTTGGTACGAAAACATAGTGGCTTGATGGCACCTAACGTGTAAGAGACGAGTAAGGAAAACATATTGAGACGTTCACACCGATTTATCTGAAGAAGGAAGAGACTGGGAGTGAATTGGTGACGGTCTTGTGCTATGTTTGACATCCCATCGTTCAACCCCAACCCTGATACAGCTTCATTAGATACCCTGTTGACATGGATGTAAAAGCCTCGGCCAGCAACAGCTCCAAGGTTCTTATCGTTATCGCACCCGCTGACTCAGCGCGTCAACGTCAAGCTACAGTACAATTTTCTTGGATGCGCATCACAGCCCTCGAACCGAAGCAGCCAGCCCCATCGAATCTGGCGGAGCTCGCGACACAGCAACTCCCTTGCACACCATGCGGCTTGTTCAATTGCAACGGCCATTGCAGGCCGCGGCCATGGCCCGCACCTGCAGGCCGACCCTGTCAACATTCACACTCGCCATCCGACCTTCGATACCCGCGCCATCACAAACACCAGCGGCCGGCAATGCCGCCGTCGAGGGAAGGAGGTTTGCCAGTGTCAAGTCGCAGGGAGCCTACAAGATACCGAACAAGAAGACTCTGCCAAAGAAGCTGGGTGCCAAGAAGAGCGGCGGTATGTTCCTGTCTGCTGTTTGTTGCGCCGCAGCGTCCCCTACTCCTTGGACCGCAAGGAGGCCCCCACTATGAGGGGAGAGGTTACCACCACCAAGGCAATCAAGCTGACAGCTTCCTTTTCTCCACCCCTAGACCAATATGTCGTCCCAGGAAACATCATCTTCAAACAACGAGGCACCATGTGGCACCCCGGCGAGAATGCCCTCAAGGGCCGTGACCACACCATCCACGCCGCCGTCGCCGGTTACGTGAAATACTACAGGGACCCCCAACTTCACCCCAACCGACAGTACATCGGAGTCGCCTTCAACCGAGAGGACACGCTGCCCTACCCGAAAGACGAACCCCGCCGCCGGAAGCTCGGCATGGTCGCCCACACCAGGAAGGTCAACGAGAAGAAGGACAACATCTCCGCAAGTGGTATACCCCGACGCGTGGTACGGAAGGGAGGACTCTACGACGTCGAGACCCTGGAACAGGAGCTCTGGTCGAGGGATAAGGCACGCGAGCTGGCCGAGGCAAGACAGGCCGCTGGCAAGGAGGCAGCAACCCCAGCCGAGACGGCAGCCGCAGAGTCCGCCGCCGCCGCCGGGGAGGTCGAGACGACGCCCATCACGGACGCCGAATCTGGAGAGTCCAACCCTGGGAAGAAGCGCACCCGGGCGGAACAGCGGGAGTTCGTACACCCCCTGGCCTTCATCCAGAAGCGCTGGCTGGAGCGCCGCAGGACGCGGACGCTGCACCTCAACCCGCGGAACTACAGCTACTCTGAGAGCAACGCCGCCATTGGTCGGCTGGCGTCGCGGACGATGTACACGGCGCCGTGGAAGCTGGGTGGGCGCAAGGCTCGTCTCCGGTCCAGGCGGAAGAGGACGGAGGAGAGCTTCAAGCAGATCGCTGCGAACAGGGAGCTTGTGAAGCAGGAGAAGGAGAAGGAGAGAATCGCGGAGGAGGCCAAGAGGGCGAGGATGTTGGCGAAGCAGAGGGCCAAGGGACAGGGAAGAGCCAAGGAGGCCAAGGAGGCCAAGGAGGCCAAAGAGGCCAAGGAGGGAGAAAAGGCGGCGGATGAGCCGGCGGCGGAGGAGAAGAAAGTAGATGCGTGAGCTGTGGAGTTTGTATGATACCGATCCATAATGCGTCAATGTACAGGCATTGGAAGAAGGTCCTGCGAGTACATGCAGTCCAAGTACTAGGGGTAACTCAATCTCTCTTGGCAGCATTCTTGTCCGGACATACAGATACAGCACCACCCATAACACGGGGCATGGACGACATAGCATCCTGCTAAACCTCTCGATTCCCGGATACCTGGCCCTTCTCGTCAAAACAAGCAGAGGGCGCATTCTCCCAGAGGCCGTGGGCCACCCAAATGACTCGCTTCAATCCAGCCTGGCGAGACCACCTAGCAGATGCAGTGCCACCACATTGTACACGGCGTGTTAGTTCGTCTCACTGCGCCAGACTCGATATGCAACAGGAAACAGTGTGGGTGGGAGCACAAGCCCAGTCGATACCATGCAAGCTAGCCTCTCCCCCAATCAACTGCGCGTAGCTACGCTGCTGCATGCACACTGCCATCAGGCGCAATGCCCAAAGTTGAGCCAGTGTCCTGTAGGTGTGCTGCCACGTTCTGGCGGGATGGGAAGTCTCATGCCTGGTCGATAGCTCAGTGGCGTCTGGGGGTTTCCAGGGGGTCGTTGTTCCGAGACCAAAGGAGTCGCCCATAAACTTAAGACGAGAGCCTCGTGGCTTTGCATTTGCGATCGCATTTGCGTTCTGGACTTTCTTCGGTGGACCTCATCAGACCAAGACTGGGTTTCTTCACGTTCTTGACACGCCCCCTACTGCATCCAACCTCATTATGGCCGCCCCAGGCTTCGGATTCTCGGTCGGTGACTTTATCTCGGGCATCTCCCTCGTCAAAAAGCTTATCCGCGCCTTGAACGACACGGCCGGCTCGCGCGCATCTTACCGTCAACTGATCTCGGAGCTACTGAACCTCGATGAGGCTCTCGGCCTGGTCAAAGACCTGCCTACCAATCCGGGTCAGGAAGCGCAGAAAGCCACCCTGCAGCAAATTGCCGGGAAATGCCAACTCAGCATCGAGTCCTTTCTGAACAAAAACTCCAAGTTCAAGGAGTCGTTGGGGCTGCAGCCATCAGCATCGACATGGAAGTCAAATCTGCACAAGATACAGTGGGCTTTGTGCAAGGACGATGCCGTCGATGCACTTCGAACAAAAATAGCAGCTTACACTTTGTCATTGAATCTGATTCTTGCAAACATGCAACTGTGAGTGAATTATGGCAGCGTAAAGTCCTACGTCGTCATTTGAAGCTGACGGTTAAGCCTTGTAGGTCAGCTATCAACTTACAAGGAGAGAGTCTTTCCATTCACAAAGAACTTCTGCAGTCTCTTGTAGATGGTTTGAAAGACAGCCATGTTCTAGCAAAAGAGCATCACCAGCTGTTGACCACCCAATCGGATTTGATGGTGGTCCTTTCGAGCACTGTATCTGCTCTGGCCACAGAGCAAAGAGCCGACGAGCTTCAGTCTCTAGTCCAAAAAGTCCTGGAATCAAACAAGCTGATCCTCAATCGGGTCATGGAAATTCACCCCATTAATCTCAGCATCCCACCGCAGGTTGAGTGGCAACAGCCCGTGTGTTTCGAAGACGCCCACGGGAGGCGATTTCCGGTTCATGTTGAGTTCGTCAACTCTTTTTCAGCCTTCCAGTCGGTTCTGGAAGCGAGGTTTGCGGATGTGCCCGGCTTGAAGAAGGTGAAGAGCTTGGAATATATGATGCGAGACTTGGCGTCAAAGAAAGCAATCGACCTGTCCAAACCGTGGGCGAGTAACTTTCGACCTGGCAGAAAAGTCACCATGAGCATAGTGTTCAAGCTGCCAAAGGAACCAACAAGTTCCTGCCCCGGCTGTCTAACAGAGAACCCCGACAACCCCGACAGTGGGGATTCCGATCTCCTATGGTAGGATATCCAGACCCTGTCATTCCCAGGCGCCCACCCGGGCCTTGGTACGCACGCCGTACGTATACTAGCTAACATGTTGGAATAGCTCCAATCGCGACTGCGGCATATGGTATCGGCGTGTGACCGAAGTTGACACGGTGAGACGGGGGAAGAGAAAATCTGATGGGCCACGGCAAACCCCAGCAAAAAGAAGGAAGACAGGCCAGGGTTCAGCACGAAGCCGTGGAGGATCAACCGATAGCGAAGTCGACGAGGATACAGAGGACGAGGTTCAGGACTTTCGGCGTGTCCAGATCGTGCATAAGGAAGCGCGCACCTCTGCCACCAGCACCCCTGCCATCCGCCTCCTCGACAAGTTCCATGGGAATTGGTACTGTTGCAAGTGTCGTGCTGAGAGGGGGGCTTTGCTCCTAAATCCGAACAGCCGGTACAGCACCTTTTGCGAGGACAGCCAATGCCAACAGCCAAGATGCAGCAAATGTATGGGCCCAACCGCGCATCTGCTTTCGACCCGGAGTTAGAGATGACGGATTGTGAACGCTGGTGGGGTGGGGATGGTTGTATGAAGAAGAGGACTACAAAGAGACAAAATGGATGAATGTCTCGCCGTGCTAGTAGTGCTGCCCCCGGTGGAAGCGTTGGGAGCCCGTTCCATCCGATCTGCTCTCCCTTTCCAAGAAACGTTGCTACAGCTGGGTAAGTGATTAATCCGAAGAAACTATACTGGATGATCTGGAGTCAAGTACTACCACGGGCGACGACGAAAGGTTCTTCAAGGTCGTCCAGCTATTCTTGGTATGCCCTCCTACACACCACCTAGTGGGAATCCTAGTCTAACTAAAGGTCTGCAGGCCACGCGGCAGTAACTATATACTACCTGGGAAGAAGAAAAAGGAACGCTATGTTACAAGACAGTAGCATTAGAGCCAGTGGCGAGATAAGCTATATGAATAGCAAGAATTGAAAACTATGACTTCAAACTAATTACCACATCATGCTGTATTTGCAGGAGATTAATAATTATGCATATTATCCTCTAACTTCTGTCACTAGTTGTAAGATATGTATACATATATTTATTAGTATGGCTGGTAAATCGAGTCGAAAGAGCAAGAAGCAGATCGAGTAAAATAAGCCTGAACGGAGCTGTGTCTAATAGGGGCGTGCCTCCCTGAATACTACATACGTTAATGCTTATACTTCTCGCCCTATCGTTTCTAAGTATTGCGTTACGGGGTCTATGTTCACTTTTAGGTATAAGCTACCCCGTTACTCTAACAACCTGGGCGCCCAGAAAACGTACCTAGGTACGTACAGTCAATACAAAGCGGGTTGCTAGCTGCACGGCTATCTGCATAAAGCGCAGGTACGTTTTGAAGGGCCCTGCACCTGCGTCACAACCGGCCTTTTCGTTTGTACAGCTTGGGTCATAGCTCGGGCTTTTCTCCCACGCAGTCTCTTCCTGCTCCGTGAACCTGTCTGCGAACCTCCACTATCAGGATGACTTGTTGACTTTTGGGCCTCGGGTAGGACGTCTCTTCAAACCCATTCCCGCAAAATGGGGGAAGGCAAGGTAGCTGGCGATGTTGATGGCATGGGCGTGAGGAAGCGTCCAGCCTATGACACCAATGACATCTTGGACGGCAACGACGTGGGCGCGACTCGCGATGCGAAACGACGACAGAACCTCGGGCCTGACATCGTACGGCCCCATTCGACTGTCCCACGCCCGTCGCTACCGTTTGTGCCACCGCCTACAAGCACTGCGCTAACGGCTTCAACTGCCGTGGTTTCAGGGGGTCCACAGCCAGCTTCTGGCGGCCCGCGGGACATATCAAGTGCCTTCATCAACCCTCGACGGAAACACCACTTGTCGAATGCTTCATTTTTCCCGCCTCAAGACGACGGGTTGTCCTTCACCGCTCAACAATCACCCAAGTCGGCCGTACCTTCGGTCAGATATGGCTTCAAACCGGCAAACAGAATCACTGGATTCTCTACTGCATTATGGTTCGGCAAAAGTAGCAGGAGGAACGAGAATGAGTCCGGCGACAACAGCCACGATGATGGAGACAGTACTCGAGGTGGTCGCCAACCCATGGATGCGATAGGGGGCAAGAAGGAGCAAAAGACCAGGTCTTCCGACAGCCATGACGACTTGTCTGACGACTTATCTGACGACTTATCTGACTTTGAGTCTGACTCTGAGTCTGACTTTTACGCTGGCTACGGGGAGGTCCATGACGGAGATGGCGTGAATCCTCCGAGAGGCCTATCTGCCGAAGCAAACGCTCCCGATACCAGTTCTTCCTTTGATGAAATCGCCAAGACTCCAACTGGAAAGCCGTACAACATGTTCAGAAGTAAGTGCCTTCTCACACGTGTTTTCGTTTACTGTGATATTGACACGCTTCAGACGAGGATGGTACCTTGGAACTTGAAAATGGGGCACTATTCCCGGATGGCTACCGACTGCAACATCTGGCTGACTTCCCCGGATATCGATTCATCTGCCCTGTCCGGGACTGCCGAAAGCTGTTCACCGAACGCGTAGGTGTGGTAAACCATTTCAGGGTAAGTTGGGTCTGTGTCCATTAGCCTGCATGGCCCAGATCTGACTATCTCCAGTCCGGCCATCCACGATGCCATTTTGTCGACAATCTCGACAAGGATGCGACTTTGACCGTTCACAGAACGGGGGTAACTGGACGGTCCATAGTCGTGTCTCAAAGGCCACTAGATGACAACGCTCCTGCTCTGAAACCGCCGAGTGTGCCCCGTATCGTGCTCCGACGGAAACGTGCTAAGCTCGACAGCACCGACAACATCGACATCAACGAAGCTGGATCTAATCCTACAAACCTTACTGTGACCAAAAGGGGGGCACCACCGAGTCGCTACCATTCTGAGGGAAGTACATTGGCGGAGCCCAGTACAAGAGGCTCAGCCAACACGAAGCCAGCCTGGCCCTCTCAGAGTACCGCTCGTGAGATTAGTGCAAGCGGTTCATCCAACGCAAAGCCAGCCCCATCTCAGACGACCGTTCGTGAGACCTTCACGGTTGACCCCACTGACATCAAATCCGACGTATGGACTCATATCAAGCCGTTCGTTCGGACAAGTTGGCTCGCGGTGTTCCAAAGCGAGCGTGAACGCTTGGCATTTTTACAGGCCATTACCTTACCGATGAAAAATAAGGTGGACGAGGCATGGATGCAAGGGACTAGAAGTTCTCACCAGAAGACCTACAATACACTGTTAAGCATTGTTTTCCATGTTGTTGGGGTGCGTGCTATGTGTGGCGTATGTAAGGGGCGAAGTGTGGAGCGGAGACGCAACTGTAGGGTCCTACCCCCAGAAGCCAAGGATATGCGGGAGCTGCAAGAGGTCGTCGGATCGCAGTGCGTCAACTGCTTCTTCTTTCCAACGAAAAATCGCCCTTGCGAGTTGGCGACTGCTGGAAAACCATCATCGAATGGGGTCAAGCGGAACCCTATGCCGGTTCCAATCGTGCCACTCCGACCGCAAGCAGGGGCCCCGCAGCCACATGGCCCTGCCGAGCAAGGAAGTGACGAAGTTCCAGCCCGTCGATCAGGGCTTCGCTCTGCTAGAGAACTGGACGTTGAGGTCGAAAAGCATGGTAACAGTGTGGAAGATGATGGCGTTTTGAACTCGGGTCTCGCAGGTTCACACGACGTTACTCCGGACAACGAGACTGAAAGTGCTGAAGCAACGACCGTTGCTTCCAGCTCGACATCAGACACGCCGCCACCGTCAAGCGCGGTAGTCAGCAAGGCCTTCACGCTGTTTGGAGAAATCACCCAGCTCCCCGCCCATGAGCAGAGCAAGGTCTACGAAAAGATGGTGGCGATGCTGGAGGTGGCCAGTGGAACCTCGACGACAATGAGGACAGCAGCGCCTAGGAGAGGGCATTGCAACGCATCACACCTGTCCCAGGTCACGGCAGCAGATGGATGGGAGATCGCGCCTGGCAGGTTGACTTCCCGGGGCGAGCCAGTGGCCTTCTCTACGTCTTCCCTCCGCCGCGAGGTGGTTAGTGTGGATTCGGCTCAACAGGTTACCCCTACGGAGAAGGTTCTCAACAAGCACATCACGGCACTCGACCACCTGAAGATCGAGCCCGAGGCTGACTGGGACTGTAAGTTCTCCGTGACCAAGGGCCTGGTCAAGGTGAAGATGGGGGATGTGGAGGCCAGGATGGGATATGGCGGGGTTTTCTTGGTCAAGCATGAGTGTATCATCACTAATGTCTTGCACGATGAGTCTCACGTCCAGGTGTGGTGGAAGCAACTTGATGAATAGGCAGGCTCCTTGGCTTAGTTCGAATTAGAGGCATTGTCAGGATTGCGCAAATGCCAAGACGATATGAAAGACTTTGCCCTTCACTCGTTGATCTTCCCTCAAGCAGAACTGCACGTCAACGAATCCTGCTCAGTAGTCCTGGTTATAGTCGCTACTGCTGGTGGACGTTGCCGACGTGATAGCCCTGCGCAGCGATGATGACGGCCCCTTTCGTGGCGGAGATCCGGCGCATTGGTGGTGGTGGAGGCTGTCCGGGCTGTACCGGGGCGGGAAAGTAGAGGCCACTGGCGGAGGGGACTTGAGAGTCTTGTGTACGTCCTCCCACCGTGTAAAGCTCTCCTGTCCCACCACTCCGCCCCCGGTTATCAGCTCCTGCATGTCTTCAGCTCATCCAGGGGCTTTGCAGCAATGGCCGACGCACAGCTCTCCAGAAGTGGAAGCGGTCTGCAGATATGTGCGTGAAAACTCAGGTCCGAGAATGGTGAAGTGGCATTGTGGGTGCCGGGTGAATCTCGGACGATCACTCACGGCCAGTGCATGCTCGGGATTCAGCAAAGTCAAACCGAAAGGGTCTCTGTTTCGGTAAATTATCCTATAGGAGCACTTTCCGGATGGATAGATGCTCAAAGAGACTCCAGATTTGTCATGCGCCTATTCGTTATCTTGCTGGGCATTCGCATGCTTGAACAAGCGGTATCAGAGCTGCACAGGGAGGGTTCAGATCGCCGAGCTTCTACTAAAACCGCCGTATTATCACATCCTCATACCCTCCCCACCTAAAGCCTCGTCGGCTGCAATATGCAGCATGCAGTGGGTCTCGTCGTCCGTGGAAGTGGCGGGGGCGGAGCGACACAGAACAATACAAAAAGACGTGTGACCAGATGGCACGCAAGATGATGACCTGACCTTCCTGATCCCTTACTGCACCCATGTGGTTTTGCTCAATATGATGGCAGACATGGAAACACACGAGTGCAGAGTCCCTCAGATCAACTTGCAGGACGAAGGTGCCGACTTCGTTCAAACACTTGGAAACCCGTCCCCATCAGAACACGCCGGCGCACAAGTTAGCCTCCCTGGGTTTGCATCACAAGATGGGGAGATCAATGGGAAGTCTTATAATGAGACAGACGTTGAGTAAGCCTCCGCTTGTCCGCCCCAGCCTTGACTCTCTGAACGTTGACCCAGCTGATGCAACATGAAGTGTGGTATTGGTGCCTTGTCCGGGCGCTCATCCTCACGAGACATGGACGCGCGATCCCATCACGACCATCTTCGGGAGGTCTCCTACCTCTCAGCCGATGCATGCGCATAGGACTCTGATAGCTGGCGTGCCCCTGGAACCTGCTCTGGGCAGAGATGCAAAGAAGGCACCATCATGGGCCCGGGGTGGCATTAAGAAAGAGGTCAACTCGGCTCGCGTACTGAGTTATGACCACGGTGACATTACGGACAGTAGAAATCTCAAGTCCATGGCAGATGATCTCCTTCGCCATGTCTGCGCAGTGACGGCCAGAAAAGCCACCAGGAGGCCGTTGTTCTTCATCTGCCACAGCATCGGAGGCTTGGTCGTAAAGTTGGCCCTGACAATGGCCAAACGAGACAAACAGCATCGGTCGATTGTCGAGGATTGCTACGGCGTTACTTTCTTTGCTACTCCACACCGCGGATCGAGTCACCTCTCCAACGGTGATTTCAGGACTAGAATCCAGTCACTACTTTATCTATCAAATCCCCTCACGCCCGGGCTGATGGACCAACTGAAGCTGGATCACCCGACCCTGCTTCAGATAGACGACAACTTCAAGCAACTAGCAAGTGAGCTCCAGATATGGACGTTCTATGAGACCGAGGACTCGGATTTGTCAGGAGATGGTGCAGGTGACCCAACTGATATACCATTCAAGGTACCCATCACATCAATGCGGTCCGCCATACTCAACCTGAGGCATGAGAAAGTATACGCTCTACAAAGCAATCACGCCAACTGTGCATCCTTCGGTATGAAGAACGTACAAACAATGAGGATGTACTTGCGGGACCTGGCCAAGGCGATCAAGAGGGCGGAAATGCTGAGCCAAGAGACCAAGCATTGTCCTCTCAGACTGGAACAGCGAGTGAACGTCGAAGTTCACGGGTTCTACGAAACTGACGCAACACACGGCTCGCCTCTAGAGCCAAACCTTCGGCTGTTCTCCACCAAAGAACATTCACTCCAGGAGTTTTGGGAAGAAGGGCCGGACGGCCTACTGGATAGCAGGCTGAACGACGTCCAATCTGACGCAAGTAAAGATCCAGAGGATGCTCAGTTCGTTCTACAGAAAGGGAGGGCAACATCTCTGAAGCCACTGACCGAGCCCAGTACCGGGGAGCGTCAGCCAAGCAAGAAGGCAGGGAGATCCTCAGAGAGAGAGAGGAACCCAGCGGTTTCGTCTGGGATATCAAGGTCGAAGTCTGGAGGCGATCCGAAGTTGAGCGAATCGGAAGGATCTGGAGAGGCATACGAGTTACAATACATGAGTGCGGCAATAGATTCAAGCGATGGGGAATACTCACCAAGATGCCAGACACCTGCATCTCCGACAAGGGCAAACAGCCCCTCCCCAGAGCACCACTCTGGGATACAAAACGAGTTCAAAGACCGTATAAGCCGATCTACGACAGACGAGACCCTCATACCTGGACCCTCAACATCTGCTGAAACGATACGCCGTCCTTCGGCTCCCCGTCGCCAGTCGAGTCACCAAGCCTCTCACCTGCAGCTGCCAGGTGGAACAGCAGTCCCCCATATAAGAGAGCGGCGCGAAAGCGAGCCCACCTCGAGGAAAGACACGCGGAGGCTTTCAAAGAAGATAAGTCCTGTCAATGCCGCGAGGAAGTTCGTCTGGATCCATGTTCCTTTCAACAATCCATTGTGGGTTAGGAAGGTATTCGACACGTTGTCCGTGAAGGAGGAGAGGAACTATCATGAGCTATTCAACTCGGAACACTGGGCTTCGCGACATACCCGCGGCCGCCACTCTCAGCACCATGCTTCCTTCTTGAAGCCGGCCTGTGGATACACACCACTAAACCACAAACGATCCCATGACGTGTCGAGTGTACACTCTGGGCCAAGGCTCGCAAGGGGTGACAGTATGTCTCTGAAGCAACAGGGACAGGGCTGCCTCTATTTATACTTCCCCTTCCTGCACTTCGACACGTACAGAACCCTGATCAAACGGCGAGACATGATCAAGAGACGGATGCTCCAGGGGCGGACGAGGCCTGTGCCACCTGATGTTGCCTCTAAGGATACTTTGAAGGAGTTGCAAGTAATCTGGGAGTATCTCGGACATGACCCACCTATCAACTGTCGTCGAACCCTGGATCAGTACCGATATCCCTCTCTTCATGACACAAGAGCCAGAGATGATGATCAGATGCTGTACAAGATGACGAAAGAGAAAGTACAATCCAGTGACACTGGACAAGAGAATGTCTCGCGTCCGGTGTCCAGGGGCGATTGCAGGGCCTACACGCAATGGGATGATGACGAGGCTCTTGGCGACGAGAAAGAAGACGATCACCAAGACATGGAACCTGACAGCGAGTTCGTGGACTCGGATGCGGACTTGGACCTGAATGATGGCATCCTGAATGGCAACGTCTTGATGGTCGACCAACTGTGGCTGTGGGTGATTGACACAAGTAAGCCATCACCTAATCCTATTCTCTTCCGCTGTGCTAATACGACCCAACAGCAAGTCTCATCACCTTTTTCCCTTCAAGAGAGGGCAACCCAATGGAGGGGCCACTGTACCAGCAAGCGGACCTTCGCGATAGCATCTTTAACGAGGTCAATGCTGACCTGACCAGACGGTGCGAGAGCGCTCTCGACCTGGCAGCACTGGCTGTACTACACGCAGTGTCAGTGCTTATAGATCGGTCATCCCATCCCAACCTCGAGATCTTTCGCATTTTCGAGGAAGCTGTAAGCATTCTCACGGAGAAGATGACTTCATCCCTCAAGCGCTTTCGATCCCTGGGGTACAAGGACAAGTACGGTGCCGACGAGGATGCCGATCTCAAGACGTCCTCAATCCGTGCACGGCACAAAAGAGAGGACGAAAGGGCCGAGAGGGAGAACAGGGACAATACCTCTGCGCTTCTGGAACTCCGCGACATCGAGGATGAGCTGTCCACGCTAAAACACCTCTTCGAGGAGCAGGAGGAGCAGATCAACATGATGCTCACGATATACAGCAACTACGGCAGTCTCGATGCCAATTCTTCTAATCAAAACCTCCTGGGTCGGTCCTACCCGGTCAGCGGCAGCATTGACAGCAACCGCACATCCGCTCCGCCGCCCACGCCGTCGTCACTCACCAACAACGGGAGGACGTTCCTCAACGAAGCCCTCGCGAAGCTCAAGTCATACAGGACGCAGGCCGAGGACATGATCAAGCGCGTCGAGACGACCCGGCACGACTTTGACAAGCTGCTCGAGATGATCCAGAGGCAGGCCCAGATAGACGAGGTGCGCCTGTCCCGTCAACAGGCCGATCTCGCCAGCGCGCAGAACCGCTCCGTCATGATCTTTACCATCTTCACCGTCCTGTTCCTCCCCCTGTCCTTCTTCACCAGCCTTTTCGGCATGAACACCTTCGAGTGGGGAGGCAGCGGCAACCTCCCCCTGCGCACGATCGGGTCGATCGCCCTGCCGGCATCAGTCTTCCTCATCATCGTCACGCTGGTGGCCGCCTGGAGCATCTCGGTGCGCAAGGCCTTCAAGAACCTGAAGAGGGGCGCGCGGAGGTTCAGGGAGCAGGCGAGGCGGTGGTGTAAGAGGCAGGTCCTCGCGCTGGTGTATGACGACGACGGCAGGCCGCGGGCGAGGATCGGCCGGCGGAGGGGGGAGGTGCTGGAGGGGAAGAGGCAGAGGCAGAGGCAGAGGCACAGGAGGAGGATCAGTAGGGAGATGACGGTGCAGGATCTGGACTTCTGGGAGCGGCACCGGGAGGAGAGGGAGATGCAGTACGAGATACCGCTGCGGAACCGCCGCGGGACTGGGAGGTCGAGTACGATAAGGGGGAAGGCGAAGGTCAGGAAGGAGAGGAAGTAGGTAGCTTTTTTTGATAGGGGACGCCACTCTTGCGTCTAGTCCTCACTCATGCTTGAGGGAACCTACCTAAGTATCTTCCCCAAGGTCACAGGCCTTTGCCCATCTGGGGCGTTGTCCTTGGTACCCCTGATTTCAACATGGGGGTGGGGATCAAATAATATCTGAGGCACTAGCACGCCAGGTTTCAACTCCAATTTGAAATACCTATTCAGTCAATTCTCACAATCAGTTGTACTGTACTTGTCGGGTCCGATGTCCTGCTTCCCAGCCGGTCCCGAAATGGATTGGGTGCAGTCTACCTCGCATAGTGCACGCATTCGTATTCGTATAAGATCCCAGTCGCTCCTCTGGTCGACGTATTCGGGTTTGACTTACACGAGAACGACAAGCAACTCAGTATTCGGATTGATCCTACAATATTAGTGATATTTAAACATACAATAGTCCATCAGTGTAGTAAATGTTTCTACCTGCAATAAAGCATACCAACTCCAACTCGACTCGTCACGCCAAACAGAACCTCCCCTGGATCACACAACAGCCAGCTCCCAGACAAAATAGAATATCCCAAATATCACCATATCCTCCCTCATCAAAATGGCACCGGGACAAGAAATGGCCCTTGCGAGGGATATGACCTTCGAGAATATCATGCACAAGAAGACGGCCACAACCCATGAGGGCTTCTCGGCAATGCTCAACAAGGACAAGGAGGCCCAACGGGCAGCAGTGGCCGAGTACTTCCAACACTGGGACAACAAGGAGGCAAAGAATGAGACAGAAGCAGACAGAGAAGTCAGTCCATCCTGCCGTCACTCACTCAACTCTTGCTCAATCACAACCTCCCCGCCCCTCCACACATCCAACACCAAGAAACAAACAAACAGAGGCATACTAACCCGACCCCATTCCCTCCTCCAGGCACGAACCAAAGACTACGCCTCCCTAACCAGGCAATACTACAACCTAGCAACAGACTTCTACGAGTACGGCTGGAGCCAATCCTTCCACTTCTGCCGGTTCGGCGCCCGCGAGGCCTTCAGCGCCGCCATCGCCCGCCACGAGCACTACCTCGCGCACAGCATCGGCATCCGGCGGCACCACGACGTCCTCGACGTGGGCTGCGGCGTCGGCGGGCCGGCGCGCGAGATCGCCAGGTTCACGGGCGCCCACGTCACGGGCATCACCATCAACGAGTACCAGGTGCAGCGCGCGGCGCGGTACGCCGAGCAGGACGGGCTCGCAGGGCGGTGCCGGTTCGTGCAGGGGGACTTTATGGCGCTGCCGTTTGACGAGGGGAGCTTTGATGCCGTGTATGCCATCGAGGCGACGGTGCACGCGCCTAGTCTGGAGGGTGTGTATAGCCAGATCTATCGGGTGTTGAAGCCCGGGGGTGTGTTTGGGGTGTATGAGTGGGTCATGACGGATAAGTACGACAACGAGAACATGTACCACCGCAAGATCCGCCTCGACATCGAGCAGGGCGATGGGATAGCCAACATGGTGAAGGCCGAGGACGCCCTGGCCGCGATCAAGGCGGCCGGCTTCGAGCTGCTCGAGGCCGAGGACCTTGCCGGACGTTTCCAGGAGGGCGTCGAGGGGTCGGATCCGGCGCCTTGGTACTGGCCTCTTGACGGCAGCGGGTGGCGTCACGCCAACACCCTTGGCGATCTGCTCGGGACGTTCAGGATGACGCGGTGGGGCAGATGGGCGGCGCACAACTTCATGGCGGCTCTGGAGGCGGTGAGGTTGGCGCCGCCGGGGACGAAGAAGACGGGGGACAGCCTGTCGAAGGCGGCCGAGGCGTTGGTTCTGGGTGGGAAGGAGGGGCTGTTCACGCCTATGTTTTTGATGGTGGCCAGGAAACCACTTGAAGCCAAGGAGACGTTGATATAACGTGTTGCAGTGTCGGCCAAAGTAGTCTGGGTTTCTTTCAAAGGCCAGGAGCCAGGAGTGGTTTCGGGTAACAGCAAAAGCTGTAGACCTAGACCAGTTAGTAGTATATATATATATGTAAATGTCACATGTCGATAGTTACTCTCTGTCGCAATGCCGAAGTGAAGTTTCGCGTTCGTACCTGGAATCGTCGTTGGTTGCCGCATTGGTCACAGAATATGTAACCACTCTTAGACAAGCTAGTAGGAGCTCATGCTGCATAACGCAGATATGGTTCATTCTCTAGCTAATCAACGCTCCTCTTGTACCGGACGAATGTTGTTTCCCGGTGGGTATCGATGCTCCTGTTCCTCCCTCGAAGAGAATTCCCCTGCCCATGGGGAAAGGGGTGCACATTGAATAGATGTGCAAAACGCCCTGTTCCCCCAATTTCCTTCACAAAGCCCAGCTCCCTAGTTGGGTTCAACTGCGCGCACGCGCGTGTGTGTACTCAGTACCATGGTGTTAGCGAGTAATCTGGAGAAATGACCCCGATCACTTGAAGAGCCGTCGTCCACCAGTCCTGACCCCGAACCTCTCCACACCACTGCTCTGCTGGGCATGCCACAGACCCAGGCTGCCAACGTTCCCCCCCTCAGCACTGGTCTTGTACCGTCTCCAAGCCTCGCGCACGTGGTCGGGACGGAGAGCACCCCTGGGAGGCTCCTTGGGTTTGGCCTTTGGGTGAGTAGCCCTTGGGCGGCCCTCCTCGGCTCCTTCCCAGTGCTCGTCTCCCTCGTATGGCCATGGTGGGTGGATCACGCCCTCTTCGGCCTGTGGCTCGTTCGTCTTTGCGACCCATTCTGACCTGACCCTGCAGGACTCCTCGATGATATCACCAACGAAGACCTTTGCCACCGACTGCATTGCCTTGTAGACATTGGCCGGGACGGATTGCGAGACGGCAGCGTTGACAATCTATAGCAAAGCAGTCAGCGTCAGTTCCAGGTGCTACAAATATAGCAATTTCAACATGAAGGATAAGGAGGGGAGACTCACCCTTTTGACAACGCTCTCCGTCAGTTTGGCAGCGTGCCACATTTCGTATCTCTCGGCCTGATCCTTGTCCATCTGCTGGACCAGCATGAATCGTAACCTCTTCTCCTCCTCGCGCTCCTCCCTACTCCTCTCAAACTGGGCAACTCCCATCTTCGTCTTGATGTCCTTGTCATCCTCCTCCTCATCGTCCCCGCCGTCCTCCCCGACAGCGCTCTGGGCCCCCCTCCCAGCACCACTCCTACCACTCGCGACAGTCCCTGCCCGGCCCCCGACAAGACTCGGCGTGCCTTCCTTCTCAGCCGCCTCGCGTGCCTTCTCGGCCTTGCTCTTGCGGCCGCGCTTCTTCTTAACAGGGGCGGCGCTGACGGACACGGCGGAGCCCGAGACGATGCTAGCGTTGTCGTTGTCGAAGCCCACGCTGGGGGAGCGGGCGCCGAAGGCTGACTCGTCGGGCGGGAAGGAGGTTTGTCGGAGGGGGTGGGCTGAGCCGGTGGAGGCGATGGACATGGTGGAGGGTTTCCTGCGCTTCAGGGAGGGGGCGGGGCCACCATCGACTGAGCCGCGCTTCTTGTTTGAGTTTGTTCCATTGGAGAGGGTGTTTAGGGATGGTAGTTGGCTGTGAGATGGGTAGGGAGGCGAGTGCGCGGGAGGGGAGGTTTGGCTCTGGTATGGTGGTGAACTCATTGTGTCGATGCGGTCGGCGATGTTGAGTACGGGACAAGGTGGTGGTTTCTTTCTGTATTGTGACCTTTTGTTTGGTCACGCAGAACGGTATCTGGGTTGAGTTTAGTTAAGGACGTGAATTGCAAGACTGCAAGCGCAGTCGCGAACCAAACAAATTGTTGATGATGATGATTGCTTGTTCTGGAGACGCAGTGGTGTATCAGTTGTAGTGTTGCTTGTTTGAAGTCGGAGTTTCCGCCAAGCCGACAATACAAACGGAGCCGATGTCTACCAAGTAAACTGGAAACTATACGGAGTATACGGATTACCGTTTCAATGTTTCTGCCGTTACAACAGCACTACGGGAACGGAGAACTAAGGGAGCTCGGGCCACTACACGATAAGATAACTAGACACACCCTGATACCCTGACAGGCCTGATACCCTGGACTGATACCCTGTGGTACCAGGGCAAGTTCAGGGTACCAGTAGTTGACCCCAACACTCTACCCCACCTAAGCTGGTTACTTTGCTGGGGTAGTTCTGGTAGTCTGGTAGTCTAAAATACCCAAAATACCCTGATGATTATAGCGGCATAAGCAGCTAAAACAGCTAAAACAGCTAAAACAGCCCCACGGCAGCCCGCCCAGAAGTGGCACACTGAATTCGAACATTGTGTGTGGTATTGGAGAGAGTCATCAGACGAGGTTTAGAGTTCAGAGTCAGAACTCTCTTCTTTTTCCCATAAGAAAAACTTCATGACAAGTCCAATCCTTCGGTCCTCCTCTTCTTGTCAGCTGCATCGGAGGCCGAATAAACCAATTCCTTTGGTCTACCTATATACCAAGTGCACCTACGTACATACTTTCTTTCCTTTACTCTTCTTCAATTGATCCCCTCCAAAAGTGTCTGTCACCACCCCTCCATAAATATTCCTAAATATCCCTACCGACCTCATCTCACCCCACAGCGCAGATCTTTGTGCTTGAATCCGCTTTACTCGACCACCAACACATGATTCACGCGAAACCTCCTTCGATTACTTCGAGCCGCAACCCCTCCATTGTATTCTATAAACTCTACTAGAGCAACGAGCCCCCCGTAAGTGTCACATATCGACAACGACAAGGGCAACAAAATGGACGCAGCCAGCACATCAAGCCTATCCTCCAGCGGGAGGCGCAAGAGGCACCACTCAGGCGAGGAGAGATCCAGCAGCAAGAAGCGCAGCAAGCAACAACAAAACGGCGACGATGCCCACGCCCACGGACGAAGGGACAGCCTGAGCGCCCCTGCCCGCGACCCGCGCGACATCCCCGAGAAGCCCAAGAAGAAGTCGAGCAAGAAGTCCAGGAGGAACAACAACAACGACAACGACAAGGCCACCGCTGCCGCCGCCGCCGCCGCCGCCGCCGTCACCGTCACGACGCCCACCCCGACGACCGGCACGGCAACGCGCTCGCCCACGCCCGTCGTCGACTTCGACGGGCTGTCGCGCCCCACCGTCGGCACGCGCGAGCGCCTCGAGGAGACCAAGGAGCAGGCGGACAAGAGGCTGGCGCGCATGTGCGGCGCCGTGCGGACCATCCTCGAGTGCGTGGGCGAGGACGCCGACAGGGAGGGGCTGCTGGCCACGCCCGAGCGGTACGCCAAGGCCATGCTGTTCTTCACCAAGGGGTACCAGCAGAACGTGGGGGATATCGTCAATGGGGCCATCTTCGAGGAGGGCCACAACGAGATGGTCATCGTCAAGGACATTGAGGTCTTTAGCATGTGTGAGCATCATTTGGTGCCGTTCACGGGAAAGGTGAGTCGAAAACTGGACTAAATTGGGTATCCATGCCCATACTTCCTACAATTCAAATGCTGACGGGGGTTTTCCCTTTTTCGCAGATGCACATTGGCTACATCCCCAACCAGTCCGTCATCGGGATATCGAAGCTGCCCCGGATCGCCGAGATGTTCGCCCGCAGGCTGCAGATACAAGAGCGACTGACCAAGGAGGTGGCCAACGCCATCATGGAGGTCCTCAAGCCCCAGGGCGTGGCCGTCGTCATGGAGTCGAGCCACCTGTGCATGGTCATGAGGGGTGTCGAGAAGACGAGCACGAGCACCATCACGAGCTGTGTCCTGGGCTGCTTCGAGCGCAAGGAGAAGACGAGGAACGAGTTCCTGAACCTCATCAGTGTCAACCGGAGGTAAAGCGACAGACCGAGGCAGGAAGGATGTGTGGTGTTGTTGATGACCTCTGAAAGAAGGAGGTTGTCGAATGATCAACTCATTAGAAGGAGCGGCAACGCCCAAGACAAGAAGCTCGCTCTTCATCATCATCGAGCAAGCAAATTTTGGTTTTTGCATATCGTTTGGCGTTATTTGGGGGGCAAACCCGGCAAAGGGGCGAGGCTATAAAAGGCGCATCATATAGGCATTCATCATGCCCGCCCGTGATATTATTCAACATGGAAAGGAACGCAAGCGAGGGTAGGGGGAAAAAGGAATTGGGAAGGGAGGTTGGCTGGCTGGCTGATTCAACAAAGGCGTTTTGTGTGGGCTCAACTCCTTCGAAGTTATTATATATATATATATACATACATCAGGAAGATAGATAAGATGTGGAAATAAACAGCCGATTCATCCTCGGCCACAATAGAATTCCATATATAAATTAACCCTTTGAAACTCCTGTCCATGCTGAAATTGCAAATGCGACCAACCCTCTATTCCCCTTCACCCTCTTTCTGATGCATTCCGTCCTAGGACACCTTCCTGACCTCCGCCCCCTTATCCCCCCTCTCCACCTCATCAACCCTCGGCCCAACAACCCCCCAGATATCCTCCGCAACCTCCTCCACACTCCTCCCGGCATCAACAACCACAAGATCCTCACTCTCCTCCCCGAACCGGACCCCATCCACAACAACCCCCTCCTTCAGCCCCCAGAACAGGCTCCTCACCCTCCTCTGCATCGCCCCCGTCTCGTACCTCTCCTCCCCGAACCCGCCCCTCTCGGCCGCCTTGTCCTCGCTCAGGTCCAGGAACACCACCATGTCGGGCCGCGGCAGCCCCACCTCGGGGGACCGCGCCCAGGGCAGCGTGAGGGACGGGTTGTCCTTGGCCGCGCTGTAGACCATGCCCGAGTAGTAGTACCGGTCGCAGACGATGGTGGTTCCCCCCTCGAGGAGGGCCGAGATGGCCGGGGCGGCCTCCCACCTGTTGGCGGTGAAGAGGAGGTGGATGGACTGGTCCGGGAGGGTGGTGGAGGAGGAGAGGTATTGGTTTATTATCTGGCCTGTGGGTGTTGTTCGGTCTTTGTGGTGGGTGGGTGGGTGTTAGCACTGCTTTGTTTGGTGATAGGGTTATGGGGATGTGGGAGTGGTAGGGACAGAGGGGGAGGGAGGGATGGAGCTGGATTCCCAGTCAGGGGTTAGGTTGAGTTTATCATCAAGCATATGCCTGCCCCCTTGTGCATTCGGGTCCGAGGATGTTTCATAGATACTTCTGTGAACCCCCGTACTCAGCCCTCATCATAACAACGATCGGTCACTCGACCAAGCCGCAGCGCAAGTAGTTACCCATCCGGCTCTCATCTCACCTTCTCCCTTCTCATCCATCCCCTACCGATAGAACAATAACCCCAGATCCCAATCTCATAATGCACTCTCCCCGTCTCATAGTCCCACCCACATCCGGTCCTCACTCTCAACCTCAGATCGAAACCCACAGAACAAACCAAAAACAGAAGAAAACAAGAAATGGCAAAAACTCACCAGGAAACCTCATCAAACTAACCCCCCTCCCCGCCTCAACAAGCCTCGACTGCAGGAGCTTCACCTGCGTGGTCTTGCCACTCCTGTCCAGGCCCTCGAGCACGATAAAAGCGCCCCTCCCCTTTCCCTTCCCCGACGGCTGTGCCTGAGCCTGTGCCCCTGTCGTCGTCGCTGAGGCGGTAGAGTCGGCAGTGGCGTCCCCGACGGTGGTGAGGACGGGTGTGGCAGCTGCCGCGGCGGTGCGGTTGATCTCGGCCACGGCTGCTGCCAGGTCGTGGTTGTTCTCGGTTGGTTCGGACATTGTTTGGGTGTATCTGTGTTGTGTGTAGTGCTGTGTAGTGTGGTGCTGTGTTGTGCTGTATATATCCCCTTCCTTCCTTACTTTTACTATACCGCCTGCGCAACAACACTTAAAAAAGAATGAGGTTTATATATGGCAAGGAAGATGCAAGAACACGACCAAAATCAAGAACAGGAAAATAATATGTAAGAAAGACTGGTTTGTTGCGTATGAGTGACTGAATAGTGTGCCCATGTGATTGATGATGGGTGCGTGGGTCTCGCAGATCACATCTCATTGATCTTTATCAATTCGAAATCCAACGACGTTTTCCAGCAGGCAGATGCCAGGGTTCCAAGGGTTCCAAGCTGCAAGGGTTCCATTTGTTCGCTGCCCACCCGTTAAATCCGGGTTTTGCGGGGGTGGATAACCCTTTGCCACAGAAGGCCCAGCAAGGGGTTCCACTGGTCTGGGGGTGTGCTGCTGCTCTCGTATATGTAAGCTTCACCGAACAATTCCATGGTCCACAAAATCTCGCTCCTAACGTATGCATGTGTCTGCTTCAAAACCGAGGCGAGTTGAACGCCTAATTGGGCCATATTGACTCCAATGTTCTTATTGCAGCTTGCTTTAGGGAGGGGGGGAGGAACCGTAGTACATATGCTCCCTAATCCCTAACCCCTAGCCCTTGCTTTTCCACCCTCATACTGTTTCTAGCAATATACAGAAGCGATAATATCAAAGTCCATTTGAACAGAGGATAAATTAATGTCCAGAAATACGAGTCGTGTTGTTAACGGCTACCGTCTTCATCAAAGGATCGTACTGTATGTAAGAAACGTGCGCACGCATACCAACCCACTGAGGACTCTTCTGGATGGAACGCCATACCAGTTCCTTCGGGCGTACGCATGTACGTAACTTGAGACTGTCCTGTCACGACCACTGTTACTCTGACCGACCAAACCGATGTTCCACTCCAGTAAAGCAAGTTGCCGAAAACCCACAATTACACGCTGTAAATATCAAACAAAAACAAACCATAGACTCCTGTCGTCCCTTGCCTTTCCCCTATCCTGGCTTTAACGAAATCAAGACAATTGCAAAGTTTTGTATCAAACACAGCAAAGAAAAAGAAGAGAGAAAAAGAGGACAATCACAGCTCTTCAACAAAATCCTCTCCTTCCTCAGAAGCAGGCGACGCAGGCATTGGGCTCGGTGATCTCGCACCGTCTCCCTCCTCCTTGGCACTCGAGCTCTCCCAGAGCTCAAAGCTCTCGCCTGTTCCCTCCACAGGCTCAAGTGTAGGCAACTTCGCCGGCTCGGTCGGTTGCTCTGGCTCGCTAGACTCGCTAGGCTCTTCCACGCTGGGCGTGGTGTCCACCTCTAGATCTGAGGCGGACTCACAATGAACCAGGGAGCTGCGCTCTCGTTGTGGTGGCTGCTGGGGCTCTTCTGACTGCTCGCCATCCAAGACCGTTCCGTCATCATCATCACCAGGCACAATGATCACCGAGGTGGGATCACAACCCTCAGCGTAGAATTCCTCAACGTTCAGATCTCCCAGGGCAACACGGGGCTTCTCGTACTCCATTCCACCTTCGCTCGTCGTGGTGGCTCTCCGGACCGAGGTTTGAGACACGTCGTCTGCGGGTGGGACGTTCTCCTTGCCTCGTCCCTCGGCCTTCTCCCGTCGTAGCTTCTGCGCGCACTCCTCATCGCTGCTGATATCAAGCAAGCAGGTGCTATGTTGCAGAAGGTTGGTCATCTCTTGCTCGGGCGTATCCTCGTGGATGTCGAAAAACCATGAAGACTTAAGACTCGAGGCAGAGTCATAGAGGCCATCTGCGATGGATGACGATGACGACGACGATGAGGAGGTCTTCTTAACGGAAGATGATGAACGCGCAGCATAGCTCGGCACTGTACCCTTGATAGCAGCGTCGAGAGAGAATGGAGCAGGGCTGAGGTTGAACGAAGGCGGGTCAACTCGGGGAAAGGCCCCGTTCCGGCGGCGGTTGAGGATGCCGATGCGCTTGTTGCCACGGGTAGGCGAGCGACCTGCTGGCGCTGACTTGGGGGTGCTGGAGACTCGGGATGCACTGCTGACAAGCTTCTTCGCGGGTGACTTTGGTTTCAGGATGGATCGTGGGCGGGAGGTTGCTTCTTTGACAGGGCTGCTGGATAGTGGGCCTGAGAGTCCATTCTTGCTGCTAGGAATAGCAGGGGTGGAAATGGACTTGGTGAGGATAAAGGAGGGAGGCTTGAAGAAGTCCTTGCTATAGCCGTCGGAGGAGCTGGCCTTGGATCGCTTGGAGAAGAGGAAAGCTGGGTCGACGTTCTCGAAATCACCGACGTCAAGGACGTCAGCGACTTTCCGCTTGCCAGGTGACGAGAATGGAATAGCTGCAATCTGGTCAGTATTGGATTGCCTATTGAGAGGGTTTGCTTCGATTGAACATGGGTCACTCGGCGTGCATGAACCTAGTATGAAAAACTAAGAGATGAAACTTACATGCTTGCTTATTCCTGGTGCTCGTGAGGCCCTGCAGTCGAGACCCGTCAAGGGGCGCGAACGGCTGGCGAGTGACGGCGGCCATTCTGTCGCAAGGGTGGAGCTAGGACACGGGGCAGACAAACAAACACAGTCGAACACGTTCGGATTCGAAGGCGACCCGATGCACGATAGGATGGGAATGTGAATGAAACCGATTGCTCAGAGGGTCGAACTGCAGACTGCACAGACTGCAGATGGCCTTGAACCTGACAGGTCTGGTGATTTGAGGGGTTTGCTTGTGCTTGCTCCTGGTCAATGGCGCGTTGCCTGTCTGTGTGGAGTTTCAAGTTTGTCCTGCCGGTGGAAGATCAACTCGACCGCGATTGTGGGCCCACGCACTGGACCTTTTGGAACGTCGTCTGAAGATGTTACAGAGGTCTAGTCGAAATGGACTTGCTTCAATAAAGAGATCGAGGAAAGAGGGAAGAAGAGGGGAAAGAGCTTGAGAGCAAAAGGGGCAAAAGGTGTGGGAGGATATTGTCTTATTACACCAAGTTGTTGGCGTGCGGCTTGCCGTGTGGTACTTCGGGAAAGATAGGTCGATCGGCGCGAGGTGACTGGAGAGGTCTCAGATGGGAAGGGGGGGTGGCCGAAGTCGACAAGGCCAGGTACTGTACGGTGCGGGCTGACGGGCTAATGCTTGATGCTTAAATGCGCCGGTATCAAGACGGTATGCGATAGGCCGTACACAGGCGGTAGTGCTCTGCAGTAGTCTTGTCGATTGGTGTGTGGTGTTCGACCAGTGGTGGTGTGTTCCTCGTTTCTCCCACTCTGCTGAGACGTCTGTTGGATGGACAAAAGTTGAGGGCCTGATACGAATAGGCAAGGTGGTATTTCTGTTTCTGGTCTGTATAGTGACGCGATATTAGACCAGTATGTTCCCTTGTCGTCGGGGGTTCGAGAAGTTCGGTTGAGGGATCAAATGGATGCTTTGTGACGCGGCGCCCAGTAATGAATACGATGCGCGTTGAAGGGTTGATGCTCGGTGGAGGGAAGCCGGGGGGGAGGGGGAGAAGACGAGGGGTTTGAGGCGAGGTAAAGACGAAAAGGGAAGATGGAAGTGAGGATGATTGTTCATTGGATTGAAAGATGAGATGTCGTTCCAATCTTGGGACAGGAAAAAGAATCTTGGTATCCTGGAACAAGCTGACAAGCCAGCAGCAGCTTGGGTGGGGAAAGATGGGTACACAGTAGCAGCTGCCATCAGCAGAACTGCAGGATGGATGCAGACAGACGGACGGACAGACAGACAGACAGACAGACAGACAGACAGACAGACAGACAGACAGACAGACAGACAGACAGACAGATGTACATACCACGACTGTAACAAGGGTCCAAGAACCAGTTGACCACTAACAGTGCTTGAATACGACGGGGGAACCAACCAAGATGGGTTGGGTTGGATAGATTCCGTGGGGTTGAATGGATGGTGGCAAGGATGAGATTGAAAGTAGGGAGGGCAATCAATCAATCAATCAATCCTGGGGAACACTTTAAGCTCGAGGTTTTGACGCGACTTTTCGCGGCAGAAGTGGTTCGATTGATGGCGTAAAGTTAGAGTGGAAATTGGCCGTTCAGTCTTGGTTGTTGAAGCTGCAGTGGACGAGAAAAGTGCCTGATGAAACTGCCTGTCAGACAAACCGAAGTGCAGTAAGTACCTAGGTAGTGCAGTAGTGCAGCAGTACGTCCAAATGTGCAGGATTGGCACTAAAAGATGCAGGAGACAATGAGACAATTAAACAATGCAGGGAGGAAAGACGCCCAAAGAAGCCAAGTTCTGGCCCTAGGTTTGGCGGCCGGGCGGTTAAGTAAGTACTAACTGTAAGGGAGAGAGAAGAAAAGGTGCAGAGAAGTGTGCAGAGAAGTGTGCAGAAAGACAGAGGACAGTTTCCGGATTGATCAACTCAAGCTGTAACTGTCGATGTCTTGGACACTTTGGGATGCCTGCTTGCTTGCTTCTTCTGCCTCTTTCGCCTCTTCTGCCTCTTCTTCTTGTTCTTCCGTGTTCTTCTGTCGACAGGGTGGGTGTCTCGATGGCTAGGATGTCGGAGATTGAATGCGGGATAACAGGATGACAGCTGCAGGATGGATAGATAGATGGATGGATGTATGGATAGATGGATAGATGGGTTGGATGGCTGTTTCGATAGTCTGGATATGTGTGAGATGAGTTTCAAGGTTTAGTTGACCAAGTTGGCAGTTGGAAGACTGTTGCATTTCCAGGCACAGACAGACAGACAGACAGACACACTTACTCACTCATTCAGCACACGATACGATTGAAGGGGGGCTGGCTGCATGTCTGTCCTGGCGGGGGCCATTACGGCATCGGATGGATGCCCTTCTTTTTTTTTCTTTAAGTGGTTTTATCCCTGACACGCCAATCATCACGTCTCTTTACCCCCTTGACACGGTCAGAAAGTGGGCAGTCGCGAGGCATCGCGTCAGGAAACGGGCGGGTTCGTGCCACCGTGACTTCCGACTTTAAGTGGCTGCTTCCCACCCATTTCACACTCATATTGAGTCTGGATGCGTCTACGCGTCTACACAGTACGCCTGGGCAGACTCCATACTTGAGTACTTTAATTGATTTGGATACGTCATCCCCGTCGTATCTCTTTTTTGTCTGAATTGAGTTTAAAGGGACCCTGTCAGCCTACCTAGGTATATGAATTGATATCAGGAAATGTAGTACAAATTGATCCCACAACTGAGATGATGATTAAACCCTTAGCTTGACCGCCGTCTCGGTTTCGTTTACGCCTAGGTAAATGCGAAGTACTTAGTAGATTAGCTTGGGTTCCAATTGAGGTTTTCAATGGTCAGATCATGAGGACCGTTACGCCTCAGGGACTTTAGGGGACCACCGTGCCGCTGTGTCGGGTTGTTGGCTCTGGTGGCTTTGGTGACAGGGCTTGATTACCACGTCAGCTACGGACGGACTACGGACTGTACTGCTACACCGGCGTCACCGGCTCTCTTGCCCTCCAGCTGCCACTACTGTTGCTATGTACCAATGTGGCATTGACTCTCAATTGGATCGATCTGGTTGCCTTTTCCACCGCCATGAGATGCAGAGACGCAATTCTCTAATCAATAAAGGAGCATGGAAACAGAAAGCTTCCAGCACCCCCAACTGCTCACCCCTTCTCCCCTCGAAATCTGAATGTCAGTGGTAATACAAGTCTTCGAACAAGTTCACCAAATCAACAAAGTCCTTCACAGAATTTCAAAGAGCTTTCGAAAATTGCACCGTGTGCCAAACCCGCCATGGCGCCCAACAAGGTCGAAGTCATTGGCGGCCCAGGCAACTTCTGGCTCTACTTAAAGGTAATGGTTGGGACCTTACTCACCCTGCCACTCCAGACTCACCACTCATACATCCACGCCTTCCACTCGAAACGACAACCGGCAGAGTCGCGATTGACCCTGCAAAGACTGCGCTGGTGGTAATTGACCTGCAGAATTACTTCCTGTCGCCAGCCCTCGGGCGGCCTAGAGACGCAGTAGGAACGAGAGTGGTCAACAAACTCGTGGACGACGTCATCCCGGCTTGTAGAAGGGCCGGTATCCCCATTGTGTGGCTGAACTGGGGCTTGACAGACCACGACATCGAAACAATGCCACAGACAATCGTAAAAGGCTTCGCGGCCGATACTAATTTTGTCGCTGGCGAAAAGCGAATCGGCCCTTTGGGGACAGACATCGGCCCTCTGACATTGGAGGATGGACTCTTTATCGAGGGTGGTCGAATTTTGATGAAAGGCGAATGGAATGCCGCCCTGTACCATCCTCTGGTTGAAAAGGCGGACGCGGGTCAGGACATATGGATCTACAAGAATCGCCTGTCAGGGTTCTGGGGAGGAACCACGGTTGAAGAGGCTTTGCATGCCCGCGGAATCAGAATTCTGCTGTTCTCTGGAGCAAATACTGACCAGTGTGTCGGTGGCAGCATTCAAGACGCCTTCACGAGAGGGTGGGACTGTCTCATGCTCAGTGATGCATGTGCGACGACGAGCCCTGACTATGCCACCAAGATGATTGAGTATAATGCTGCCGGTGGATGGGGCTTCCTCCTGAGTACTGAACAATTTGCGGAAGGGGTGCAGAATATGCAGGCATCTGATTCCGGGTCCCAGAGTTGTTGGGGGTCTTAGCTGGATAGGGAGCATATGAGGAGTACCTAGGTATTATTTGCTCCCTTGTTTGTGTTGTGTGTCACAATTTGTTGATTTGTTGGAACATCTTACAAAGTTCACGTTAGTTATTCTTGACGACGTAAACATAGACGAGAGCCTTGGGGCTGACACCGGCTCGGGTAGGTCCTCTATTGACCATCTCAAAATCAGCCCTCAACTTGAATCGTCCTGTGGAGGATATGACCCTCTTGAAGTTGAGCACACGAAGCTTGCTAGTGTCGTTTGAGGACTGCCGGCAACTCAAGCAGTCACGTTCAGGCCTCACTGCCACCAACTTCCCGTGTGGTACCCTCCAAGGCCTCAAATCGTTGACATATCATCAAGGCTATATTAGTCGGGCACCAATAACTATGCCAGCTTGATGTCAATATATGGGACCAAAAGGGAAAGGCATCTTGATACCAGACGGGAGAGCACGACCGGACGCCTAGTCTGACGCCATCTAGAAGTGTAAATGGCCGGGCAACCCATCCTGATATTGGGCATGGGTAAATTGAGAATAAACGAATTGGCAGGAACCACAAACTTGGTCAGGGCCACGGCTTGTATGCTTGTATAAACATAGCTCTTGCTCCATATTTCCACCTCTCGTTGGATGTGGATTGTTTTTTTTTTTTTCAGACAACAGTGTCAGTTGTGTTTTCTAGATTTTAATATAACCAGATACACTTACAGTCACACTTGACCTCTCCAGACAAACCCGCGGATGATATTCCGACATATCTAGCTCCTTTCTTCTATTTCACCCTTATGCAAAAGAACACCAGCCCCAGAATAACTTCCAAGACGAGAAACAAAATGGACGAGTCACTGTCACTCTCGACTTCAGAGTCCCCACGAGTGAACCGACATCTACCCGGGTCTATCGATCTCCTTCAGCAGCCCCTAGACATCATAAGAGATATTCTGGATCATCTCGATCCAGTGTCAGCAGTTCTCCAACAACAACAACCGTGTCAATGAAGAAGCTTGCGTTACCACGTGGAAGGGCGAGCATGTTGACAAGCTCACCAAGCATTCGGCCAAGACTTTCATGAGGCGCATCTGCGCCATGACGCTCTATACCAAGGGTCACGGCGTGGTGAAGGCCATGGCCTTGACGAACGAGCAGGTTCTGAGCCTGACCAACAACGTTGACTACGCCGCCGTGGAGGCCATGTTTGGCCGGATCCCCCTCCCCGCCGAGGAGGAGCTGGAGTTGCGTTGAGTCATCCTTGGGGAATTCATCACGAAATTCACCATGAAAATAACCGATCCGCCGTCTTGTTCTGCTCGTGTTGCCTTTGCTTGTTGTTCTGGTCCTCCTATCGAGTTCTTTATGCCCCTGATAGCGTGCGAGAACGATGGACGCATAGTTGAAATTCGGTCCTGGTGTGGCAATAGCGCCCGGGAGGAGGGGGGGGGGTAATTATTTGTTAAAAAGCGATTATATATAGGGGTGGTCCTGGATAGTTCTTGGAAAACGAAAGTACTAAACACATTGCTGGTTTATAGAACGTTTCCTGCCCC
>LKEA01000018.1:311051-333942 GCA_003795315.1 Cytospora schulzeri | reverse complement strand
GATATATACTATAACTATATTCGCCCTTGCGAATCAGGCGGAATCATCTTCGTCCTTATGCAAGCCAGAGGCGCTCTTGTGCTTCTTGCTGTAATTATTCTCCTTCTTGGGCCCCTCGGCCTCCTCAGTTTCATCGGTCTCCTTTGCCACGTTGCGCGCCTTGGCCGCCTTATCTTGCTGGCTGACGGACGAGATTCATAGATCCTGATTAAAAAGGGACGGCTTCCTCTTCTTCTCGCTGCCAAAATCCGTCTCGACTTGCTCCTTGCAAAGTTTCTCTACGCATGGGGCAGTGTTGCCTTGATCGTCGACAGTGGCAAGCACCATAATCTTGGCAACATCCCACTCAAGAGCACGTCCATCGCAGCCCGCGGGCTCTATACCCGTTCTCCCGGCTTTGGGGAGAACATGCGGCCGCTAGATAAGCTGGGTAAGGAGAAGCAGGCCAAGCGAGCAAAGACTTACATATTCGGAATCACTTGTATAGCTGCAGCACTTGTGAATCTACGGGGGAAAACGTGTTTATAGCAATACGCACATGACGGCACCATTTGATTGAGTTCAGGCCAAAGAATCCATTGTCTTGATCTAAGTACACACAAGACTGGTGTCTGATATTTACAAAGAAGTTAATCCCCATCCTGGGTTCCAAAAGCCGTCCTCTTAAGCAGGAGCGTACTTGGAGAGGATGCTCTTGTAGGCCGTGTAACCCTTGCCGCTGGAGGGCTCCATGGAGTAGATGTAGTCCGCCCACCCTAGAAAACAGTTGTTAGTATACCGATCACTGACAGAAACATTGAGGGAATATCAATGCGTATAGGAAAAGACTTACAAGGACCAGCACCCCACCACAGAGCACCCAGCCAGACATCGCTGTTGTCCGTCATGTACGACAGCATACCCTCGACAGCCGTCTCGCAGTCAGCGTTGGCACCACCGGCAAACTCGCCGACAATACCAATCTTGTTGTTCTCACGCAGCCAGTTCGTCGCATCAGCAAGACGCTCGGCGCCAATGGTGGTGGACACACAGGTCTCGGAGGTTCCGGAGCCGTCGCTGTCGAGGTACTGGTGCATCTCGTAGACGAGCTTGTCGTCGACGGTGTCGGTGATGCCGCCCATGTTCTCGCTGTTGCCCGAGGTGGTCCAGGTCCAGGCGCCCGTGTACGAGGTTCCCTCGACGAAGATGTACTGGGATGTGGCACCCGCGGCGCGGACGCCGTCGACGCAGGCCTGCATGAGCTCGGCGGTCTGGGTGGCGGTGCTCATGTCGTGGGGCTCGTTGTTGCAGTCGAAGACGACGTTGGGGTTGTCGGCGAACTCGGTCGCGAGGTTGGTCCAGAAGGTCTTGAAGTCCGAGGTGGACGAGATGATGGAGCCGCCGTAGCGGGCGTAGTTGTGCGGGTCGAGCACGGCGTGCTTGCCGGCGTCGGTGACGTACTTGACCACGGTGCTGAGGCTGGCGAGGTAGTCGGCGTCGAGTGTGGCCGTCATGGTGCCCTGGGCGATGCGCTCCATGAGGAAGGGGATGCGGAACATGTTCATGCCCATGTCCATGAGCGTCTGGATGGCGGTGGTGTCCGGGAAGGTGTAGTCGGTGCCTTCAGTACCCGGGATCGCACCGGTTCCAAACTCAGCACCGGACTCGGATGCACCGAGGAAGAGGAGAGACCCCGACCCATTGGTGCTGGCGTTGTTGGTGGAGACGCTGGAGGAGGAGGAGGCAGCAGCCGCGACGCTGCTTGAGGCGGTAGAAGAAGCGACGCTCGAAGGAGCGACGGCAGAAGAGGCCACAGCAGAAGAGGCCACAACAGAAGTGGCAGCGGCCGAAGAGGCGACGCTCGATGCAGCGCTCGAGGCAGCAGCAGCGACACTGCTTGAGGCGATGGCAGAGACAACGCTCGAGGAAGTACTAGAGGCACTGGCCGGGGCAGCACTCGAAGAGACGGGCAGGGCGATGCTGGTAGCACTAGCCACGGCGACGCTGGCCAAGGAGCTGCTCGCCGACTTGCTCTTGCAGCTTCTACGCTGGGCTCCCGGAGCCGCGAGGGCAGATGCCGCGAAACCAGCCGCGAGGAGAGAAGAAGAGACACGCATAATGAATGAATGTGTGAGTTAATGAATGAACGAATGAATGAACGAATTGCTCTGAGAGAATGGAAGCTTAGGAGAATTAATGAATGCAAAGAAAAGGCCCGCCTCGATTATATTTATTAGTAAATACGCCCGGCATCAGATACCCTTGACCCCTGGCTGTCATGGTCGCTGTCAGGATTCAGGAGTGGTCTAGATCCTTCATGTTGGTAATTAAAGGTCCAAAACACCATACGGTGAATGGCGGAAAAATGTGACAGTGGCATCATAATCACTCCTACAAAATTATGAAGTCAGCGGAGGATCGCAAATGTGAGGTATTGTGGTTAAGCGTCAACTTGAAACATCGGTTGACGGGTGGATACTCATTCATAGTAGTATTCCTCGAAGGGGCACCGGATCGTTTCGAATGTCAGGGGCCACGGGGCGAGCCAACATAGATACCAACAACAACATATAAGGTTCTTGGGGGGAAAACTAGTACCATCATCTGGCAGGAAATTCACTCATGAGATTAAACTTTTGTTAATACGGGCTGTGGTCATCTGAGGCCAGCCTCAAAGCTAGTGATTATACCTTATTCTATATCCAAGTCCGTGCAGCAGACTCCCCGTCGCTGCGACGCCGATATCACAAACACCAAACACTGTTACAATGCCAAAACTAAACATAAAACCTCAGTATTCAACAATAACCAGTCAGTAGTGGATTTCAAAAGCATAATCCCGAAGGCCCAATCCATATTGTTGTGCCCGCATGGGAGAAAGTTTGTCCAGAAAAAAGCAACATTTTCCCGAACACCATCACAGTCTTCCCGTCCCAGGATCACCTGGCAATACAATACAGGAGATGCTAGTTACTGGTTTGAACAAATCTCCTTTTTGCGATACCCACCTGAAAGAAATTATCCATAGAACGATGCCTGGTTAGTGTCGAGAACATGGACAGATACGTTCCGGGTTACCCGTTAGGACTACCGAGGTATAACTAGGATTTTTCTCGTGGACGTCTATAAGTAAACAATAGGTCCTCAACGACGAACCACAGACACCATAGGAACGCCATGTTCGTACTTGGCCGGGAATAATTTGGACTTGTGATGCACAAGACAGGTGTGACAAGCACGAAGCCTGATCAAGTCTCTGTCCGTGTTACTATTGTAATGATTGATTGGAGTAATTAATTATTATACGTGACACTGTGATCTACATAAGGTTCTTATTGTGGTATTGGCCTAAAGTCTTATATTCACGGAAATATATGAGATGGATATACCCTGAGCTACATATATGTTTTCAATGGCACCAGGGAAATTTGTTGAACGGCTTACCTTTCCCCTCAATCACTTAAGCACTTCCCTATCCAAGGAAAGAAAGATATACAATTAACGAAGGATTTACAGGCGCGGAATGACCTCGAAACCCGCGGATTTGGAAGCATAGTAATTATAAAAAGTGGTATGGCCAAGGGATGAGGCCTGGGAAAACTTTGAATTAGACTCATAAAATCGAACTACGTAACGGGCATAAGCACTTCAAGTTGCAGGCTTGGTGGGGGCCACAAACAGCTTCAGCTCTTTAAATGGCTTGCGAGCCAGTGTAATGCTTGATAAACTGACAGTAGTAGCATTCAGGGCATGTGTTGCTGCCCAGGGGAATAATGATACTTCCATAATCGCTTGCCATACATATCCGGATAGCTCCTAACGTATGAAAACACTCCTTTACTACCTACTTCGTCATTGAAAACGTCAGTGCCTGCTCAAATCCTCAAGGAGGTCTATATTGAGACTTACATGGATTGATGCGGGCTTGATGCTGCATGCATAGTGCTCTTGACAAGTCACATCCGACAGCCGAGCCGTTTGATCTGAGGTATCTGTGAGATCAACTATTATACATACATGCACATATGTACAACCTGCAGATGAGATGCAGCTCAGAGTGCCACATGGAATTTTCGCACCAATTCATACATCGGTCATGGAATCAGTGATGTTAGTCGCCACAAGCACACACATGCGAGAAACATATGATTTCAGAGACCATGCTTGTCACCAGTAAGAAAGGGGGCTAATGCAAAACGCCCATTCCAGGAACACCTTCGGGAGTTTTACCCCAGGGTTTTGTAGACGATAGTCTTGAGGCGCGGGGGGGGGGGAGACTAGACTGGCATATTGGGCACCTTGAGGGCGATCAAGCACAGCTCTAGTTGCCAACCATTCGACAACAACCCCCTCCACCCCCTTGTTCCTGTACAACCTCAGATCAAGGCCCCGACTCACAAGGGCCCTTCTAGTCTAAGCTGTTCAGGTGGGGAGGCCACTAAGCGACACAAATGGTCCACGATGGCTGTTTTCTAGCGTCAATCGACGAGTGACGAGGTCGCTCACCAAACCAGCGCCCTAGCTTCACTGAGGGGGAACTATGTCGTGGTATTCCGCCTTGGCAAGAGTAACGGGTTTCGTTCACTCCTCTCCTCAACCAGGGAGACCTCAGCTTATCTATATTGACAGTCCTCCCCTTTTAGATGAGAGAGTGAGAAGTAGATGTAGGAGGTGAGACAATAGCCAGCTTGAAACTGGGGGCAGTCAGCATCGTGAACATTTTCCCCATCACCCACATCAATATTTACATTCATCCCAACTAACCCAACACCCACCCCCCTCCGCCCAAAGCAACATTGAAAACCCCTCAAAAATGTCACCACGCCCCATAGTCCTCCACCTAGGCGACCCCATAAAGTACAACCCCGAGACCTACGCCACCTTCTCCACCACCTTCACCGTGGTCCGCCCCAGCGCGGCCGAGCGCCACAGGGCCGAGTTCGCCCAGGCCCTGAGGGAAGGGAGATGGGGCCACTTCAGCGCCATCTTCCGGCCCTTCTGGTCCACCGGCGGCGAGATGGGGAGGTGGGACGCCGAGCTCGTCGCCCTGCTGCCCGAGAGCTGTCGGGTCTTCGCGAGCGCGGGCGCCGGGTTCGACTGGGTTGATACGGAGGCCCTTGGGGAGAGAGGTGAGTGAGTGAGTGAGTGAGTGAGTGAGAGAAGAGCACACCAGTTGCACGCACACACGCACGTCCGGATTGTCTGTTGAAGAAATATGCGGTGGGTGTAGGGAAGGCTGGACGGAAAGTCAATTGAAGACTGAATGTAACCTTTTTCTTCTTGGGCAACATATAGGCATCACCTACTGCAACGGAGGCCTAGCAGCCTCCGAAGCCGTCGCCGACTTCGCCGTGGCCATGGTCATCTCCACCTTCCGCCACCTACCCTGGGCGACATCCGCCGCCGTGATCCCCTACCTCTCCCACCTCTCCTCCTCCTCACCCTCTAGCCAAGCGCAGCTCACCCACGCCGAGGCGGCATTCCGCTTCAGCCACGAACACACAGTCTACCACAGCCACAACCCCCGCGGCCACATCCTAGGCCTCATCGGCCTCGGCAAGATCGGGCAGATGATCGCACACAAACTAGGCAACCCGAGCATGGGCATGGCCGTGCACTACTTCGACGTCGCGCGGCGGTCGCCCGCGGAGGAGGAAAAGTTGGGCGTGATCTTCCACGACAGTCTGAAGGGCCTCATGGCGGCGAGCGACTGCGTGGTTATCTGCACGCCCGCCAGTCCTGATGGGAAACCCTTGATCACGAGGGAGTCGCTGGGCTGGATCAAACCCGGCGGGAGGCTGGTGAATATCGCGCGGGGGTCGCTTGTTGACGAGGACGCGCTGGCGGACGCCCTGGAGAGCGGGAGGGTGAGTGCCGCGGGGCTGGATGTGCATGCTGATGAGCCTAGGGTGTCGAGGAGACTGCTCCGGTTTGCTGGTGTGGACCTCGCGTCTGCTGGTACGCGGGGCGGGGAGATGGTGGGTGGTGGTGGTGGTAGTGGTGAAGCTGGTGGTGAAGATGGGAGTAGTGGGAGGAGTGTGAACCCCGGACGGGTCATGTTGACGTGTCATAACGCGGGCGGGACGGTGGAAACGCATGTTGGGTTTGAGGAGTTGGCTATGAGGAATATTATGGCGGTGTTGGGTGGGGAGAAGGCCATTACGCCAGTGAATACGCACTTTTTGAAGTTGAGGAATAGCAAACTGTGAGTGAGGACGGTTTCTGGACAGTGTATGGGAAAGAATTGAGATGACATGGGATGGGATGAGATGGGATGGAACGAAATGGGATGGAACGAAATATGCATCAAAAGGTTGTATTTGAGTTTGATAATAATGTTATTTCTCCATGTTATTGTATGCTTGATATGAAGCGATGAAGTCGTAACTTGCAACCCCCTGTTTTTTTTCTATGTACAGTTCATCATTTATCGTGACCCATCATCCATCCATCCCATTCTTCCAAAGGAGTTTCCAGCCGGGACGCAGCTCAGCACACTCTTCCCACGCGAGACACGTCTCAGCGGAAAAAAACAGCCGTTCAAAACCTCCTTCCAGCTTGGGTATCCGGTTTTCCTCGTGCCCACACGTTTCGCCGTTCCGATTTCCATCCCTCATTAAATACCCCGTCCGATAAAGTCCAGGCTCGGCGCAGGAGGCTGCGACACCGAGGGAGGACTGGGTGTCCTCCTCGCATCGTGGTACCTCTGTCCCGAAGAGGGGTGGTACCGGTGGGTCTGGTGGTCCTGCTGCTCTCGCGCCTGCTCCATCTCCTCCATCTCCAAGTCCCGCTCTGGCTCCTGCTGAGGCGCCTGCTGCTGCTCCAGCCGCTGTTGTCTTGCTTGACGCCTCTGCTCCCGCTTCGATGGCGCAGTCACGAGGATGGATGGAAGTGACTGAACGGCCGGTGGCGGTGTGCGGGATCCTGATGGTCTCGTGTCTGGCGTCGTGTCGTATCGGTCATCCTCGATGTGGAAGTGGAAGTTCTGGTTGTGGGTCTGGTTCGGCGTGACTGATCTTGACCGTTGGTCGTATGAATTGATCTCATCATTGTAGGATCTCTTGTCATATGCCCTCTTATCGTTCTTGGTGACGTTCTTCTCGTTGTAGGTCTGGTTGTGGATGTGCTTCTCCTTGTTGGTCTTCTTCTTCCCACCGCAGAGAGACAGTGTGAACTTCTTGTTCTTCTTGCGCATGATGTACCAGACAAGGAAGGCGATGATCAGGGCCAACAGCGACAGACCACCAATGATGCCGCCCGCAACGGCGCCCGTATTTGTGCTTGAACCACCACTGTCGCCTCCATTGCCACCCCCTGCACCTGCACCTGCACCTGCCCCTGCGGTTGCACTCGCACTTGCACTGCTGTCGCCTTGCATGACACTTGTGTAGACAGAAGTAGACCCATCCGCGGCAGTGGTAGTAGCAGTCACGGTTGATGGTCCATTCCTACTCCGTGACGCAGCCTCAGCAGCAGATGAGCTCGAAGCCGCAGCAGCGCTGACCGAGCTCGCCGAAGCGGCCGAGCTCGAGCTGTCAATGATGTACTGCGGCCTGTCGTTCATGGAGACCATAGTTTCGGAGGTGAAACACTTGAACATGCTCTTCGCTGTGGCCCCAGGCCAGACGAGAGTGCCGCATTCAGGCAAGGCCTTGTCCTGACAGCACCCAGTCTGCACGCCCACGGAGCTGCACTTTCCAGACTTCACAGCGTCGTAGTTCAGACAGACGCTGTAGAATCCCTCAAGTCCATCGGTAGCGCAGGCGACCACATCGTCTTTGGTGGAGCAGGTAAGAGGGCCGTTGCAGACGTAGGGTCTGGATGCGACGCCAGAGTACCAGCCGCATGTGTGCTCGTTCTCCCAGGTATTATTTGCTGATGACGACGAGTCGGTTTTGGATCGTCTGTGAAGAAGGAGATCCACTATTGCCTTGGAAGGTGGTTGTGTTGGTTCGGGAGCCCACACTTGGTAGTCCTCGACCTCTGAGGGTTGTGTTGGCCGGGCGAGGTCACCGCCCGTCAGGTCCATGACCGGGTCCGGTGTCCATGCTACCCAGCGGGCTGAGGCCCGGTAGGCGAGGGCGGTTGTGGTGAGTATGATTGACAATTTCATGGTTTCGGTGCCTCGAGTATGAGATGAGAGTCGATTCCCTCGTCGCGGTGTGTCCCAGGCTGGCAGAGTAACCGAGAAAGAAAGGAATAAAGAGAGGAAGAGAGGAAGAGAAAGAAAAAAGAAGCAAGAAAGCCCCGAGGCCAGCTGGGGTCAAAGGCGACGATGAAGGCTTTTATCTTTGATCATGAGACCGCAACAACAATAGCAACAACAAAGGATTATTGTATATTGGTATCCAGCACCATATGATAGCGTGCAAAATGGGAATCAATAGTATTGTAACAACAAAACAATGTGAAGCAGATCGAATAATGATGAGGCGAATTGGGTTGAAAAAGAGATGGCCGGGGGTGTTGGTTAGGTGTGGTGGGTCTCTTTTTTTCCTATTGAGGACCCTGCAGCTGCCTATTGTTCTAGAAGCTGGGCAGCTGAGGCACAGAATGAAGGAAGGATTGAAGACAATAATAAGATAGATAGATAGATAGATAATAGATGATGGATAGACAATACTCTGTGAAGGCGATGGACGAATGAACGGATGGATGCCTGGACGGATCGTACTGTAGAAGAAGGAAAAGGGTGTGACTGGCAAAGAAGTACTGAATCATCCCATCAGCTGCGGTTGAGCAAATGATCTATTCCTGGGTATTCCTGGGTGATCTGTAGGTCTGGTACCAGTAACAGTATTGATTGCATGAGTACATGCATCCAATTCCGTCTATCCGACCATTCTCGTGTCTGTAACTGTCTGGGTAGCCGCCCAAGTGTGGACTCACTGGCGCCGTGATTCGATCACGGCGTCTCTCACCTGTTGATGACCCCTGATGGTTCGTCCGCTTCACGCCTCTGTGCCGAGTGAATTGCCCATGTTTCCGTTCTTTTGCTACGAGACTCCATCCATCTCTAACGAGAAAATTGGATTATCCATTGCGTGGCATGATGGGGAATTTTCTTGCAGATGTGCATCAAACTTGAGTGTCCATATCTTTTGAGGTTCAATAGGGAAACTTGGGGGCTCGTCGACTTTTGCTTGTGGTTGACTTGCGGTTAACTTTTGGGCCTGAAACTTGAATGGGCAACTGTGAACCAATCGCTTGCCGCCACTTTGCTTATGTAAGTTCTGTCTACATAATACATCGATACTTGGGTTACTTAGGTTACTCTAAGTAGGTACTTGGCATCCATCCTGCCCCTAACCCTTTGCGAGTTCGATACCCTCCCCCTTCCCTTGTTCATGGGGGTGATCAATCAGGAGGGTTCAGCAAAGGGAGTCAACTTCCCGAGGTCGACAACAGAATCTCGAACGATGTCTGGGTTTCGACTCGACTTGCACCGTTAAGACTTGGGTGATAAATTGTGTCTCGATAACCTGCCTACATATCAGTCACAGTGACCGCAACCGGAAAGGTTCAAGAAGAGGCCGTTTCAATCCATTCGACCCGTTCAACCCGTTCAACCTCCATCCGCTTGCCGACGTTGGCCATGCTGCCCATGCCGCCCTGAGGAATGTTCCTGTCTCACAGAGACTAACTATTCAATATTCACCCCCAGGAAACATAAGACATGCGCCCATTTAGACTTATGCTTCCAATCTCCATCATGGCTGGGGCAAACTATTTGCCATGGCCGTTTCTGGTCATCCCTCATCATGCCGCATGAATAACTATCAACGTTAAGGGCGGGCGATGGGGGAAGGAGGAGGAGAAGATGGTTCCATGATCTATCTCTTTCTTCTTATTATTCTTCTTCTTGTTCTTGTCTTCTCCATATTCTGTTGTGAGGTTGCTCCATCGAAATCTTGAATCCTCCGACTTGATATGCTGGTCCAATGCTGATCGATCGACATGGACCTAAAGTCACCGACATCGTCCTACGCTTGCTATGAAGAGGGTGTCTTCGACAAGGTCGAGGCAAAGAACAGTAATGATGAGAAATCCTTGAGCAGAGAGGATCAGCTCTCACCGAAAATCCCCAAGGCTGCCCTTGGTTGTTTGGTGGTGTTGTTTATCTTCAGCTTCATCACCATCATAACATCCGGTATCGTCTTCAGCCATGGGGTGGCTTCAAGCAACTGCCTCGCACAGAGCTGGGTCATGTTCTCGGTATGTACAAGTACACTGATATATCCATCCAGTTACAGTTTTATTTTCTTCTCCATTTCCATATCCAATACCACGTTGACTCTGCATATACATGCAGCTTGACAACGAACCACTGGGGATAACCCACTGCCCCCCATCTTGTTACCTTCCCCCTCCTCCCCCGCCGTTCTCCCAATAATAACTGTGAACACTCGCTAATTCTTTTGATTGATCCATTATATTAGGCCATCATGGGTTTCCTATACATCTGTCTCCACCTGCAGGCCGCTCGCAAAGGGGACCCTGTCAACAGGGCCCGACCCTCCTTCCAGCATCCTCTTCACTCGTCTGCCATCGTCGTCGCCCGTATCGACATAATCTCATGGATAATCTCTCTCCTGGCCGTCTCCGTGTCCATCTCGAAGAACCCTTTACCAATATCCTGCCTGAATCTGGTTGCATGCGCTTTTGTGACGTAAGTCAATAAGAAGTCTCGCCCTTTTATTTGCTCTGTTTTGGTGTTCGGGGGTCACAACAGAAGTTGCTGGGTTGCAGTGGATCCATCCAGAAGCACACCACCACCCCCCCAGGTGCCCCCCAGTCCAATCCACCCCTGCAGTGGGCCTGTTGATGATCCGGGGTGATTGATGGGAGGCTGGGATGGACTTCCATGTATCGGGGGTGGAAAGATGGCCCAAAGACGTGCCGAAGAGTAAAGAAGGATATATCAGATGAGGCCTGACAGACAAACAAACAAACAAAACAGTAAACTGACATTTTCTGATCTACGTGTATCATTACAGACCCGCTCTTACATTCATCCTCTGTATCGTCGAGAAAGCAGCCCGCCCATTCGATCTACCCTATCTCACCCCCGCAACGTCCAGGTCCAGGAGGACATCAAGTCTACTAACCTGTCGCGTATCAACCCTCATGGCAGACATCATGTCCACCGAGGTAACCTCCGACGACAGCATCTCCCGCCGGGTCTCCGCCGCCTCCTCATCCTTATCAAAAACCTCATCAACTTCAGCAACCCGCCACAGCAGACCAAACTCCCACACCCAACACGCAGCAGCCATCGCCGCCTCCACCGTGGGCGCCGTACCGGCCGGCGGCTCACTGGGCGGGCCCCGGCCCCCTCCCGCCTCGGTGAAGGAGGCCCGGCCCTGGTCCTTCACCAAGTTCGACGACAAGACCAAGAAGCAGCTGGCCGCCAGCGTGAGCGAGGCGTCCCACAGCTCCGAGACCAGGGCGAGGGTCGGGGGGCCCAGGCCGCTCGCCGCGAGCGAAATCGCCGTCAAGACGGGCGTGTTGCCCCCGCCCGTGTGTACCGAGCCCAAGAGGATCGAGATGCCGGTCAGGGAGAGGGAGACGGGGCGGGAGAGGGAGCGGCAGACCAGCCAGGAGCTGGTGGTGAGGTCGGGATCGGGGACGTCTTCTGCTGGCGTGGGAAGTGGTGCAGGAGGACCAGGAGTAGCTGGTTGGAAGGGAGATTGGTCTGCACTCAGGAATGCAACGGGGTGGTACAGCCCGGCAAACAGTAGCGCCACGACGCCGGTATCCACTCCGGGTCTAGAATACGGCGGATCCAGCAGCCAGCATCAGCATCAGCAGCAGCAGCAGCAGCAGGCGAGGATTCGGCCCCTCTCTACCGTGGCAGAGGATCCATTTCCTCCTCATCATGGTCGGAGGGAGATTACGTATCATCCCCACCCCACCGGAGCGGTTTCACCATCGACCTCGGCCCCCGTTGAATTGGAGGCGTCAACTACAACAGCGATGGTACCCGCCGCGACGGCAAGACGAGCACGGACAGTCTCACACACCCCAACAGGAGCACCCCCACCATACACCACCACTACCACCATGGCGTCATCGAACCGCCCACGATGCCTGACGGGGCCCCGTGGCCCGGAACCGCAGCTACAACAACAACAACAACAACAACAACAACAACAACAGGTGGTGTTCGGCGGCGGCAACTATCCATTCGACCCTAGCGCAAGCATACCGAGGCTTCCGCTGCCGCCGCCACCAGCTGCTGCTGCTGCCGCTGTTGGTGGTAGTGCTGGTGCTCCCTCGTCCAGTCCGACACGAGCCCCGACGACGGCCAGGGTCCGGCTACAACGGGCACAGGATGCGTTGAAGAATCACGGGAGGACTATGTCTGGTACGGTGGTGCTAAACAGGCCGCAACGACTCACGGGCGATCGGAGGGGATCGGTGGACGACCGTATGACGGCAGTTAGGGCGCCTGTTCGAGGTGGTGGGTACGGCGAGGGTAGGATACCTGGTTCGTCTCGTTTGTTGAATGAGTGAAGTCCACCTTTGTGTCTTATAGTAATAATATAGCGTGTAATCTTCTACTATGCCTGGGCATCTATCTATCTATCTATCCGGTGTGTGATACAAGAGTTTGCCGTCTGTATCACATGTGAATGAATGCCCATCGCCCCATTTCCCTTTTTACCCATAACGCCGTACAATGCCTTGGTTTCTTTTTCCATGGTGCAAAAACAAACTGCTTCTCCAGAAATTGATACCGTCTCGCCCCCCTTCTCATCCATCACGCAAAGAAGTGCGAACCATCCTGCAGCATCCCGATCTCAGGACACCACTCCATAGCCTGCTTCTGCTGCATCTGGTTCAGCCACCTGAAGGGCTGGTGGTAGCCCAGTGGCTTCTCGTAGTAGACGGTCTCGACCGAGAACGTCTTGGCGACCTCCTGATCCGGCAGGTTTGCGCCCCGTTCCTTGAGCTTCATGTAGAACCACTGGTCCTCGAACTTCATCCAGCTCGGCTTGGGCGGTGACGATGGCGGTGCTGGTGCTGGCGGTGCGTCTCTCGTTTCGACCTCGCCCTTTGGCGGCGGCGGTTGCGGCCCGGGTGCGCCCTGCCCCTTGGGTTCCTTTGGTTCAGGTTCCTCCTTGTCAATCTCGAGTTGCTCCTCCTCCTGCTTAGGCTTCTCCGGCTGAGGCTGAGACTGAGATCCCACAGGTTTGTTATTATGCTCCCCTCCTCCCGGTGGCTTCGTGTCCTCCGAAGTACCACTATCCCGCGCAAAGTCATTCGCCGGATCCCTCACAACCTCCAACATCAACTTCGGATTCCGTAGGCTCAACCCCCCGTTATAACCCACCCCGTACTCGCCACTAATCGGCGCGCCGATCATGTCCCACCCCACAAAGTCGTCGACGGTCCGGCCGCTCCGCCCGCACAGCACGCTGTCGGCCTGGAACAGGAGCACGCGGCCCGCGCTCTCAAAGTGTTCCCAGAACCAAGGTCTCGTCAGGAACAGCGACACCGAGTGGTGGTCCGGGAAATGCTTTGTGCCCTCGGGGAGGAAGTGGATGTGGATCTTCTTCTCCGCCATGTAGCGCCTGAAGGCCGGGGACTCGGGCTCGACCCATTTCTCCCGCACCGTGAGCAGGACGACGGGCCACTTGGGGCCCAGGAGGTTGGCGAAGTGGAGCATCACCGGGAAGAGGTTGGCGACCCTGTTCGGGTCCGTCTCCATTATCACGGCGACATTGTCGGGGAAGGGGACCGGCGGCGGCGGGGGAGGAGGAGGTGGTGGTGGTGGGGGTGGTGGAGGAGGCGGCGGGTTCATCTTGTGGTCTAGGGCGTCGACGGCGAAGAAGTCATCGCCGTAGCCCACGATGGGTGGGCCGGGTGGTGGTGCTGGAGTGGGTGTCGCGGTGGGTTCGTTTTGCGCCCCGATGATGTAGGGATCGTATGCTTCTGGGCCGACGGAGATCAGGCGGAAGCTGGATTGATACTGTGGGTTCTGGGGTAGCCAAGTCAGTAAGTAATGTTCAAGATAGGATGGATGGATGTAACAGGTGCGAGCAGTAGTTGTTGTTGCTGTTGTTGTGGGGGCGGTCGCAAAGGAGAGGAGATTGCTTCTTCTTTCTTACTTCTCCTGAGTTGTTGAAGAGTCGCGATGTGCTGAAGACCCAAATAATAAGCAGGATTCCTCCTGCGAGGACAATGGTCCTGACAATTCGGCGAGAGCCATAGTCGTCCACGCCTCTGGTCATGGTGACGGTGATAATATCATATCATGCCATCCATTGATGTCATGTTATGTTATGTCGTGGGATCAAGAACAGTTGAATGTTCCCAAGAAGTGAAGTGAGGTGGATGGAGGAGTCAGTCGAGAGAGAGGGAGGTAAGTAAGTAAGTAATGGGAACAGTCGCAAAGAAGACCTGGCGCATAAGCTACTTCAATTATAGGTATTAATGGTATTACTTACTACTGATCAATCATTCATTCAATCAATCCATCAATCCTTGAATCAATGTTTCGTGTCGTCAGTGGGTCATGGTTTGCGTGGCCCGCCATCCGGTCCAGTCCCGCCTGGCGTATGTACTATAGTAGTCAGGGCTGTCCAGGGCTGCCAGGGCTGTCAGGGCTGTCAGGGTAGTGTATGTACACTATTGTACGGGGAATTTCTGCTAGTGATTCAGGAGCCTTGCAGATCTGATCGACCCCGCTAGCAGGGGGCCTCATCACTGGTCCATCACTGGCCCATCACTGGCTCATTACTGGTTCACTGGGCTCACAGGCTCATCATTCCTCAAATCCTGAGAGTTCTAGGCCCTAGTCAACTGGTGACTCCCCCTGAGACTTGACATACAATATGTCGTGTATGTACTTAGTGTACACCGACATCCGGGCTTACACAGTACTCAAGTTTGTATATTGTTTGCCGAGTACTCCGTAACGTCTCGTAACCATGGGCGGCGAAACAAGGAGCTGCTATATTTGGCTGCGATCCACTTAAGACTCGAGGACTTGAGAAAGGAAACACAACACTTCGAGGTGTGAATGTAGATCATGAACAATTGTTGAAGTTCTATCATTCAGAAGATGAATGATGATAAGTATCTCTTATGACATGTTCAAATCCCAACTCCCCTCGAATTAGGAGACGCGAGACGCTAGACACAGGCACAGTAGATATGGCAATAGGACAATCCACAAAAGTTACAAAAGGTCGATCCATTGAGGTTGTCGTAGATTTCCAAAAGTGTCAATGACATGGCAAAACTCATACGAGTTCCATATATATCCCAGGGCAAGAGTCCATATACATCATGATGGCCATAAATACATTCTATATCGTGGATTCCCAGATAATCACGAACCACCTCTCAACGTCCATCCACCATTCCACCCAACCACCGACACATTTCAGGACCGCCTTGTAATCCCAACCTCCAGACCCAAGGGCTTCCTCAGGAACCCTTCCCTGGTATCCATGTAGTCCTGCCTCAGGAAGACATTATACCGCCTCGCCCAAGTCGCCACAATCAACTTCATCTCCATCTCGGCCACATTCCTCCCGACACACGCCCGCGGGCCCGAGCTGAACGGGATAAAAGCATTCTTCTGCCTCGGCGTGATGCTCTCCCACCTCTCGGGCTTGAAGTCGTCCGCATCCGGGCCCCATACCTCCTTGCTGTGGTGAATCGTGTACGTAGGCACGGAGAGGATCGTACCGGGCGGGAAGTAATAACCCCGGAGGTGCACGCCCTGCGAGTCAAACGGGATCTGCCGGGGCAGGCCGATGCCGCTGGTGGAGTGGTACCGCAGCGCCTCGTTGACCACGTTCTGGAGGTACGGCAGGTCGCGCACCATGTCGTACGTCGGGACGTCCACGCCCTCGGGGATGGCCCCGTCCAGCTCGGCCTGCAGCTTTTCCAGCACCCCCGGCGTCCGCACCACGTGGAACAGCAGCGCGCACGACGAGTTGGACGTCGTGTCGCTGCCCGCGATGAGCTGCGTCAGCGCCTCGGCCGTCAGCTCCTCCCGACCCATCGGCTCGCCCTTCTCGTCCTTGCCCTCCATCAGCCGCGCCAGGAGGTCCTTGCGGTCGTCGGTGGGGGGGCTCTCCAGGCGGCCCCGCACCCGTGCGATGGCGATCCCCGCCAGGTTGGCCACCGCCGCGAGACCCTGGCTGAAGAAGGGGTCCGGGAGGTAGGCTGCGAACGGTTTCAGTTGCGGGAGGGCGCCCAGCGTCGCGCTGACCTCGCCGCGACGGTTGAGGATCTCGATGGCGGGGGCGTAGATGGGTGGCGCGTCTGGGCTCGAGCGCACCTCGGCTAGGTCCTCGCCGCGCTGGAGCATGCCGAAGGGGGCGCCGAAGGCTAGGTCGCCGATGATGTCGAAGGCGAGGTAGTTGAACCAGTTCAGACAGTCGACGTGGGCCGTGGATGTGCTGGAGTAGGCGCCGGCAGGGTTGCCGGCATTTTTGGAGATGAGGCTGTCCCACTGTCTCACAAAGGTCTCGAGGTTGCCGTGCATGTACGGTTCGAACTCGGCGACGTGCTTGACCGAGAAGGTGTGTGCGACAATCTTGCGCTTGCGAGTGTGCTCGGCGCGATTGCGAGTGTTGAAGAGACCACGCTGGATGGAGACGAAGGCGTCGTAGAAGTTACTATAAAGAGTAGGGTAAGTAAGTGTGTGAGAGAAAGAACTCCAAGAGTTGGGTTCATTCACCACACCAACAAGTAAAGGAACAATAACAGTCACTTTATGGCATTGGAGTGATATTTACCTCTTCAGAAACCCGTTGCCATGTCCGTAAATGACCTGAATGGCCTTGTCGTCGGCCACACTGACATGATCTGGCTGGATCCGGACGACAGGGCCTAATTTCTTGTGGACATCGTCGACAATCTCGTAACGTTTCCCTTTTCGACACACCAAAAGCAGCCAGAGGTTTGAGAATTGAGCGGGGAAGGGGGCCGGGATGCCTCGGAGGGGACCAAATGTGACAAAGAATGGGTAGAGGTAGTAGACAGCAATGAGTACAGGCAGTGCCGCCAGTGCCCACGGCGTCAGGATCAAGTTGACGATGGCCATGCTTGACTGATATCGAGCTTACATTCGGGAGCAGGGGATATGAAACTATCTCAAGTGCTTCCTTCCAGTCACTCAGTCTCTCAGTCCTTCTGTCTGTCCGTCCGTCGAGGGCCCCTAATATAATGTTTCCTGGACTCTCACGGGAGACCGCTGCTTTTGTCAGTGTTGAAATCTCCAAAAGCCAAGCCAAGAGTATGAGATCTGCTCCCGAGGCCCCAGATTTCCCCCTAAAGCTTCCCCCACATACCCGGCCATTGTCCAGTAGGAGGCACGCTAATTGCTATTAAGCTCCAGAGGCAGAACCCATCAATGCCATGTCATCCTGAGGGTACCAGGGATCTGGAGCCCACCGATGATGCTCCTGTTACTCCCGGCATTTGGGTACGGCGACGATGGTGTGGCAGTCCCCGCCTCCCATTCTGGTATTTCTCGTATCACTGTTGGATATAAACCCCTGTGACGGGACACTCTCCGGCACCTGATGATGGCCCCAGCGGGTGACGATGCGGGGAGAAAGGCCGGATAGTGGAACACATGAAGCAAGAACTCCATGGGGAATGCTGATCCTGCCTGTGACCCCGGCATTCATACTCGGGAAAGCTGATGTGCATATATACTGCGTAATGCCATGCATCTGGAGGCTTGAGTTGCCTTGAACGTTGCTAGAAACCTTAAAACTGGGAGAGAATGTAACATCATGTTTCGTCAGGGTCGCCAATGTTCTTATTCCGCGTCTTTCGCTCGTATGTGACGTTGTCTTTTGCTGTCGTCTTCAACGGTCTCCAACTGTCGGTACAGCATCTCGGTATTTCGGCCCGTCAAGCGAAAAAAGAGTGGGAACCTCTGGAATGACTGACAACGAGTTGATATGTAATGAGGGGAGGAATGGTTGGAGCATTGGATCATGTGAACACTTCCAAGGTTGGGTCACATGGACCTTGGGAGACCTCGAGCCTGACACCTAACCCTGAATTTACTAATCTTAAGAGTGGGGGGAGGGAGGGGGTTATGATCCGAGACATGCAACCCCAACCCTCATAAGACCTTTGTCCTAACCCTTATGTTCCATCTACCACCCTCCCATACACAGTACTACCCTCCTTCATGTGAGGGTTGGGGTTCACATCCTCATCTAAGCCCCTGAGATGATCGTCTGACTGTCTCCGCTCGCGTGTGACGAAAGACACAGACGGCATGTCGCCATCCGCATCCCCCTTTACTATGTACTACATAGTAGAGACTCTCCTCTCCTTCTCACTTTCAGCCTGGTCTATGTTTTAGCATCGCAATGGCCGGACCATCTGCTAGCATGAACAGGAACCCGATCATGAACACAGGCGATGCAGCACATGCAGCAGCAGCAGCTGAAGACCGTCGTCTGGTTGCGAGGGAAGCCAGGGAAGCCAGGGAGGACGGGCGCGGGGCCGGGGATGCAAGTGATGAGCATCTCGCATATCAACCCCTCTGGGTTAGGCTGGCCTGCATCGGCCTCGATTTCCTCACCCAGACCTACGACCAGATCAGGATAGTGCCTGAGATCGCACTCTTCGAACAGTATGTCTGCAGGGCTCACTACGCCCAGGATGCCGGATCCTTGATATCCCCCGAACTGTGCAAAGTCCACGATGTCCAGTACCAGTTGGCACGTCTGAGGAGTTGGAAAGCCCTCTTTGATGGAATAGCCGGTATGGAAGAAACATATTTTGTTGTATTTTCTCCCATACGCATTTTGTCGCTGACCACCAAATGGTAGTCCTTATCACGGCGATTCCTATGGGGATTCTCGCGGATAGGATCGGGCGGAAGAAGGTGATAGCCACGAGCATTTTAGGCCCTATACTACAACTATGCTGGGTAGTTGCCGCCTGTGAGTCCTCTCCCGGCTCTTCTAAAACGATGCACTTTCGGATAAACTATGTATCTCTGACGCGCGCCAGGCATGGGGAAACTTGGTAATGGTGAAATGGGAACGGTTTGGGCAGGCTCTATTTTCCTCCTTATGGGAAACCTGTCCTCCGCGAATGCGACCATTTACGCCATGGCGGCGGATTCATGTCCTCCTTCGCAAAGGAGTCGGTATTTCTATTACCTCTACTCTACCTTCCTGGTCTGTGAGCTTATCGCTCCGGCCTTCGCCTCCGCCACCATCGAGAGAAATCTGCTCATTCCCTTTGGCCTCGGCCTGGTTTGTCTCTTACTGTGTTTCCCAGTTCTTGGTCTCATGCCGGAAACACATATAATCTGGAATCACAAGGGAAAGCGCCCCCAGCGCCGGCCGGCATCGCCCAAGGATCAGTACGATGCTCACGAGACCGATCCTCTATTATTGGGCCCATCGGACGACTCAGGAACTTCATCAGGAAGCTCCAACCGCAGCCTTCTCGAAATCCTGAGGAACAGAAATATACTGCTCGCGCTGTTCGTCTTGTTCATCGGTGCCCTCCGACAAGGAACAATTTCCGTGCTGCTCCAGTATGCCGCCGTGCGGTTCGGATGGCCGACTTCGCGTACCGCCATGCTTGTATCAGCAATAGCTGCCAGTAATATCGTGCTATTCCTCTTTATCCTCCCACAAACGGTCGGCTTCCTTACATCAAGGTGGCGTATACTACCCCAGCTGATCGACTACAACGTTGTGTCGGCAAGTCTTGTTATACTCGCTATTGGGTCTACGTTTATGGGTCTTGCGCCATCCATGACTTGGCTTATATATGGTAAGTCAGAACCTTACCTATGGTTATCCCGTACTGTGTCAGGGCTGCTTACTTACTCTCTACAGCTGTACTCTTCTTTGCCTTCGGCTATGGAACAAGGGTGGCCGTGCTCTCCCTAGTCACTGCTTGGACGGACGAGGATACACGCGCCAGCACTTTTGGATTCGCACAAATTGTGGAGGGAACCGGTAGGATCTGCGGTGATCCGATGCTGCTGCGAATATTCGCTCGCTCCATGCAAATGGAAGGTGTTTTCCAGGGGTTGCCGTTCTTTGTTGCAGCTGTAAGTTGCCTCCGAAATACACAAGTGACTATTGCAGTGGGCTAACATTATCACCAAGGCTGGCTTCAGTATGGCCTCTATAGCATGGCGGTTTGTAACACCAACCATGAAGTCGAAGAACAAATAATCAATCTTCGGGCGTTGCTCGCATTAATAGGCCCGACGAGCTTATTTACACACAGGAAGTGGACGGACAGTCGACTACTGCGAATATTTCATTGGATCGGAACCGAATATTCTTATACCACCAGCATCTATAAGATAATCGTTATTACTCCCAGGGTGTCAGGAACCAGTTACCAGTCTGAAGAGTGGAAACCCACCAACAATCTCTCCATACCTAAGTCAAGAAAGCTAGATAACATTGATCAACGTCTAATACACAGTGTTCATTTTCAAATAGAAGACCTAAGCAACCTCCTTATAGTGCCTCTTCATCTGGAACTACCAAAAGTGATATCAACTTACTCGCCAAAATCAAGCACATGGGCTGTCTTGGGTTATGTGAATCAAGACACAAGAAGAACCCGTAGTAATCACTCATATTTGACGACTTATGCCTAAGAAGAGGCATTCTGGTTCTCACCAACAAAGCAACGATCGGCGAAATCGTGTTCATATGCCAAATGGAAATTCTGCTCAGATCAGCGATTCTATTATGTCTATTGATACATATACATATACATATATATATATATATATAAAGGTAAATGTAAAAATCGACCCTAACCCGCTTCTCCACCCCGGACACCAGCCGATCCGGACAATTCCGTCGTACCCAATATCCAAGCCGGGTTCTGACACGAGGGTATCACAGATAAGAATTGGAGATCAGCATATCATGTTGCCGCGATATCGAAATCTAGAACGCTTCCTTCACCATCCTCCAGTGGTTCCCTGGAAATACCAAGAGTTTTAGCCCTAACAACTACACTCCACAGAGAGATAACCCACTAAGATAGCTGAGCTGATAGGAGAACGTTACCTCCCAAGTTCCGCTTTGGGGAAGCCGCCAAGGGGAGGAACTCCGATGATACGGCGCCCGGCACGGCTGCTGGGTCTCCTCCGCCATGGCACCGGCAGGGAGATTTTCTTTCTTATATCCCTTTAAGTACTGGCCGAACGGACACAAGCGTCCTGGCTATAGTTACGACAGACTTAGGCAAGAAGAAGGAGAAGAAGAAGACTACGACGACGACATGGCTTCACCTGAGGAGATCGTGGTCAGCGAGACGAGCCGCAATGGCGTCGACCCCGGCATGGCCAAGCGAGTGTTGCGAAAGATCGATATGAGGATTATCCCGTTGCTGTTTCTGACTTATATGCTCAACTTCATGGACAAGACGATCCTCTCCAGTGCTTCAGTCTTTGGTCTACGCGATGACACGGTTCGTACTTACACAAGCAACACGCCCCCCTTCCCGTCTCCTTTCTCCTCCCAGATCTCCCAAAAACTTCCCGGGCACTTAAACTGATATGGCTGTCTTTCTGTTCTTTACAGCACCTCGTGGGCCAGGACTACAGCTGGGTCTCGTCCATCTTCTACTTCGGCTACTTCGCCTGGTCCTACCCGACCACCCTGCTCATCGCCCGCCTCCCCGTGGCCCGCTACATGACGGCCAACACCATCTTCTGGGGCATCGTCGTGGCCATGACCGCCGCCTGCACCAACTACGGCGGCCTCCTCGCCGTGCGCTTCCTCCTCGGCGTCGCCGAGGCCACCATCACCCCGGCCTTCATGTTCATGACCACCAGCTGGTACACGCGGGACGAGATCCCCTTCCGGACGGGGATCTGGTTCTCGGGCAACTCCATCGGCGGCATGATCGCCTCCCTCTTCGCCTTTGGCGTCGGCCACATCAGCGAGGACGACAAGGTCGGCCCCTGGCGGTGGATGTACATCATCCTCGGCGTGGCGACCTTCCTCTGGGGCATCATCATGTGGTTCACCCTGCCCGACAGCGTGTCCACGGCGAAGTTCCTCACCCCGGAGGAGAAGCAGTGCGCGACGGACCGCATCATCGTCTCGGGCACCGGCCGCACCGAGAAGACGGCCTGGGACTGGTCGCAGGTGCGCGAGTGCCTCATCGACCCCAAGACCTGGTTCATCTTCGCCCTCGAGATCCTCACCCAGATCCCCAACGGCGGCACCCAGAACTTTGCCAACCTCGTCATCAAGTCCTTCGGCTTCACCAGCCTGGAGAGCACCCTCATCAACATCCCCTACTCCCTCCTCTCGGGCGGCTTCATCATGTTCACGGGCTGGCTCGCGGGCCGCTTCCGCCGCGCGAACTGCATCCTCATCATCTGCGCCGTGGTCCCCTGCGTCGTGGGCTCCGCCCTCATGTACTCGCGCGACTCCGTCTCCTCGGGCGTCCAGCTCTTCGGCTACTTCCTCCTCAGCACGGGCCCCGCCGCCATGCCCCTCGCCCTGTCCCTCGTCCAGGCAAACTACCGCGGCGTCACCAAGAAGATGACCGTCACGGCCATGCTGTTCCTCGCCTACTGCGCGGGTAACATCTCGGGCCCCCAGCTCTTCAAGACCTCCGAGGCGCCCGACTACAACACGGCCTTCCGTGCCATCATGATCTGCTACTGCCTCGTCATCGCCCTCGCCCTGGGACTTAGGACGTACCTGGGCTGGATGAACGCCAAGAGGGCCCGCGAGGAGGGCTATGAGGGCAGTGCGGGCGCGTCGGGCGCCGTCGGGGGCGGGAAGGTGGTGGATGTGGCTGATGCTGGTGCGGATGCTGTGAATGATGTCGAGCTGAGGAGTGCGGACTACGAGGACGTCACGGACTGGCAGACTCCTGGATTTAGGTATCGCCTGTAGATGTTCCAAGAGGC